>OY284478.1:31523339-31890683 GCA_958336345.1 Dorcus parallelipipedus
CAGCTTCAGTGCCTTGAAAGTTACTTGCACTTATTTCTTCATCTTTACTTCTCAATGTTTTTGAAGTTTGAACTCTATCTTTTGGGGCCTTGCGTTTATATTTTAGTTTTGAAAAACTAAATAATGTAGGTACAGCATCATGCTTTAGTTTCCGTGTACCATCTACACGAGTTTTCTCCCACATGCAGGGTTCAAAATGAACCTAAAAGAACACATTACTTACATTTTAGTTATTTTATGTTTAATGTAAGTCTTACTTCACAAAGAAATGATGTGTCCGTTGCAGTCCATCCTTCTCTTCGCACCTTAATTTCCCATTGCTTCCTTCGTAAAGAATCTTTGGGAAATCGTTTCATAAGAAACCCTTTTTCAGCTCTGTTAGAACAGCCAATAGCTGCACAACCCGGCATTTCTACTACACTAAAACATTATATAAAAATTACAATATTGAAATGCAAAGCATTTTCCATTATATTAATGAATGCATAAAATTTGAAAGTTTTATATATAACTAATTATTAAAATTCAAAATAAGACACAGTCATTGCTTACAAATTCAATTAATGCAATTCAATTTAATTCGTATTTCTGACATATTCATTTAAAAACACTAGAGAACTAAAGCACGCAAAAGTAACAAGTTGATTCACATTCACAATACACTTACCTATTGTACGAAAAGCAACTGATTTATGACAATTATCACAACTAAAAAAATTAACCACTGAATGAAAACACGATTTAAAGTTGCTCCACTATGCAAAAATCACAGGCAAAAAAAAACGTAAACAATGCAGAAACTGGCAACATCATGGCGGAATTATACCTCGTGACTAGTTTAACCAATAGCGATGAAGACATCTGTATGGCCACACTGTATTACAGTGTTCCAGTATTACAAACCAGCAGGTCCAGGCTAGCCGTCCAGCTCTCTAGAATGACCCCTCTGGCGTCCAATCTCGGGTCTCCCCATACCGGTGATTTACTATTAAAATCTCCCATTACTACCATACTCTTCTTTTGTCTCTCCATGCTGTCTCCAAGCTGGTTCATGTATGCCTTAAACTCCTCCATGTCGGCATTCGGGGATATATAGCATGCCATAAGTGCCACATCTTCCTTCTCATCCAGAAACCACCTAGTGCTTCTCATCCGTGTCCGGTTTGGCTCCGCTACCATTATAATGTCTATGTTCCTTTCTACGGCGCTCTGACATACAATGTCAAGTGCTTTCCTGCTGCGGTTCAGATTAGTTTGTAAAATTCTTATTATTGCAGCCATCTTGGAATATATAAGAGCAGGAGGGTTCTCACTATTTGTCTGAGCGGATACAAGAGGAGGACGGCTACCTTCCATTATCGGTTGCTGAGCTTACTGGGGGTCCCCACTTGTGGTTGGGGTGCTGCCCTGTTTGTCCGCGGGCTGGCCCTGAACGGGCTATTCACCACCATTGGCAGTTCTTTCAAGCGTCAAGTGTCCCTTTCTTCTGCTCCTTTCCTCCTGGCTTTTTTTAGCGCCGTTTTGAAGACCGGGCAGGCCCCACTTCCGGCCCTATGTCCCTTTCCCTCACAAAGGGGGCAAGTAGTCTCGTTTGGGCACTCTTTCGCAATATGTCCGTCCAGGCCACAATTGTGGCAGCAATCGGCCCTGGCTGGTCCTTTACACTCCTCAGCGGTGTGTTGGTATGACCAGCATTTCCTACATCGTGCCACTTTCACCCTTGCCTCGATACGACAAGGAACTGGGCCTACCACTATTTCTTTCTTCTTCAGTAGCTCCTCAGCATCTTTCTTCGGGAGGACAACGGTGACCGCTTGGGTATCCCCTAAGTTTGGTCTTAGTTGCCCCACCTTGACCGCTCCATCTATGGGCCTACCGATTCCCTCTTGTATCGCCCCTTCTACATCACTTTTGTCAACCAGGGCGTCGAGACCCCTCATTTGAATGGTCTCCATCCTGCCTGCGTCCCCAATCCTCCTGATTGCTTTGGGCGCAACCCTTTCGGCGATTCTGGCTTTCAGGTTATCCAGTGCCATCTGGTCCTTCTGCACCGTGATGAGAAGATTCCCATCACGCGTGCTTCTCAGGCCTCTTACCGCCTTGGCCGCAGGGTCGCCCTTTATAGCTTCTTTGACAATGCCGAGGGTCTCCGCATATTTCTTCCCGGCAGTGTCAACCACAAGTGCGTATGTTTTTCTTTCCTGCTTAATGTTACTTCCGGTGTCTTTCCTAGGGCCTCTATGGATGGTAATCTTTTTTCCGGTGGTGTGAAATACACACTCCACGAGTCTGCGCCACCGATCTTCGGTCATAGCATTGTAATGGTACATTGCTATGGCATCCTGTTCCTCAGTTTCCTTTTTCAACTTTTGTAGGCTCTCCCAGATGTCTTTGTCATCTGCGCCCACGACCATTTTTACCACCTTCCTATCAACACTGCCCGTCCCTTCTATATTCCTGATCTTATTCGTTTGTTCCAGGATTTCAAACCTCCCCTTGGCCTTCGCCAAATCGGGAAATCTGTGTCTGTATTCTCTCCTTGCTTCGCTACTCAGGGTTATGTCCGCCTCATCAGTAAAGATGGCGTGGACAGCGTCCGGGTAGGCATCCAGTGGGCTACCATCCTCGATCCTAGTCACCTTAAAAGTGTCCTCCGTCCACTTTAGCTCAGCAGCCCCAAGCCATTCGTCCAAGGTCTGTATCTGGGTGGGGTCAATCTGTTGTACCCCACCCTTATACCATGCCATCGTTTGCGTGCTAGCATCCTTACACACTTTGGTGTCCGTCTGCACATCAACTTCGTATGTCAGAGTCGGCTCCTTTTCGAACCTATGATCATCCAACCACTTACGGATCGCGTCTCTATTAAACAGACCTGCATTGCGCTTAAGCTTTGCGGAAAGCTCCTTTATCTCACGTTTTGTATTGGAGTTGTCGTCTATAACCTTTTCCAACTCCTTAAGGCATTTATTTATCTGTCCATGAGCCTCCATTATGGTAAATACAATGGAGCATTCTTTATGCTTGTACGGCTCCGGCTCCGTTGTATCTATGTATTCATGGGACAGGTCAGCCACCCTCCTCCTTCTCGAGCTTTCTCCCTGAGAGTTACACCTCTGGAGGTTGCTCTGCAAGTTCAGTCGGCTGTGCACCGGGTGTCCCCTAGGTACACAGGTCTCATTGGTAATTTTAAGTTTAGAATCCATATATGTTTTGTTCCCTGATCCGCAGAGCAGTCCTGATGGGGTATACCCAAGACGACGGGATCACCGCCGCCTCCTGGGAGTTCCCCCCAGCACCAGTCCCTGCCGCCTAAGGGGATTTCTCAACCCCCAGGCAGCTCCAGGTCCTTACACCCCCCGAAGAATGGGGTTTCGGGGCTCCCACCCCTCCGACAGTAGTGGGTGCCCTGCAGGCGCTTGCCAAGCCGGAGGCCCGACGGAAACTTTACGCCACCGAAGCGACGCTACGCCCCACGGCGCCAGCCCTTGTCATCAATTCAAGTCCATGTATCAGATCATATCCATGTCGGTCCAGTCGTCGTCAATCAAGCCTTAAGAAAGACAGTAGAAAAGAGTGAACCCTAGCCCTCGCTACCTAATAGCGTCGAGTTCTGAAAAGAACAAGAGTTGGCCTCTAGGGCGGGGCCTGACAGGAAAGTTACAGGTAAGGAACTCCGCATTCAGACTAGTTGAAGTAAGCGGCAGCTCAGCTATGAACCCCGGGGGGCCAGTCCCGCTCACAAGATGTGATCCCTAGGGCCCATCCTCCTTTATCCGGGCTTTGGACCGGCTTCAGCGGCGCACCGCGGCACGACAGCGTCTCGGTAGTTAACCTAACCTAACCTTTTTTTTTTTTTTTTTTTTTTTTTTTTTATTGAGGTCGGGGAATCTTCATAGACGGCTTCCCGGCTATAGTGCAATGCCGGGGCCCGTGCTGGATTCACTAGGGAAGGTGACCCTAGCGCCTACCAGCTAAACCCCTCTCCTCTCACGCTCTGCGCGGGGGGGAACCGCCTCTCGGCATTACTTCCTCCTGCGTGCGTTGCCCTTATTCTTTGCGTCTTACTTTCATAATCTCTTATCGGCAGCTCTGCCTTCTACTTTCTTCTTTACATTTTTCCCTCATGATGGTCTTCAGCATCCCCGCTATGATGTTCCAGGTCTGTTCGCTGCGAGCCATTATGTCGGCTACGTTTTCTTTTCTGACCACCTCGTTACATTCCTCGCCTGTTCTCCTACGCAAGTCTTCCCATTTCCTGCAGACGAACAACGTGTGTTCCGGCGAGTCTTCCTCGGCGCAGAACCAGCACTGGGCGGAGTCCAGTTTTTTTATTCTCGTTAAGTATGTGCCGAAGACCCCGTGTCCGGTGAGGGCCTGTGTCATGTAGTAATCTGTCTCGCTTCTTTTCATGGTGCACCATGCTTCGACGTCCTTAACGAAAACTTTGGCCCACCCTGTATAGGAGTTCCATCTTAGCTGCCATTTTTGGTACAGCTCCTTGCGGGCTTCGGTCTTCACCTGGTGCCCCTGCTCGTAGATTTTGATCCTTTCTTCCACCCTTAGTGCGATGGGAGGGACGGCCGCAATAACCAGGATTGCCTCCGTTGGCACCGTTCTGTACGCCGAACTTATTCTTATGGCGACCTTTCTGTTCAGTTTTTCTAACAGACCTTCGTAGTGTTTATATTTGAGGGCTCTGGCCCATATCGGCGCCGCGTACAGAACGATCGAGTGGACGACTGTGGAGAGTATCCTCCTCTTCTTCGGCCGCGGCCCCCCCACGTTTGGCATTAGTCTTGCTAAGGCCGTGTGGGCCTTGTACGCCTTTTCGTAAGCCTTGCTGACGTGGGTGGTCATCCTCGCTCCCTTGTCAATGTGGACGCCCAGGTACTTGACTTCCTTTCTGCTGGTGATGTGGATACCCTCTATCTCGAGACTTAGGTGCCGGAGGCTTCTTTTCCCTGCCAGGATTACCATTTCGGTTTTTTTCTTGGCCAGGTTCAGCCCTTTTCTTTCTAGCGCGGTGTTGACCATCTCGATTGCGCACAGCGCTTTCTGCTCCAGCAGATCGGGTGTCTTTGCCGAGATTACGACCGCCAGATCGTCCGCGTATGCTATAAGCGTGGTTCCTCTGCCCATGTCGAGTTCGAGTATCTCGTTGTAAAGGATATTCCACAGTGTGGGGCCGAGTACGGATCCTTGTGGTACCCCGCATGTCACACTCCTCCGTGCGCCGGTTTGCGTGATGATAACCCTGTCCGTCAGGTATGACTGAATGATCCGAATGATGTACGGTTGGATCCCGTAGTTCTCCATTGCCCTCAGGATTTCTCCCCATGGTGCGGTGTTGAATGCATTCCGTACGTCCAGCGTTATCATGGCACAGTGATGTCGGTTTTTCGCCGCGAGTTTGTTTATCTCGTCGGTGGTTTTGACGACCTTGTCGAGGGCGTTTAGGGTTGACCTACCTGGCCTAAATCCATACTGGTCCGCGTGCAGTATTTCTTTCTCCTCCAGGTCCTCTGTTAATCTCCCTTTGATGAGCGTTTCCAGGACTTTGCCGACGACATCAAGCAAGCATATCGGACGGTATGCGGTCTCCTCGTCTCCGGGTTTTTTCGGCTTTTCAATTAGGACGAGCCTCGCTGCCCTCCATGGTTTAGGAAAGTATCCCCTGTCCAGGCACTCGTTCATGACTCCAAGGAAGACCTCTATGTTTGCGGTAGCAGTCGCTTTCACGACCTCTGGCGGTATTTTGTCTGGCCCCACGGCCTTTTTCCTCCTTATCTTCTTTGTTGCCCTGATCATCTCTTCGGCGGTGAAAGGCTTCGTCGTGCAGTTGTATTCCTTCCTCTGCCAGTTCATGGTAGTCGTGTTGGGGAACAGTTTGTCGATCTGCCTGTTCTCTTCCGCTTCGCTCAAGGTTATTCTCGTCTTCAGGTTGAACTTTTTGGTAACTATCTGGTACGCTTTTCCCCAGACGTCGTCTTCCAGTTCGCTCGTTAGGTCGTCCCAGCATTTGTGTTTCTGCTTTTTGATTGCCTTCTTTAGCTCATTCTTGGCCGCCTTATATCTCTCCCATGCCTCCTCTTTCAGCTCGTTGTTGGTCTTTCTGTTGAGTCTCACGACTTTCCTCCTGTAGCTGTTGCATGCGTTTCTCAAGTCCGAGATGGCATCGGTCCACCAGAAGGCCGGCTTCTTGGCTTGATTACCGCTGATTTTGGGCAGATGTTTGTTGCACAATCGTTTCAGGGTGTCTGTCAAGTCTGCGTGAGTTTTAATGTCCTCCCTGGTTTTCGTTCTGAATTCCTGCGCAAGTTTAGTTAGGGGCTCCTCCTTCACGCGCCAACCTCTCGTTGCTTTGATATCTCCTTTGTTATCGTACTTTTGTCGTTCCGATGTGTAGTCGAAGAGGATAAATCTATGATCACTTAAGTTTTCCGCTTCTACGTCGACACGCCAATTGTGTAATTTCCTGCTTAGTTCTTGGGATGCCAGTGTAACGTCAATGACTGACTCTCCTCTGGAGCTCTTAAAGGTGGGTGTATTTCCGCGGTTTATCACCACTAGATCGTTAGTTTCCACCCATTCCTCTAGGATAGTCCCTTTCTCGTTCGTCACCGCTGACCCGCAGATGATGGTTTTGGCGTTGAGGTCTCCGCCTATAATCACCTGTTTGCTTTGCCTCCTCATGTGCGTTTCAAGATTGTTTAGGTACTCCCTAAATTCTGTCCCGGACCTGTTGGGTGAGAAGTAGCAAGTATAAACTAAAAATTCGCTCAATTCTAGACATATAAAGCCATCCTGGCTATCACAGCTTAGTACGGATATGTTCCTTCCTACGCTAATAAAAGTATCACATTTCTTATCACAGATATATTTACTAATTCTACGACTAGGTTCCTGCCCTATTACTACATCGATGCTTTTCTCGTGCATAATTTGAGAGAGCAGTTCCATTGCTGCTACATGCCTGTCGGTGTTCACCTGTAGGAATCTTAGTGTGTCCTGTGCTCTCCTCTGTCTTCTACCCGCCATTTTTAGAACTGGAAGGCTTCGGGGTTTCCCCGGTTTGTTTGCTAGCCTGTGCGGGAGCTATCGCGGTATCCTCAGCATCCATTTGATCTGTTCCCTTTTCCCTCGCATCATTCCTGTTCTTTTTTCTGACTTTCTTAAGAGCGTCTCTAAAGATTGGGCACTTCCAAGTTCCTGCCCTGTGGCCCGCCTCCTCGCAGACGGGACATTTCGTTTCTTGCGTACACTCCTTCACGGCGTGTCCGGCACCTCCACAGTTATGACAGTAACCCGTTCTGTCAGGGCCCTTGCAATTTGCAGCTCCGTGTGTATATTCCCAGCATTTTGGGCATCTGGGCACTTTAAGTCGCGCCTCAATTCTACATGGAATTAGTCCCACTCTCAGCGTACCCGCTTTGAGGATCTTAGCGGCATCCTCTTTTTCTAGTATAACCGTTGCCGCCTGGGTGCTGCCTGCATTAGGTCGAAGTTCTCCCATATTGATAATTTCCGGTATGGGTTTGCCGATTGCCCCGGCAATGGCTTCCTCGAGCTCCTCTTTGCTCCGCCTCGGCGGGTCGGGGGGTGCCAATACCGCTTGACTCCGCCGATGCCGGTCCAAAGCCCGGATAAAGGAGGATGGGCCCAAGGGATCACACCTAGTGAACGGGTGGGGCGTACCCGGGGTTACCCTAGCCGAGTATGCGCTGCATTTCAACTTGTCTGCGGTGGGACTCCTTCTCTTTAACTGTCCAATGTGGAGACTCTCTTGACTCCGACTCTTGCTCGCTTCAGATCCCGATGCTATTAGGTAACGAGGGCTAGGGATCTCTATTTTCCTACTTTCTTCTTCTTCTGAATCACAGACGACCGGTTTGACACGGACATGAGTGGGACGGGATTATATTTTGACGACGAGGGCTGGCGCCACGGGGCGAAACCTCGGTGTTAGCGAGGCGTAGTTTCCGATGGGTCCCCGAGCTTGGCAAGCGCCTGTAGTGGTGCCCACTTTGTCGGAGGAGTGGGAGCCCTGAACCGCAAGGATGTAGGGGCCTGGAGTCCATGGGAGTTGAACAAACCTCCCAAATGGACAGGGATAGGTGCAGGGGGAGGACTCCCTGGAGGGGGCGGAGATCCCGCCACCTTGGGTATACCCCACCAGGACTGCCCTACAGGTTGGGATTAAAACAACACAGACGAAATGAACACTAACAAAACACAACCAGAGACCACCACTAGGGGGCAACTAACGCACCCAGTGCACAGCAGATTGAATCTGCAAAGTACGCTTCAAAGATGCAATTCGCAGGGCGAAGCGACCAAGAAAAGAAGACTGATCGACCGTTCAAGGGAACTCATTGATATGGATGACATAGATCCGTACAAGAAGAAAGAGAGCGCGGTGGTAATAACCCTTGTTGAGGCGCATAAACAGATGATCCGGCTCATGAAAGAACTAGAGAAGATCATAGATGATAACCAAAACACTAAGAGAGAAATTAAAGACATCGCGGGCAAAATGAAGAGAAATGTCGAAATCTTCAATAGGGAAACCGTACGGAAATGGCTCGAACAGAACCGGTGGGAAGATGAAGAGAAGATGGTCTTCGATACGGAATCACAGACTATGAAGCTGGAAACCAGAGACGCAGAAACCCAAACCGTTACGTGGCACAAAGGAGGTGATATATCTCTGAGTGGCGCGAATACTCTTGACGAATGGAGAGCGATAGAAAGGAGGCCATGGACCGAAAATACCTACAAAAACACCGAAATTAAGGTAGGCAACCCCCTACAAACAGGGGATGAAGCTGTCAAGGTAGTCATTGTTGAAGACGAGGATGCAAACATGGAACAGGGCATCAAGAAACAATACAGAGACCGCTACCCCGAGCTAATGACAGGAGACGGGGACTTCAGAGTTCTTGTCCAAACAACAAGGATCAAGAACCAAAGCGGACAGGATGAAAGTTGCAGGAAGGCCGTGAAAATCAGGACATGCGGAACGGAGGAGGACCTGTGGGCGAAGTTCGAGAAACTCAGGGAGGAGACAGGCGCAGATCGACAAGTGGCACTACATCACATAAAGAGTCTAGATACCAATAGACTAAGAAAAATGCTCGAATGCATTTTTCATGGAACCGAAACTACGGCTACGATTTATGTCACAAACGATCTGAAAATAACTAACAGGCTGGACCCAAAAAAGAAGGACAGGAGAACCTACGCTCTAGTAGTCAATGCCCCCGGTAAAGGGTACAGGGATACTCTAGAACTGGTCAAAAGCACACTGAAGAACGACCCCACCGCAAAAGTAGTGAAGGGACTGAGGAGCACCAAAGAGGGGAAACTCCTCATTACGCTGGATAAAGACAAGGCCGCACTCGATAGTTTGCAGGCAAAAATCGCGGAGAAAATTGAGCCAAACGCAATACGTAAGATTGGCGAGAAGAGGTTTGTTGAAACAATCCATGTCAGAGGCATGGACGCGACAACCTAACCTAACCTAACCTAACCTAACCTAACCTAACCTAACCTAACCTAACCTAACCTAACCTAACCTAACCTAACCTAACCTAACCTAACCTAACCTAACCTAACCTAACCTAACCTAACCTAACCTAACCTAACCTAACCTAACCTAACCTAACCTAACCTAACCTAACCTAACCTAACCTAACCTAACCTAACCTAACCTAACCTAACCTAACCTAACCTAACCTAACCTAACCTAACCTAACCTAACCTAACCTAACCTTTTTTTTTTTTTTTTTTTTTTTTTTTTATAGAGGTTTAGAGAATCTTCCAAAGACACCTCCGAATATGTCAACACCGGAGGCGTGTTGGATTCACCCCTGCCTTTCTGCAAGAGCGCCTACCAACTAAACTCCTTTCCTCTTTCGCCACTCCGCGCAGGGGGAACCGCCTCTAGGCATTACTTCCCCTGCGCGTGGTTGCCTATTCTAGGTCTTATCCTTTCCACTTCTTTCCCATCCTCTTCCTCTTCTTTTCCATCCTCTTCATCCTCCTCTTCTTTCCCATCCTCTTCATCTTCCTCTTCCTTCCCATCGTCTTCGTCCTCCTGCTCATTCTTCTCTCCTCATCTCATCTCCTCCTCCTCATCCTCTCACCGCTTTCCTCATCTCCCCTCGTCTCATCTCTCATCTTCCTATCCTCCTCATTCTTCTCTTTTCACCCCCTCAGTCCTCGCTCCTTTTCATCCTTCGTTTTCCCCATCATTATAGCTCGTAGCATCCCCGTGACACAATTCCAACTCTCCTCGTTTTCTATGATGATCTCCGCAACATTATCCTTTGTTATAGTCCTCCCTAGTTTTATGTGGGCCTCTGATCGGATGTTTTCCCATTCCGGGCAGCCAAAGATGGTATGATCCGGACTATCATTCTGCTGCTCACAATACCAGCATTTGGCCGAGTCTGCCTTTTTGATCTCCTTCAGGTATTCCCCAAATACCCCATGGCCTGTGAGCGCCTGGGTGACATAGTAGTCTACCTCCCCGCTCCCTCTAGTGCACCAAGCTTCGACATTTTTAATGAAGGTCTTAGCCCAGCCTTCCTGGCTAAGACCTTCGCCACTTGTCCCTCTCTATATATCCTCTTTCTCTCCTTAATCTGGATACTTATGGGAGGTATTTCCGCTATAGCCAATACCGCCTGCGTAGCCACTGTTCTGTAGGCGGACGTCACCCTTATGGCCGCCAGCCTGTTCAGCCTCTCTAGCATCGTCTCGTACTGCTTATACCTCAGTGCCTTGTCCCAAATTGGGGCAGCGTACAGCATTATGGACGAGATTACCGCCGCCAGTGCCTTCCTTTTCTTCGGGTTTGGTCCACCCACATTTGGCATAATACGTGCCAGGGCCGTGTACGCTCTTTCTGCCTTCGTGCAGGTCTCTTTTACGTGGACTGTCATTTTCAGGTCTCGGTCCAGATGGACTCCCAAGTACTTAATGTGCGGGACCGTTGTGATATCTATACCGTCAACGTTCAATGTCATCCTGCTTAGGTTACGCTTACCCGCGAGGATGACCAGTTCGGTTTTTTCGCCCGCCAGTTCAAGGCCGAGGCCCTCCATTACCTCCTAGGAACCTAACCTAACCTAACCTAACCTAACCTAACCTAACCTAACCTAACCTAACCTAACCTAACCTAACCTAACCTAACCTAACCTAACCTAACCTAACCTAACCTAACCTAACCTTTTTTTTTTCCTGAGAGGTTTGGAGGAATCTTCAAAAGATACCATCGACGGAGATCCAAGTCGATAGCATGTTGGATTCGCCCCGTTGTAGCCTTTCTAAAGGTCTCCACAGAGGCGCCTACCAACTAAAACTCCTACTCCTCTCTTGCAGCTGCTAATTTCCGGAATCTGCCTTTCAGCATTATGTCGAAAATTTCGCACTGTCCGTTGTTTGTCTTTTAGTCATATCTGAGGTTTATATTTCTAGTTTCTGAGTCCAGTCCGGGAAATTTTCAGTTTCAGTTTCTCAGTTTCTCAGCTTAGTGATAATTTCATTTCAGGGCTGGGATTCCCGCTCGCCACTGGCTCTCCAGCTGCGCTCAGGCATCAGTCCTGGATTGTTACCTTTTTTTTCTCGTCATCGGTCTTTTGTGTCATAATATTTCTCAGCATGTCCGCGACATGTTGGTGCCATTATATTCCAGCAGCAACAGCAGCAGCCTGTGACCTTCACGGGCTGCTGCTGGTGTTGTACGTATGTATACCAACAGTAGCAGCCCGTGAAGGTCACAGGCTGCTGCTGTTGCTGCTGGAATATAAGAACGACAAGCCCCCAGTACCGGCTCGGGGCAAAGTTGCCGGTCTCCGTTGGAGAGTCTACTTATTCCTGTATGTGAGAGAGGGTATATCTTTAAATTACGTCGTTACGGTAAGGGACTGTCAGTATGCCTGTGTTACCGGTTCATAAATATTTGGGTCCGGGTAACGATATAGATAACGGTGATCCGGTGGACGAAGACGATCGTATCGCGCAAGAACACGATTCGGCCTATGTATCTGCTATATCTGCAGCAGATATTACTGCCGCGGACGATTCGGCTATCGAACAATTTCAACACGATTTTAGAACCTCTGGTAATTGGAACTCCTTAATAGGTATGTATGGTTTCACTGTGAAAGTTGTGTTTGTGAAAGTTGTATTTTAGGCGCGGTAGGCCTTCAAATAAAACGAAGTGTGGAACAACATACTGGAATTTTATATCCGAGTGATATGTCTTCTCGTGACCGTAAGCATAAACAACTTTCTCTTCGGACACATGCAGACCGGCGTGAGAAACACATTTCACGGCAAAGTCAATTTCGTGCGAGCGATGTAGATGCACGACGTGATCGCACACAAGCAGTCGATCAGCCGTCGGGTTCGCATGATGTTAGCGACATTGGACAACAAGAAAATAATGCGCCCATGGCAACGGATGAAGTTAACGCTGTCGATGCTGCTTCTGTTGGAGTTCCGGGTGCAGGTGGCGTAACAAATCCTGGTTCGCAACAAACAATTTATTTTTCACAATCGCTATCAATGCCATCATTTACGTTTTTTCGTAAATCACGATTAATGCATACTTGGGGGTTTACGAGTGGAAAATTTTTGATGGGTCCCTCTACTGCATCTGATCAATCTGCAAAATCGAATTATATTGCATATTCCACAAGTTTGGCATATATTCCTGTAGATTGGATTCCATTTTATTTAAGTCCTGTGGAATTTGAGTCGTTACCATTAGGAGCATACATTGCTGAAGTACATGTGGAGATTATTCCGAAAGAAGTACGGTGTTCATTTGATACAGGAACAACATTAACAGGAAGTGCAAATTCAAATTCAATGCACGTAATTTTTGGGAAACATTGTGTTGGATTAAATCGTAAAATTGATATGATTAATCGCAAAGTAAAACAAAAAAATGCAAATCCTATGTATATTGAAGAAATTTCAACTATCGACAGTGATGACTTTACGAAACGATTTTATGGAGATTTTACAGAATTTCATTCCAAGGATACATCTATTACGTTTCCTGTTTCGTGGGGAGCAAATCGTGCATTACCTGCGTATGCATGTCTAATGACAACGGGTAATGATTCAAAAAAAAATAATTATCACATCGAAACTGGTTGGCCTAGATTAGATATACTTGTTGAATGTTACAATTTGAATGAACATATTAATACTCCGTGTATTAATTATACATATATTCCAAAAAATGGTACGTTAAAACATTTCTATAATCCTGCAATCGTTCCAAATATAGTTATGCCATTTACGGGGCGCGTAAATTTAGGTTGTACGAAAACCCAATTTATCGATGATTCTGCATTTGTACAGAGTAATTTAAATTGTTTCCCATTTCGATTTAAAAATAAACAAATTTTTGGATATGAAAATATGGTAGAAAAAAGTCATCTAATTGGTTATGATAATAATATTCACCTTGTGAAGCACAACCACAATGTCATATTGGTATTGAACCTGTACAAAGCAATGCTCCCAATGACACTTCTCCGACATTCGTTAATGCTTGTGCAGAATATGAAATAAAATCGACATGTAAAATTGGATTCAATTTTAATTATAATTATGCTGCAAATGCTTTTGCTTCCAAATTAGCTTTTCCTGCTGGATATAAAGATAATAAACAGCATTTTTACATGCAACAAAATCATGTAGGTGGTCATTATTGCTACAATTGGGATGGAAGTTACACAACGACTGCTTAATGTTATATAATTTTTATTATTCAATAAAGTGTTTCTTATTTATACATTTGTTTCACTAACCCTACACCAATATACATTGTACTTATTCTACATTACTACTAGCTGAAACATTATCAGGTGATACATAAATTATATGATATTGTTTCCACAATTCATATAAACCTAAGGGATGAATATGTTTTTTAAAATTTTGCAGTAACGGAGCCGTATGCCACATAAATTTATACATACGGTTATTAAAAATTTCATTATTGGAAAATACTTCGGTATTTGTTGTAATTAATACAGGGGTACGGTCAATTTGTACATGACTCTGATATTTTATAATCGCCATACATGGATCACCAGCAAATAACATTTTACATGTATCAAATGCACATGGTTCGCAATTCGGTTCGTCCCATATTAATATTCGTTTATCTACACAATCTTGTAACGGAAATTGATTGTATTTGTTAAAGTTGGCAATTTGTCCTTTTACAAGACATAATGAAGCACATAATTTTGAAAATAACGTTTTTCCGGCATTACTAGGACCTTTAATTTGAATACAATTTTTTTTTCTTGTCGATCCAAAATATTGTAAATAATTTGCAAAAAGAACGTTATAAATTATTCATCATAATTACACTGATATTGTAACAGTTCATATAATTTACTTTTAGATTCCTCTAGGGTATAATAAAAATCAAAAATGTGACCAGAAGTGCAAGCAAATAACGGTTGTGAATTTAAATAAAATTCTATTAATTCCGCAATTGATTTGTTACAAATAACGCGTTGAAAAATAACTATTGCCTATTGATAAATTAACGAACTACGTCCAATACCGCGTAACGTTTCGTGATAACACCATTGAGCCGTTTTACAAGTACTTAATAGGGGCAAACCGGAAATTTTTCGAAAAAGGCGAGAATCGTCTCAAGCGTTTTGTTTTTTTGTGTTGTTGATTTTGAAGAATATTTTTTTTGACATCGGTCAATAATTCTACCAGGAGTTGATACCGACGAACCATCAACGGAGTCGCGACAAACTGCGCCGATTTCGTTAATTTCGTCCATAGCTGTACCTTCGGCACTTCCTTCGCTTCGCACATCGGAATCAATTTCACTTGCACGAGGAATTTCCCGTCGGGCGCCGGCGAAGTAATAGTGGAGACATTCTCGGGGGTGTAAGAACATATATATTCCGAGTGCTCAGAAATAATCTGAGAGCAATAACATTACATTAATATATCGTATAGGCTACAAGAGATATAATAAACATATTAACGAAACGTTATTGCTCACCTCGTCCAGTACCACCGGTCCAGCGAGCTCGTCTCCGTCGTTGAAAAGGCAATCCTCTAAAGGTTGTGCACCTACATGTTCCGGCAGTCCAACCGCAGTCATGGACGACGTGCAAATGTTGCCATTCGGGGGATTCCCCGTGATAGGAGACAATGAACAATTGTCCGTGGTATCGCCGTTGACATATTTCTCCAAGAATTCGAATGCCTTCATCACGATCTCCGATGGGAAGCACGTCGTGGCAAAGTCGTTGTCGGAGGCCAGCTCGGAAAATGGTATCCACGAACACGTTTTGTCGGGGTTCTCGAATGCTAAACTCAGCAGCTTCTTCAAGCAACGAAGTAAGGGTAAAATCGGATGTCCGAATGTTAGGAGTAATTTCGTCGAAAATTGCGTCAAGTGTTGCGTCAGATCGGTCGGATGTTTCCATATTTCCTCACATATATTTAAAATTTCTTTCACCGTTAATGTTTCAGCCATTTAGTAAACTAAAAATATATAATTACGGAATAGACGGCACTGTGAGGGTATGTAAATCCTGGCGTAAACATACGTCACACTGTGTGCAATGTGTATATAATAATAATAATAATAAAACGTCTTTATTTACTTGGCGGGGTTCAGCTAAGCTGCTCTACCACCCAACCAAGTTAATTAGCTACAAATTGCTAAACATAGATAAATATTTACATGAATACATATACCTATAAGCAGATAAATAAGTTCGGTACAACCAAAACTGAACAATTAGTCATCGTTGCAGGGAAAAGAGGTATTCACGATATTTTCTCTTGAACGAAGCAAGTGGCAGTGACCTAGTCTCACGAGGCACTGAATTATAAATTTTAACGGCAGCATAAGAAAAGGACCTTTCAAAAAGTGAGGTTTTGTGAAGTGGAATACGTAAACCACTCATACGACGGAGATGTCTATCATGAAACATGGATCTTGGAGTTAAAAGTAAATTAAGATACGGAGGAGACGAAGTGATGCATACCTTATGAACTAGGTTAGCGCTATGAAGAAGTCTTCTATTAGCCATATTAAGCCAGTTAGCATCATGAAGTTTATGTGACACATGGTCACTTCTCCTCAGACCATAGATAAGGCGAAGGCAAGAATTTTGCATTCTCTGTATCCTCTGACTAGTTGTAAGATCTATGCAAGGGCCATAGACAGAATCACAGTAATTGAATAGGGATAAAATAAGTGAATCACATAGTTGAATTCTCAAGGATGTAGGAAGAAATTGCCTATTCATGTATAGGTGTTTTAGTGAAGAGTAGGATTTTTGTATTAATTTACTAATATGGCAAGAAAATCTGAGATTTTCATCAAGAGTAACACCTAAACATTTAACCGTTTTAGAAAACGGAATTATACTATTATTGATATTTATGTTCATATTGTCTATGGCCCTCTGACGATCTTTAACATTGCCAAATATAATAGCTGAAGACTTTATAGGGTTTATATGACGTGAATGATTATTAGAAATATTTATTAAACGCTGAATATCTTCATTAACTAAAATAGAAGCAGTATTTAAATCTGCTAACTTGAAGCTAAAATATAATTGGGTGTCATCTGCATAGCAATGAAAAGAACAAGTTTTTATTTGTGAATAAAAGTCACAGGTATACAGAGAATACAAAAGTGGTCCAAATATCGACCCTTGAGGAGCCCCTGATGTTACAGGTAGGAAGGAAGATTTTGAATTATTAATGAAAACAGCCTGTGTCCTATTGTTTAAGTACGAATTTATGAAATGCACAGCAAGATCACTAAAACCGAGAAAATGAAGTTTTGCACACATCAGTCTATGATTGATGGTATCAATAGCCTTAGAATAGTCGATCAACACAAGGACAGTCAAATCACCTTTATCTGAAGCCTTTAAGATATCATCACTAACTTTAAGTAAGGCTGTACTCGTGTTATAGCCCGTCCTAAAACCCGACTGTACAGGAGATAAGATATTATATGTGTCTAAATAAGACTTGATCTGGCTAACAGCAAGCTTTTCAAGAATTTTTGATAAGACTGGTAACAAAGAAATTGGTCTTAAATCATTAAAAGAAGTAACATGTTTAACTTTAGCAGTGGGTATAACTAAGGATTGCTTCCAAGCTTCAGGGAATTCACCATGAGTAAAACAATAATTTATAATATGGGCAATATATTTGGTCAAAAAAGGAAGGCATAATTTTATCATTCCTATAGAAATACTGTCATATCCACAAGCTTTCGATTTAATGGTATAAATAATTTTTTCAACAGAATTTTCAGATACCACATTAAATTTAAATAGGGTATGATCATTATCAAGACGATTATTTAGGTAGTAAGATAAAGTATTTACATCAACGGGATTACTCATTTGATTAACTGTATCAAGAAAGAAATTGTTTATATTATCAGGATCACTGAAAGCGTCAGGCAGATATTCTTGATACTGCGTTTTAGTGACTCCCATTGTTCTCAAAGTATGCCAAGTTCGTTTTAAAATTTTTTGTCTGCATATATGTTCTAAGTACGCTTTTTTCTCTTGACGTATAGAGGTGGTGATAGTATTTCGTAAAAGCTTATAATAATTCCAATCCGTATCCCTTTTAGAATGCTTAAATTTATTCAAAGCATTATTACGTAGTTTAATCATTTTACGCACTACATCCGTGAGCCAGGGAGCAGGTGCCTTAGTCACCCTTATAGTCTTTAAAGGGGCGTAAATAACAAAGAGTGCTAGAAGATTGTTACTTAAAAACTGAGCTTTATCATTAAGGTCTACAATATGAAAAATGTTGTCCCAAGGGATCGAACGTAGACCGTCATAGAATCTCTGTTGATTAAAATTCCTAAAGTCTCTACAAGTAAATATACGTGAACTCGGAGCTGGAGTATTACAATTTAAAGTACAAAAAACCAGCCTATGATCAGTGAAATGCATGTCAATCACACCCTTATTGACAACAAAATCAGGGTTGCTAACGCATATGACATCCAGCAAGGTACTACTGTAATTAGTAACTCTAGTCGGTTCATCAATGATTTGAACAAAACCATAGGAATCTAACAGAGTTAAAAAGTTATTGACATTAGTATTAGTCAGATTAAAGAGATTAATATTTAGGTCACCTAGACATATCACTTCATCAACCGTACCTAATATAGAGGAGAATGAAGATTCAAGATCTTGAAGAGATAAGTTGACATTAGTATTAGGAGGACGATATAATACTCCAAGAGCTACAGTTTTACCACAGATTTTTAAGCTAATCCAGTATTGTTCAATGAAGTTACTAAGTGCCACATGAATAATATTATACGGTAAATGGTTCCTAACATAGAAACCTACTCCTCCGCCCCTTCCTATTCTATCTTTACGTAGTAAATCATAACCAGGTATATCAATGATATCTGAATCAATGTCCTCATGCAACCAGGTCTCAGTCACTGCAATCACATCATAACTATAATTTGAAACTACATCAGAAAATTCCTCAAATCCCATGCACAATGACCGCACATTCAACGACGCTAACTTAAGTAGCATGACAGTTGTCCGGTTCGAAAGAAATATAAAATTATAAACAGTGATTCAATTATCATAAAATAATAATAATAGTAATAAAGTAATAATGAAGGTAAAATATACTTGTATGTTAGCAGCGAACATGATTCCTATAATAAATGAAACAGTATAATCATTAAGTAATAACTTTAACAAATTTACATCTGTAAAATGTTTATGCAGTTATAAAGTCTTACCGAACTAAAAAGTATCACCAATCCGAAATATATATGTATGTATACGAAATATATAAATATGTATATATGTATTCAGCGACAAATAACAATTAACACATTTCTCCGAATGTGCAAAACGGTACCTGGAAATATAAAGTATAAGATTATAAAAAATATACATATATCTGAGACTTACTGCTTTTTACTGAAATCCCAAAGAACGCTTTCCAAATTATGCGATTTAACTTCCGACCAAATTGCACGATCCGGAATTTTAAGGTCCGTTGTACAAGTAAAACAAATTGATATCAAACAATCCCAATTATCTTCTTCTTCGGGAGTAGTAGCGGGACGCGAAAATGGCAGGACTAAGGAACTTGCGTCAATGATCACGTAGTCAACACGACAAAATGTCGTCGCTGCAGTGTTCCATTCATCTAATAAATTTCCAATGCCACGATAGAGATCCTCGCGATAGGAAAAACTATTAAGGTTTTTTGCTGTGCCAAAATCAAATTATTCGCTAAGAAATGCCTGGACTGGCCCAGGCAGTGGTGTTCGGTTCTGAAGACTAAAGCCTTCACCATATACTTGGTAAAGAGCGCGTTTATCACACGAACACGTTTGTGAAGTAACTGACAACGTACTGGAGAATATTTAAGGCTTACTTTACAGCACTCTTTATACCTATTCCCCCAGAAACCAGGAAAAAATAACGTGCTGGATAAAACAGCGACGATCAACCAGCGGAGACCCCTTTGCCCCGAGCCGGGACTGGGGGCTTGTCGTATAAGAAGATAACTATCTTCTTATATTCCAGCAGCAACAGCAGCAGCCTGTGACCTTCACGGTCGCCATTGCTCTTCGTTGGCGATCATAATGTCCGCTATGTTTCCGGTAGTTATGATCTTTCCGCATTTGTTGTTTGCTGCAGTCCTGATGTCGTGCCATTTCGGGCAGTAGAATATTGTGTGCTCTGCTGTGTCGATTTCCGGACAGTACCAACAGATATTACTATCCAGTTTCCCGATTTTATGCAGATAACTGCTGAAAACTCCATGTCCTGTCAAGACTTGGGTGATGTGGAAGTCCACGTCTCCGTGCTTCCTACCACACCACTTGCTCAGGTCTTTGATGAAGGTCTTCGTCCACCCTTGATAGGAGTCCCATGCTCTCTGCCACTTAACCATGAGGGTATCTTGTGGCTCTGCGGCTGTTGTAGTCTCCGCAAAGTAGCGGCCCGTCCGTTCCTCTGCTCTCAGTTTTATAGGTGGTGTAGCTGCAATCGCTAGAATCGCCTCCGTGGCCATGGCCATTTTTCTGTTTATTGCCTCCAGTAGGCTCTCATAGTATTTGCACTTCATGGCAGGAGTCCAGATCGGCGCTGCGTACAGAATCGTTGACATGACTACGCTAGCCAGGACTTTTCTCTTTTGGGGTCTCGGCCCTCCTACGTTTGGCATCAGCCGTGCGAACACCATTGCTGTTTTGCTCGCTTTTTCACAGGTTCTCCTAACATGGGTGGTCATCCTCATGTCCCTATCCAGGTACACACCCAGATATTTGATTTCCGGTTTGTTGTTTATTATGACGTCATCGATGTTTAGCGTTAGGGTCTTCAGTCTCCGGGGTCCAGCAAGAATTATCATTTCCGTTTTCTTTGTGGCCAACCTCAAGTCGTGATCTTCTAGCCACTGTTTAGTTTTCTCCATCGCGTAGAGCGCACGTTCTTGTAACAGCTCGGGAGTCTTGGCCGTAATTACTATTGCCAAGTCATCAGCATAGGCAATTTTTTTAATGCCTTGGCCCAGGTCTTGTCTTAGCAATCCATCATATAATACGTTCCACAAGGTCGGTCCAGGAACAGAACCCTGTGGAACGCCGCACGTAATTTTTATTTCTTCCCCGGAGGGTGTGATGATTTTGCGATTTTCCAAATAGGATTGGAGGATCCTCACCAGGTAGTCAGAGATTTCTGCCTTCTTTAGGGCTCCTATTATCTCCGGCCAGGAGGCTGAGTTAAAAGCATTTTCGATGTCCAGTGCTAGCATAACACAGAAAAGCCTATGTTGCCATGCCGTCTTTTTTGTCTCCTTGACAATGTCGGAGAGCGTGTTTAGAGCATCTGTGGTCGACATGCCGGCTATGAACCCGTATGCGTTTACGGTCCAGTTCCTCTACGAGACGCTGTTTCACTAGCACTTCCAGAAGTTTGGACGCTACGTCTAGCAGGCATATCGGTCTGTATGACGGCGTGTCTTCCGATGTTTTCTTGGGCTTTTCCACGAGTACTAACCTGGCTTTTTTCCATATCTCGGGGAAAGATCCCTGAGATAGGCAGTCATTCATCACCTGTAGGAAGATTTCCTTATTTGTCGCGGCCGCAACTCTGACCACCTCCGGAGGAATATAGTCCGGTCCCGGGGATTTTTTGTTCTTTATTCTTTCGATAGCTGCGTCCAGGCAGAAAGGCTTGACGTTTTCATTTTGTCCTATTATGGGCCAGGTGTTTATTGCAAATTTGATTAGACATCTCATCGGCAGTTAGCTCTACGGGCGGTCTCAGTCTCAGCTTCTTGGTAACAATCTGAAAACCTTTGCCCCACGGGTCGTTGTTTATCTCTGCGCAGAGCTCCGACCACATAATGGCCTTCCGCTTCTTTATGGCGCATTTGAGCTCTTTCTTTGCTGATTTGTACTGCTTAGTGATGCCTGCTACGTATCTGGGTTCTGCTCCGTTGCTGTTTGCACGTATTAGGGTTCTTCTATGTTTTATGCACTCCCGGCGTTTGTTTGCGATCGCCTCCGTCCACCAATGTGCTGGTCGGCGTCGTCGAGGGCCCGACGATCTAGGGGCTAGGTGTTTTTCACACAGCTGTGTGAGGCTCGTAATGAAGTCAGTCGGGGTGTATCCTCCTCTCGTGGCTCTGAGTTTGCAGTTGTTTGCAAGGTTTGGCAGTCTGCTGTCCGAGGCGAACCAGCCGGCATTCTCAGCCACTTCGCCTGTTCTTTGTGTGCTGTCCTTGATGGTGTATGATATTAACCTGTGGTGGCTCATGGTTTCTGTTTCTTCTTCGACTCTCCAGTTTGCAATTTTGCTGGCAAGGGCTGGAGTTGACATAGTTATGTCAATAATAGAACTTCCTAATACATTAGCGAAGGTGGGAGTGCGGCCCCTATTCAGAGCAGTTAAGTCTAGCAGCTCCATCCATTCTTCCAGTGTCTTGCCCTTTGAATTGTCGTTCGTACTGCCGAAGATGTGTGACTTAGCATTGAAGTCACCTGCTATCAAGCATTCTTTGGATTGTGTCCTTATGTCTGCCTCCAGGTGGTTCAAAAAAATTTCGAACTCACCCAGAGGTCTGTTCGGTGAGAAGTAGCACGAGTACACCGTTAGCGCCTCCAGCTCCACTCTCACGAAGCCTTCGCCCTTATGGTGTCCTAGGACTCTAATGCCGTCTCTAATGGCTACAAACGAATCTAAGCGTTTATCGCAGAAATATTTTTGGGTATGTTTGCGATTTGGTTCCTGTCCTAATATTACGTCAGTCTTCTTTTCAAAAGTGGTTTGCGCGACGAGATCGTGGGCCGCGGCGTGTCTGTCCACATTTAGTTGGACGATGTTAATGGCGTTGGTGTGTGGCGCCATGGCGATGAGATGGGTTTGCCCTTGTTTGGAGATCCTTTCGCCGGGTTAAGTCCCGACGAGATTTCCTCCGCGCCGCTCATCTTTTTTCTTTTTCTTTCCGTCTTCAGTGCCTCTCTGAAGGCGCCACATTTAGCAGTTCCCGCCTTATGTCCTTTGGCGTCGCAGATGGGGCACGCGGCTTCGTTGGGGCCGTCTTACAGAGGAAAGGGCCGGATTTATTCAGGGCCTTCCTAATGGCTTCCTCTACGTCTGTGGATACGGTAGTTGCATCCATACCCCTAATGTGTAGGGTGTCGGTTGGTCTTCTGACCGCAGCTTTCCGGGCCCCTTTCGGCTCCACCTCGCTGACCATTTTCTGGATCTTTTCCAGGGCCGCGTCGTCTCTCTCGAGGGTTATCAGGAGCTTCCGTTCCTTGGTACTCCTGAGCCCTTTGATGGCCTTGGCAGCTGGGTCATTTTGGATGGCCTTCTTGACGTTTTTGAGCGTCTCCATATATTTGTCCTTCTCGTTGGCCACGATGATGGCAAAGGTCTTCCTCTCCCTTTTGGGAGGTGCCGTTTTCTGCTTACCTCTTTCTAGGTAGCTTTTTGTTGTGTAGATGTCTACCTTTGTATGAGTGCCATGGAATATGCACTCCACAATCTTCCTTAGTTTGGCAATATCCATCGCGCTGATGTGATGGATTGCCACCTTGCTACTTCCGGCCGTTTCTTCTCTCAGCTTGTGGAACTTTCCCCAGAGATCCTCCATTGATCCATTAGTCTGGATCCAGACGAACTTCTGGGCTCCATATCCCAGGCCTTGCCTAGCTTTGAGGGTCGTGGTCATCTCGATCACCTCGAATTCATCCGTGGCTTCTTGGAGCTCCGGGCACCTATCCCTGAAGAGCTTTTGGATGCTCTTCTCCATATTGGGATCGTCAGGTTCCACTATAACCACCTTAACTGTGGGGTTCTCAGTTTGTAGTGGATTGCCCACCACAATACTTGTGTTTTTGTATGTTTCATCTGCCCAGTCTAAGCAAGCCACGTCCTCCCATTCCTTCAGACTGGTAACGTTTTCCAGGTTGTTAACGTTCCGATCTCTGGTGCTCCAGCAATTTGCCTGCGCTCCGAAGTCGGATGTGGGGACTTGTTCCGTCTGCGTCTCGATGTCAATTGTCATTTTTTCTAATTTCTCGTATCGATGTTTCTCAAGCCAGCCCTGTATGGATTTACGATTAAGTATTTCTATACTCCTTTTCAGCTGTGCTGTGGTCTCTTTTATCTCTCTTTTTGTATTGGTATTTTCTTCGACAGTTTTGTCTAAGGAATGTATTTGCTTAGTGAGCATCACAATTGTGTCCACTAGGGTGAAGACAATTGAACTCTCCTTTTTTTTATACGCGCTTGGCGATCCATTTTCAATTGATGTGTCAAGCAGCCTCCGATTTTTTTGCTCGCTGGTCATCGAGTTGCATCGTTGAAACGGCGAGCCCTGCGAGTTGGAACTCAACACGCTTGGTGATCTTGGCGATCCTAAGTCCGCCAATACATCCTCGCTGCGCATGTCAATTACTTGAACGCGAGGCGAGGATGTTGTCTCCATCGGACTTTTTGTTTTGAACTTCTGTTCGAAGTATCCAGCAGCCGTGGCTCTTACGCCCGGGGTCGCTGGTTTGTTTTTATTTTCCATTTCGCTATTAATTGCACAGTTTTAATTCTCGCCGGCCGGTCACGGTAACGAGTCGTTAACCTGACCCAGTTAACCGCTCGCGTGCCGGCGGAATGCCCGGCAACGTACGGAGTCCAAAGGTCAGCTCCGCGCTGACTCGCGCGTAATTACGCGGGCGTCGCCCAGCTCACTTAAAACTAATTTAAAACTACTACGTTATTTTCTGGGTCACTTACCCTAAGTCCTGTGGTCCATAAATTCACGAGAAATTTTGGGCCCTGCGATTTTGCGCACACGCACTAGAACCCTAAGCTCACTTGTCTTATTTAATTTACCGAAGCGACGCAGGCGAAAAACGCACATTCAAGCACACTCGGTAACACGTTCGCTCACTTCGACTGTCGCCAGTCGAGTGAACCTAACCTAACCTAACCTTTTTTTTTTATAGAGGTTTAGAGAATCTTCCAAAGACACCTCCGGATTTATCAACCCCGGAGGCGTGTTGGATTCACCCCTGCCTTTCTGCAAGGGCGCCTACCAACTAAACTCCTTTCCTCTTTTCGCACTCTGCGCAGGGGGTACCGCCTCGGCATTTCTTCCCCTGCGCATGTTGTCCTCTCTGTCCTCTCTGTCCTCTTCTCCCTCTTCGCCTCTTCTGTCTCCGCTTCCCTCCTCTTCTGTTTTCTCTCTTCTCTTTTCTCTCTTCTCTTTTCTCTCTTCTCTTTTCTCTCTTCTCTTTTCTCTCTTCTCTCTTCTCTTCTCTCACGTCAAATTTTACTTAACTCTAGCATACAATCAAAAACTCTAGCATACAATCAAAAGTGTCCTAAATCTAAACTATCTTCTAAAAATTCTTGAATTGAATAGTAGCATTTTTCCCTGAGAAAGTTCTTAATCTTCTTTTTGAAGATTTCGTATTTCTCAGATGCAATACAACTAGGTAGCTTGTTAAATAATTTAATACCTAACACATTGATTGTCTTAGCGAACTTACTGGTGTTGTGTTTCGCCACGTACAATAAGTCCTTGGAGCGGGTGTCATACTCATGGCAGTCCGAGTGTCTGATTAATCTTTCCTTTTTTTGTCTTGTGAAGAGCAAACATTTAAATATGAATAAGGAGGGGAAAGATAAAATACCCTCTTTTATAAAAGTCGGTTTACAAGATTGTTTGTAGTTTAAATTAAATAATAGGCGAATTATTCTCTTCTGCGCAATAAATACCCTATGACTGTCATGAGTATGACCCCATATTATTAAATTATATGACAAGGTGCTATGCACCATTGCATAGTAAACCGAAATTAGTTCTTCCTGTGGCAACATGGTTTTCAGATGGCGTAAGGCAAAGTATGATCTATTAATGCGGGCACATACATAGTCAATGTGTCTATCCCAAGACAACCTCTCGTCAATGTACATCCCTAAGAAATGTGTGAATTGTGCAGATTGTATTAAGTTTCAGCAAATTGTATAGGATTCCCTGCCTGTATCCTTTCTGTTATAAAATTTTATAATAACAGTTTTCGTGGTGTTTAGAATAAGTTTGTTCTTATAGCACCATAAACCAAATTGGGTGCTTACTTCTGAAACTTTTTCCTGGAGTTTCTCAGGAGTCCCAGCTGAGACCACCATAGACGTATCGTCTGCGAACAAGACAATTTTATCAGTTGATACATATTCTGTTACATCGTTTATAAACAACAGAAAGATTAATGGTCCCAGGACCGACCCCTGGGGAACTCCACAATCTGTCTCATATTCGGAAGAGAACATGTTTTTAACTTTTACGGGTTGATAAGTAAGATTCTATCCAATTCAGGATTGTACCTCTGTTGCCTAGGGCGTAGAGTTTATTACACACAAATGCTATGTCCAATCAAACGCACGGGAGAGATCGAAGAAGAGGCCAGCTACCTGACGTCCGACGTCGATATGTTCATAGACGGACTGTAGAAAATCTGCCGCAGCCCCCTCTGTTGATCTCCCCGCGCGAAAACCAAATTGAGAATCGCTTAATAGATCGCAAGTATCTGCAAATTTTCTCAGTCTATCAGAGATTGGTGTCTCAAAGATTTTAGAAATTGTATTAAGAACCGATACAGGACGGTAATTATTTATATCTAGTGCATCATTTCTTTTGTAGATAGGAGTAATCACTGCTGTTTTCAATTTTGAAGGAAATTTACCTGATAAGATTGAGTTATTAATAATATGAGTCAATGGTTCCGCAATAATCTCTTTAGCCGCTTTTAGAATTTTTACTGAAATATTGTCTATCCCAACACTGTTAGTGTTCTTTAGATTTCCTATGATTTTTTTAATTTCTCTCTTCTCTTTTCTCGCCCCTTCACCCCTCAACTTCTCTTAACTCTTGCTTATCTTAGGTTCTAAGTCCTGTTCTCTTCAGTTCATCCTTGCATTTCGCTTTCATTATTGCTTTTAACATGTTTGCAGCGCTGTTCCATGTCTCCTCTCCTTCCAGCAGGACCTCGGCAATATTGTCTTTGGTTATGCATTTCCCGCACTCCGCGTTTGCTTGCTGTCTTAATTCCTCCCACTCTGAACACTCAAAAATCGTGTGTTCCGGACTGTCTTCCGCATCTGCGCAATACCAGCATTGAGCAGTTTGTGCTTTCTTTATCTCCTTCAGATAGGTTCCGAACGCTCCATGCCCTGTTAGGGCCTAGGTCATATAATAGTCGGTATCCCCAGTTCTCCGGTTACACCATCCTTCAATGTTTTTAATAAAAACCTTGGCCCACCCATTGTAGTTTTCCCACCTGTTCTGCCACTTTTGATAGAGTTCCTTCCGAGCCTCTGCCTTAATATGTAAGTAAGTAAGTAAGTAAGTAGTCTTTATTACCCATCTCTGACAGTAAAATCACTCATTTACAATATAATCAGGTTCAATATAATAAACTTAATTTTAATAAAACATAGTATGTGTAAAAGGTCAGTCAAACACACAATACAATTAATGCAATATAACACAATACAATCCATAGACTAATAAGCCGAAAAGTTAACACATACAACTAAATCCTAAAATCATATTCCAAAAACTCATCCAGTGAGTAAAATGCTTCCACAAGAAATAACGCCTTCAATTTCTTCCTAAAGACTTTCAAATTGGTTATGTTCCGGAAACTATAAGGCAGTTTATTAAATAATACTTTGCCGGTGTAAAACGGCGAGTGTTTTACCAAGGTTGATTCGGGTTTAGGTAAATTGAGGTTTTGCTTTATACGTGTATTATGAGTATGTATATTACATCTCTCTGGTAAACTACGTTTATTCTTAAAAATTATAGTTAAAATTTCCAATACGAAAAGCGAGTAAACGGTCAAGATACCACATCTGGTAAACAGTGGTCGACAATGTGCACGGATGTTCTCACCAAATAGAAATCGCACAGCACGTTTTTGCAACTTAAAAATTTGAGTTAGGTTTTCTGCCGACGTGAACCCCCAAAATTCTATGCAATATCGTAGGCGTGATTCTATTAGAGAAAAGTAAACAGTCTTTGCAGCCTGTGGTCCTAATTTTTTATAAACTATGAGAATTGCATAACAAGCCGAAGAAATGGAACTTGTAATATTTTGAATGTGGTGTGTCCAATTTAAATTTTCCTCCAAATGAAGTCCTAAAAATTTTATTTCACTGACTTTGTCTAATTTAATATCTCCAATTGATACCTGAAAGTAGTCAGCCGTATTTTTAAAAGTCAAATATTTTGTTTTATTTAAGTTAAGTGATAATTTATTAGCGATAAACCAGGTTCTGATCAATGACATATCATCGCTTATGCGCGATTCTAACATGTTTAGTGATTTTTCGGACCATATAAGAGAGGTATCATCGGCGAAGAGAGTTAGCTTTGCATTTAATTTTAAAGAAGCAAGATCATTGATGTAGATGTTAAACAGAAGTGGCCCGAATATTGAACCTTGGGGCACACCTAGACTATTAGTCTTAATTTCCGATGATATTCGTTCGCCTGTTTTGTCAACTACAACTACATATTGTTTTTGATCGGTCAAATACGTTCGAATCCATTTGTTAGCGACTCCACGAATACCGTAAAAAGAGGCCTTCTGCAGGAGTACCTCAGGGTCAATACAATCGAAGGCTTTCGTGAGATCGCAAAAAACTGCAACTACTTTGTTTTTATTATTAATGTGTTCATAAATGTAATTTAAGCAGCTGTATACAGCATCAGACGTAGTTAGATTAGATCTGTAACCATACTGATTTTCCGTTAATATGTTTTTCGCTTGGATGAATTTAGTTAAACGTGTCTTGAAAATTTTTTCAACGATTTTAGATAATACTGGTAAAAGAGTTATTGGTCTAAAATTTGACGGATTAAAACACGATCCTCCTTTATGTATTGGAATTACTTTCGCGAGTTTAAAACATGATGGAAAACATCCTTCTTGAAAAGAATAATTGATTAAATCACATAAAGATGCAATAGCGATGTCTGGCAGTTTTTTAATTATTTTAATCGGTAGATTGTCATTTCCACACGTCGAGATGTTTTTGAAATTTTTAATAACTCCTGAAATTTCCTGTACATCAGTGGGCTCAACGAAGAATGTGGGATATTGATAATCTTTTAAAAAAGAAAGAGGATTTACGTTTGTAGTAAACTGTTTAGTGATATTTTCGGCTATGGACACGAAATAATTATTTAAATTATTGGCCACTGAAATAGGGTTTGTGATTAATTCGTTACCATTGGTTATGAATATGTTTCCCGAAGATTTTTCTTTTTTTGCGTTAGTTAATTCGCCTACAATTTTCCAGGTTTCTCTAGCGGTATTAAATGTATTATTTAATCTATTTCTAATACATATTTTTTTTGATAATTTGATAGTGCTTTTTAATATTCTTTTATAATTCGCGAAGTATCGGTGAAACCACATTTCTGTTGTAAATTTTTTTATGTGTGCTAAAGCTTTTTTATTTTTCAAACTTATTTTTAAGCCACATGTTAACCAGTGTTTCGGTGGTTTTACTTTTGATGTTTTAAGAGGAAACGATTTATTAAATAACTGTACAAGTAGCTCTACGTATGCCTTAAAAGCTTCATTCACACCTAACTCTTTATTAATTGACCAATCTGCGTTGTTGCAGTTCTCTACGAATTCCCGACAAGCTCTTTGACTGAAATTTCTTTTTATGATGTTACTATTTTCATTCGGTAATTGAACTTTTTTAAGACTACAAGCGACTCCTTCGTGATCCGAAAAACCAACTGTGAACGGCCTGGCTTGGATTATCAGATCTTCAAAATTTGTGCAAACGTAATCTAAGATAGTTGCTGAGCTTACTCCTATTCTAGTGGGTTGGTTTACGTGCATCGTCATATTAAAGCTTAATAACAAGTTTTTTAAAGATAAAAGGTGGTTGGATGAGTTTTTAGAATAATCAAGATTAAAATCACCTGTTAAAATAATTCGATTTTCTAGGTTTCTAGGGGCGACTGCCTTCACCACCTCCGGTGGGATGTGGTCCGGCCCTGGTGCTTTTTTCCTTCTAATTTTTCTCACTGCCCTGGTCATTTCTTCCTGCGTAAAGGCCTTCACTTCACATTTACGGTCTTTTCCTTTCCGTACGGTTGTACCCCTTGGGAACAATTTCTCAAGTTGCTTCTTTTCTCTATCCCCGTTCATTGGCAGTCTGGGCTTCAGGTTTAGCTTTTTGGTTACTAGCTGATAGGCCTTGCCCCAGATATCTCCATCTAACCTAACCTTTTTTTTTTTTTGTATTGAGGTCGGGGAATCTTCATAGACGGCTTCCCGGCTATAGTGCGATGCCGGGGCCCGTGCTGGATTCACTAGGGAAGGTGACCCTAGCGCCTACCAGCTAAACCCCTTTCCTCATGACCTTTGATCTACGACGGTATCGCCTCTCGGCATTTCTTCATCGTAGCGGTCTAGTCCTCTATTTCCTCGTCTTTTTTTTTTATCGTCCCAATCAACTCCTTTCCTCTTCTTGTATTTTCTCCTCCTCTTCTTTCTTCCTCAGGATCGTTTCCGCCATGTTCACCACGCAGTTCCAGTGTTTCTCATCCTCTAGCATTAGGTCTACTATATTTTCAGGTGTCAAGACTTCCCCAATTTGAGATTCAGCTTCTCTCCTCTGTGCTTCCCAATTTCTGCACTTAAAAAACGTGTGCTCTACGTTGTCATCATGGATGTGGCAGTATCTGCACATTGGACTCTCCACTTTCCTTATCTTATTCCGATATACTTCAAAGGCGCCGTGTCCCGTCAGCATTTGCACCGTATGGTAACTGATCTCCCCATGACTCCTTTCATACCATCTTTTCAGGTTGGGAATTAATCGTTTTGTCCATCTACCCTTTGTACTGTTCTCCCAGGTTTCTTGCCATACCCTCATAGTTTCTTCTCTTAGGTGTGTTGCAGTTGCTTGTTTTCTACTCATTTTTTCCTTCCTCTCTTCCGCCAATAGGTTTATTGGGATTAATCTGGCCAATACCAAGGCTGCCTCTGTCGATACCGTACGATACGCCCTGCAGACCTTATTGCCATGGTCCTTTGGCATCCTAGCATCTGCCTCAAGTATTTTCCTACACTACAAGCACGTGCCCAAACTGGTGCTGCGTACAGGATTATTGATTCTGCGACACAGCAGAGGAGTTTCCTCTTGGCCTCGGTGGCCCCATGCGTCCTTGGCATTAGCCGTCCTAGTGCCATTGCCGCTCTCTGTGCTTTTCCAGTGACTTGTTTTACATGCTCTCCAAAAGAGAGGTTTTTGTCAATATACACTCCAAGGTATTTAATGACTGCCTTCGGTACGATGGTATTCCCTTCAACAAGGAATTCTATTGGCTTATGTTTTTTTTTTCCTGTCATCATAACGGCTTCTGTCTTGTCCGGCGCTAACTCTAGCCTGTTGTTCCTAGTCCATTCCGCGATTCTTTCCAGTGTGATGTTCACGTTGTACATTAGGTCTTCCTCCATTTTAGCCCTTCCTACTATGGCTAGATCATCTGCGAAAGCGAGTAGTTCTATTCCTTCGGGTTTTTTTATCTTCAAGATTCCGTCATATAAGATATTCCATAGATGCGGTCCCATTACCGATCCTTGTGGCACCCCAACTGTCTGCCTTATCTTGGCTCTAGGTTCGATTTCTATCTTTCTGTTCTTCAGATAGTCGCCTATAACTCTCCTTAGGTAATAGCTGATTTTCCTGCATCTCAGTTCTCTCTTGATTACTTCCCAGCTGGCTGTATTAAAAGCGTTTTTTATGTCCACAGTGACGAGGGTGCATAATTTCCTGCTTTTGAGTGTTTTTTTTCTCTCCGTTTCTGCGATCTGTACTACACGTTGCACAGCCATTACCGAAGATTTTCCTTCTCTATACCCATATTGATCATCGGATATGTTGGTACCTCTTTCCTCCAATTCCACCTTCAACCTTGCAACAATCATGTGTTCATATAATTTTCCAAAAGTGTCAAGCAGACATATGGGTCTATACTTCGCCCTTCCGTTTGGGTCTCTTCCCGGTTTCTCTATTAGAACCACCTTCGCTTCTTTCCATATTTCTGGGTAGATGCCCTTTTCAAGCACTCCATTTATCGTTTTCAACACGTATTCAGGTTGTGCCTCCACCACTATTTTGAGAATCTCAGCGGTAATGCCGTCCTTTCCTGGTGCTTTCTTGTTTTTCATTTTTTTGGATGCATTTACAAGCTCCTCTTTTGTAAAATGTATTACTTCGTTCAGATCTTCCAGTTCCATTTCTTCTTCATCCTCATTATTTGAAGGGAAGAGTTCCCTAATTATCTCTTTTTTAGTATCTACATGCAGCTTTGGTTTCGGGTTTCCAAACTTCTTCATCACAATTTTGTAACCTATTCCCCAAACGTCCTCTTCAACTTCGTTACATATACTTATCCATGCCCGGTCTTTGGCCTTAATAATGGCCTTACTTAGTTCTTTCTTAGCATCTCTGTACATCACTTTCTTTCTTATGTACTCAGTCCCTTGATCTGTTCGGTGTGTCCTTACCATGGCTCTCTTATATTTCAGACATTTCTTCCTTAGAGTGGCTATCTCCTCATTCCACCAATAGACCGATTTACGCCTTTTTTTACTCTGTGTGGCTGCTCCCGTTTTGTTGTATGCCCTAATTACCAAATCTATCATCTGTTGTGGCGTATCGGTACCTTTTGCTATTCTCTTTACTTCAATCCCTAGGTTTTCTATAAATTTATTCTTCCTAGCGTTTACAGACATCCATCCCGTTTTGCTGACTACGTGCCTGTTATCCATTTCCATTGTTACTTCTAAAAAAATGTAATTATGGTCACTCAAAGTTTCCTCTTCCAGTACTGACCAGTTCTTGACCTTGTGGACCAGGCCTGCTGATGCAAAAGTGAGATCTATCACAGACCTACTTCCTGCCCTTTGGAATGTTGGCATTCCTCCTTCATTCATTACCACTAAGTCCCATCTCGCGCTCCATTCCAATAATATGTTTCCTCGAGCATCGTTTCTGGTTTCCCCCCACGAGGTTGATTTCGCATTGAAGTCTCCCATAACTAGGACTTTATTGACATGTTTCTCTACGCTTCCTCCCAGGTCTTCAAGATAACTCTCGAAGACTTCCAATTTAATATTTGGAGATATGTAACACCCGTAATAGGTAACTTGCTCTGTTTCTAGCCACACGTATCCGTTTCCCTTGCCTTTATCAGTAATTAAAACCTTTTCGGTAACCATCTTAGCCGCCACGTCAGAATTTAGATCCACTAATCATCTTGCCTTGTTAGCTGCCTTTACATTTGGTTCCGCTGCTATTAGAAGATCTATATTTCTTACTCTTACTGTTTGCATCAGCAATTCTGTTGCCATCTTACTCCTGTTCAAATTACTCTGAATGATTTTAACAGTATCATTTCCTATGGTTCCTTTTTTAAATTTTTGGGTGCTCTTATTGTTCATCGCTTTGCCGCCATTTCTACTATTTCCCGCCATTTTTATTGCCTAGTATCTTAGCCTCGTTTTCCTCTTCCAGATTTAATCTGGCTCCTCTCTCATCTTCAAACTCCATCGCATCATTTTCTGCACTGGTATTTGCCCTTACCGCTATGCTGTCAGTATCTGCTGCGTCTCCCTCTTTTTGTTTCCTTCTGCTTTTTTTACCTGCAACCATGCTATTATTTCTTGCCATCTTTGCCTTGCTTAATGCCCTCCTGAAGGCATCACATTTTCCGGACCCAATTTTGTGGTCTTGTTCGCATAACATACACCAAGCATCCTTAGTACATGCTTTAGCAATGTGTTCACCTCCTCCGCAATTCGTGCAGAAACGCCTCCTATCCGGGCCTGGACGTTCTTTTGCTAAGTGATCATACTGCCAACATCTGAAACATCTTTTAAGGTCGATTCTTCTCTCCATGATACAGAGCGTAATTCCAATTCTCATTTCATCTTCTAGTATTTTTTCAGCATCTTTCTTACCCAATGTTAAAGTTACAGCCTTAGTTCCTCTTCCAGCAGATCTCGTTTCCCCTAGTTTAAAAGAAGGTTTACCCCCTGCTTGTCCCAGTTTGTTCTCAATGGCCTCCAAGATTTCTGCCCTACTTGTTATCTCGTCTAGGCCTTTAATATGAATTGCAACATCATCTCTCTTTTTTCCTATTTTCCTAGTGGTGGCATCTTTTACGCTCTCGTCAATAGCTTTTTTGATTTTATCTAGTGCTTCTTCATTCTTTTCCGTAACGATAATCAGCTCTCCCTTTCTTGTACTGCGTACTGCCTTAATACTCTTAATTTCCTCCTTGTCCTTGAGGCATTTCCTTACCTCCTGCAATACATTTTTATATTCACATCCACTCTTTTCTACTACTACCGCGTATGTATTTTTCCTTTTGACCGCTTCGTCCTTGCGACCAGACTTTTCTTCCTCCTGCTTATCAGCATATATTACGACGTTTGTGTCGCTCCCATGAAAAATGAATTCAACCATTTTCCTCTGCATTTTTATACTCATTTCTTTAATACTATGTAGTGCGACCCATTCTTCCCCGAATGTCTCTTTTTTTATGTCCTGTAGGATTTCCCACATCTCCCTGTCGATATCCTTATACATAATTTTGATTATCTTCGTCTTGACCTCCTCTTCGGGATCTTTAGTTCTAATTTTAGTTGTCTGTTCTAGTATACCGAATTTGTCTTTAATGTTCAATAATTCGGGATATCTATCTCGATATAATTTTTGTAGTCCATAGTTCATCTCCCTATCTTCGGGCTCGACGAACACTGTTTTAATCGTACTGTCTTTCACTTCAAGAGGATTTCCCTCCTTTATGTAGGTATTTTGGTATATACCCTCGTTCCACCTTTTATTTTTTATTTCCGTCCATGCGTTCATGTCGCTCATGCCCTCTAAAGAGTGAACTTGATCTTCAGCTATATCCTTCCACATATATGTTTGCGTGCCTCTTTCTTTCTTAGTGACCTGTTCCTCTGTTGTCATATCCACTACTCTGTCAGTCTGAGTATCGACATCATATTTTGGAGTTTCAATTTCCTCGTATCTGTGGTCAGCCATCCATTCTCTAACTGAACTCCGATTTAACACATCGATTTGTCTTCGCATGCGTTTAGCAATATCTTTGATCTCTCGTTTTGTATTGCTGTTATTAACAATCTCCTTTTCTAAACTCTCCATATTTCCTGTAATCATTGTGATCGCCTCAGTTACCGTGAAAACAATCGAAGACTCCACTTTCTTTTTGGGATCTTCCATCGATGTTTCTAACAACTTTCTTTTCTTCTTATTTGCTTCACTTAGCGAATCGCAGCGCTTAAACCTGCTATCAAGATTAAGCCTGCTGTGCCTCAACTCTTCCTTTTTAAATAAATTATCCATAAAACATATATATCCTTCCCTTTGAGAGCTCACTCGCCAGGGTATACCCATGGGTACACTACCCACCGGTGAGTTCCCCCACCGCAGCAAGCTATGTCCCGGTGGAGGGATAGAATCAACCTCCTGGGACTCCAGGCCCTTACTCAGTCCTAAGACTCTCGGAGCTCCCGCGCCTCCGACAACGCGGGCACCCTCAAAGGTGGTTGCCAACTCGGCTGTTTTTTTATTTCGTGGAGATATTGTGACAAGACGGAAGTAAATTAAAATATTAGATTCATTTAGCGAACTTAAGATAAGAGGAAATGTAATTCGTCAACGTAAACAACGGAACACCTGCATGAAAAAACCTTGAACAAGTTAAAACGGATGTAAGTTACCTCGCGTTCTGTCGAGTCTTTCCGCTCTCGTAACAGCTCGGAATTGCTCGGGTCGCACATCCTTTAAAAACCCCGCGATCTGCATATAAAGATAAGATCATTATCAGCTGTCAGTACAGCATGTAACTTCTTGTAATTTAGTTTGTGTTGTGAATTAAGGATGTGAGTATTTAAGTTATATTTGTATAATTAATGTTTGTCTAGTCATATTTCTAATATAATATTTAAGCTATGCCCCTTGTTTCGATTAATACCGTAACATTTTTGGTGGAGGCGCCGGGCACAGAGACCCGAAGAGGTTGTTGTAAAACGACCAGCGTCTTCTCAACCTGGGCCGTCAGGGCTGCAACGTCCAGAGGTCGCTGGTTTGTGTCGTTTGTGGTCACTGTAGATACGGAACCGCCGTCGCAGCAGGGAAGGTCAGTCGTAGAACAGGGTAGTCCAGTTGAAGAACCTGGAGTGGGACTCTCCGAGTTTCGCTACGCAGGAATTTCTGACCTTTCCTCCCTTAGTTCCGTTAATTGACAGTCTCACTGCGGAGGATATTGTGAACTTGTTGTTGACGCAGATCGACACTTGAAAACAAACAAAAACAAAAAAGACTAAATGCAGTGAGGCTGCTGCGAAACTGAAGTTAACAGTACATGATGAGCATTTCAAATAATTTAAAATAACAATCGTATGATTTTAAATAATCTTAAAAAAATTAACTTACATTTCTTATAAACTAAAAACAAATTACTTAAGTTTTCTGGAATAACTTTCATTATTGTCTTGCCTGCTTGCATACTAAACACTGAATGGCGATTATTATACAATCAAAAATAGCAGGGCAGACGGGAAGTTGCATTTCGCTTTAAGATAATCTTATCTTAATTCTATGTTTACAAAAATAATTACGGTGAATGAGATTCGTGTTCGTGTTTGGATGATTTCTGCGCAGAGTGTGAAATGCGATATTTAATAACAGTAACACGAGATTATCTCAGTACGCGGTGTATAAGGCCTATTTACACTCGTAGTGACATAAAGAGGTGTATATGTTCATTAAAATACCATATAATGCTTTTAATAATATTAAAAATTAACTTAAGAGTCTACTAAGATATAAGTAATAAAGTTAATAATTAAATAAACAATCAAAGTACTTTGTAATTTTTTCATTGTCTTATAAGCGTAAAGATGTATGTACAGGGGATAGTTGAAACTTAAAATTCTTTGAAAAAGTTTACTCTCCATGAAATGCATTTCATATCATAATATATCTAACTTTGTTAGTAATAAAAACCATCGTTTTAAATTACACTCATTTTTCTTTGGAAATAAGCAGGATTTGCTAAATAGAAATTTCAATGCGAGTAAGCTCGCTGGGCAGTATAAGATTGCAATTGCGACCTACTCATGTGTTTTGCATGAGTTTATTTGAAAATGGTATTGGGGACAAAATTTTGTTCGTCGTGTGTATACGTAGGACTTCGCGAAGTAATTATTAATGGTGATGAAATGTGTGCACAGTGAGATCTGAAATCATCAATATAAAAAAAATTCAAATAAACGTAGGCCGGGTCTGCATAACTGCATCAATAAACCAACGAGTACACGGAAATTTCTGAAACAGAAACAATATTTCATGTTTATACATATATTTACTTATTTATACATAAAATTAAAAGCAATTAGTTTTAATTTTGTGGAGGCTGCCATGCTTCATAATAAGGTCTTATCCTGCTTACGTGTATTACATCTGTTTTGGAATTTTTGTTTGGACCTTTCTGAACAATATAATCTACATCTGTATGTTTTTTAACAATATAATACGGTCCAAACCAACGTAAAAGTAATTTTTCACTTTTACCTATTTTGCGTATGGGGGTGAAAACTTTCACTGTATCACCTTCCTGAAATTCAATATGACGATGAGAATCATCGTAGCGTATTTTAGCCTTATTTTGTGATTGTTTAATGTTTTCGGAAGCAGTGTTCCGAATGGCTAAAATGCGGTCACGTAAATTTTTAATATCTGTCGCTTCAACGTCTTGTGTTAATGTAGCTTCAGATGGAAGCCTAGGCTCACGGCCATAGATAAGACTGAAAGGCGACATTCGCGTGGTCTCTTGGACTGCAGTATTGTAAGCAAAAGTTACATGTGGCAGATAAAAATCCCAATCAGTTTGTTGAGAATTAGTATACAAACTGAGCATATCAGCTAGGGTTTTATTAAACCTTTCTGTCAGTCCGTTACATTGTGGTCGATAGCTTGTTGTAAATTGACTATTTACGCCCATTATTTTTAAAAGTTCAGCTATAAATTGTGACTGAAAAACTTTACCGCGGTCACTTAAAATTTCTTTTGGGCAACCATGCCTACTTATTATATTTTCAAATAAAAATTTTGCGACAGAATTCGCTTTTCCGTCACGTAAAGCTCGTGTTTCGACCCATCGTGTGGCGTAATCGGTTGCTACTATTATCATTGTATTACCTTTAGAACTTCGGTGAAAGGGACCTAATAAATCAATTCCGATTTTTTGGAAAGGGAGGCCTACTTGAATTGGTTGTAATAATCCAGTAGGAGGTTTATTAGTATAATCTTTGCGTGCTTGGCAATCTGGACATCCACGGACATATGTTTTAATGTCTTTTAACATGCCTATCCAAAAATAACGATTTTTTATACGGTGGTAAGTTTTAGCAAATCCTAAATGACCTGCTAACGGTTCGTTATGATTGGAAAATAAAATTTCTTCTTTTAATGTCTCGGGAATTACTAATAAATTTTCTGAACCCGTTGCATTTGGATTTTTCTTATATAAAACGTCGTCAATTAAAACAAAATTTTTAATTTTTCTTCTCATAATAGCGGTTAAGTCTTGATCTGGGCTTCGCAAGGCATTTTTAATTTCTGCAATAAAGGTGTCAGAATTTTGTGAGGTGACAAAATCATCAGGAATTGAAAGTAAAATGGGTAAATCTTGGTCAACTTGTTCATCTTCTAAAGATGCTTCATTTACAGGGCAACGACTTAAGCAATCACTATCTTGATTTAACCGTCCTTTTTTATGAATTATCTTATAATCATATTCGGACAATATAAGTATCCACCGTGCTGTTCTACCTTTAGGATTTTTTAAAGATTTTAAAAAACATAATGCGTGATGGTCAGTTACAATTTCTACGGGTTTCCCATAAATTAGATGTCTGAGTGTTTTGAGACTCCAAATGATAGCTAAACCTTCTAAGTGTAACACTGAATAATTTTTTTCTGCTTTTGTTAACGTTCGAGAAATATAGGCAATAGGATGTGATTCTCCGCTAAAATTTTGTAACAAAACAGCTCCAATTCCTTGCGATGAGGCATCTACTCTGAGTTCAGTTTTTAATTTTGGATCGTAATGAGCTAAAACGGGAGCTTCAATAAGTTTTTGTTTTAATAAATCAAATGATTGTTGTTTTTCCTCATTCCAAGTAAATTTTTCATCTTTCTTTAATAAATTATAGAGTGGAAAAGCAATTTTTGCGAAATTTGGTACGAATTTTCTGTAGAAATTACAGAGGCCTAGAAAACGTTGGAGTTGTTTTACGGTTTTAGGCTCTTTGAAATTTTTTACTGCTTTTATTTTTGACTCATTAGGACGTATGCCGTTCTCATCTATTTCATACCCAAGCATTTTTATATTTGTTTGTAAAAATTTGCATTTATCTGGATTTAAGGTTAAGCCGGCTTGACGGAGTCGTTGGAACACTTTTTGTAATCTTTTCATGTGTTCTTCAAGAGTGTCCGAAAAAATTATAATGTCATCTAAATAAATTAAGACTTCTTTCCATTTCATTCCTTCAAAAACTTTGTCAGCTAAATTTTGAAAAGTTGCTGGGGCATTACAAAGGCCAAAAGGGAGGACGTTAAATTCGTACAAACCGTCTGTTGTTATGAAAGCGGTTTTTTCTTTACTTGCTTCCGTTAATCCTACTTGATAATATCCACTGAATAAATCTAATGATGAAAAATATTTAGCTCCTTGTAAACAATTTAAACAATCTTCAATTAAAGGTAACGGATAAAGATTCTTTTGACGTGTTACGTTATTTAATTTACGATAGTCAACACAAAATCGATAAGTATCGTTAGGTTTTCGTACTAAAACAACAGGAGATGACCAAGGTGACTGACTAGGCCTAATAATTTTATTACTTAGCATTTCCTTTACTTGCTCGCTAATAATTTCTCTTTCTTTATGTGACACTCTGTATGGTCTACTAGATACCGGACTCGCTTCCCCCACGTCAATGTGATGTTTGAGTATCGTGGTTAGGCCAATTTGTGACATATCTGAGGCAAAAATGTCTGTGTATTTTGATAATAATGTATCGAGTTGACGTTCAAATAAAGGTTTTCTACTCTTGCTTGTGGTTACTTGGTGGAAAAGATCAGAATTATTTTTTGTAGAATTTGGTAATTTTTCAAGGTATCCGATGGTTGTATTAGCAAATAATTTTTGCGGCAATTTCCCCAAATTTGTTAATTCTATCATAAAACATTTTTTGTTTGAAATGGGTTTTTTGTAATTGTTAAATTCTTTGAAAGCAGGAAATCGTCTCGAGGAACAAAATTATTCTTAATAGGTGTGGTACTTAATTTGTTGTTTGAAACAACTTCAATAAACTGAGATTTATTAGGATGAAGGAGAACGTCTGTTTTAAGGGTGATTTTAGCGTCGTTGGTTTCGTTTTGAACATTTTTGTTATTTCTATTTTTCTTGCAATGTAAAAAGAAATTATCGAATTTAGTAACATCTTTACAGAATGGAACTTGTATATTACCACAGAGTTCTAAATAATTTTGAGGGAAATTAATAATTGCCTTTGATTTCCGAAGAAAAGAGGTTCCTAGTATTAAAGGCCTTGGTAGATCGTGTACTACAAGGACTTCTATAGGAAAAAGTTCTTTAGAAATTCGTAATTTAACGAAAGTTTTACCGATTACTTTTATTGGTTCGTTTCCAGCTGTAAGTATATTTAAGGGTCTTTGTAAAGGAATATATTTGGAAACGTATTGAGAATTAATTACATTATGTAGAGCGCCAGTATCAATTATAACTTTTAAGAATTGGTTTTCTAAGGTTGCTGGGATTGTGACTATTCCAGATGAAGAGAAAGAGTACAAATTCTTTTCTTTATTTTTCGAAGCGAATTTAGGTTTTACAGTAATACGTTGATTTGATTTTAGTGACGCCGTATTTTGATTTTGCTTTTTATTAGGTCGAAAGTGTTGCGGGGAAAAAGTTTGTTCCCTAACAAACTGTTTAGGTTGCTCCCGGTTATGATTGAATTGCCGTGAATTTTTATTTATCTCATTCGATTGTTTATAATAACACGTGTAAGAAAGATGACCGGGCTTATTACAAATGAAACAGGTGACCTTGATTTTGCGCGCGCGGTTATTTAGATTAGATCGAGTCGCGAATGCAAGTTGTTTATCTGCCAACGATGCATTTTGTGCGAGTGTACTTTGAAGAAATAACTCGGGGTTTCTTAACTGTGACTCTACAGTTCGTTTTCGTGTGTCACTTAATTTATTTACAATAGTCTTTAAATCATTTATAGTCATATTAGGAGTGGAAAGCAGTGAAAACTGAGTAATATAAATCGGATGTAACCCGTTTTCAAAATAATCGAAAATTTGTTCTGTAGGCATGTCTGGATTTAAATCATGGCACATTTCTAGAACATCATATATATATTTCAAAATATTCTCATCTTCTCGTTGAGTACGTTTTAGTAAACGAAGTTTTAAATCGCGTATAAAAGAAATTGCACCAAATTCATCTTTAAAATCACGGACGATGTCGTCCCATGTGTTGTTGCTATTTTCGACTGCGGATAAGTAGGATGTATACCAGGTGTTTGCAGCTCCGTGAAGGAAAGTTCCGAAAAAATTTATTTTATGTTCGTTGGTCCAATTATTAGTATTGGCACATAATTCAAAATTTTTCAAAAATTGTAATGTATTAGAAGATGCAGGAATAAAAATTTCAGGGCTTGTGAATTTAGGAAAGCGAGGGCTTTTGTTTGCTTGGCTGGCAATATTAATTGTAACGTTTAAATCTTGATTTTCTGTCATTTTCATGCTAATTCAAAATTCTGATTAAAAAAAATTTATTGAATTTATTTTAAAAAATATTTAAAATTTATTTAATTTATATTAATTTACGTATTTTGTATACGTACACGTTTATAGGAACGAAGAATTTGGGGATGGATTCGATCACCATTTATTTCATTTATTATTACTTCATGTGTAAGAGCAAGACACGTATTTAATAATGCGACAAAAATGCCGATTATTAACACTTTAAGTTTGAATAGTAAGTAAGAAACGAATTTTGATAAAGGTTGCATTGTGTAAAAAAAATAATTTTGTAAAAAAAAATTGGGAAATTCAATTAAAAAAAAATTAAGACATTTTAGTTTTAGGACTTTTAGGCACCTCCACCAAAAATGTTACGGTATTAATCGAAACAAGGGGCATAGCTTAAATATTATATTAGAAATATGTGCCGCGCCCACAACATCCCGGGTCTGTGGTCGCCTTGGTCCACCCCGTCGCCCATGCAGCCCAACTGGTTCTCCACCGCCCTCGAACCTGCCTCCGAATACCCGGAGCATACGACGAAAACGTCGTAACCAGCCAGGGAACCCTTCCTCCCCTATCTGTAATACTGGTTCCATTGATCGCCGTCTGGAACTCCGTCTTCGGGACCATCGACAGAACCGCTGGATTTTCCGAAGACCGCGATCAACACGTTCGTCGACGGTAGTCCTAACGCTAGTCGCAGGAATCCACGAGTAAAACCTACAGACTCTCGCACCCTGCGACGCACCACCGGATCCCGAATCCGCCCAATCAAATAACACAGAACGACGAAAGTAATGGACACCGACATCGTCGCGTTAAGTGTAACGACCAGTGAAAAATTGATTCCATAATTAATTTCAAAATGCATAATTTTTGCTCTTCACCGTGTATATAATTATTTTTATTCATTTTCTGTTATAAGATACATTTTATAAGACATTTGTTCCAATTGAGCACTTCTTTGTACGTAATGATTTGTTTGTTGTAAATTTTTTTTTTTTTGCGAGGGGGGAAAGATGTGACAAGACGGAAGTAAATTAAAATATTAGATTCATTTAGCGAACTTAAGATAAGAGGAAATGTAATTCGTCAACGTAAACAACGGAACACCTGCATGAAAAAACCTTGAACAAGTTAAAACGGATGTAAGTTACCTCGCGTTCTGTCGAGTCTTTCCGCTCTCGTAACAGCTCGGAATTGCTCGGGTCGCACATCCTTTAAAAACCCCGCGATCTGCATATAAAGATAAGATCATTATCAGCTGTCAGTACAGCATGTAACTTCTTGTAATTTAGTTTGTGTTGTGAATTAAGGATGTGAGTATTTAAGTTATATTTGTATAATTAATGTTTGTCTAGTCATATTTCTAATATAATATTTAAGCTATGCCCCTTGTTTCGATTAATACCGTAACAATATTTACCGAACACCCCGTGCCCGGTTAAAGCTTGTGTGATAAAATAGTTGCTTTCACGCCCTTTGGAGCTAATCCACGCATCGATCCTGGGGATGAAAGTTTTTGTCCAGCCATTATAACCGTCCCATTTACTCTGCCACTTATCTATTAACTCTTGCCGGGCTTCTTTCTTAGATGCCTGTCCTTCCTGATATATCCGCACTCTTTCTTCTACCAAAAGCTTCGTTGGTGGTGTTTTGGCGATAACCAAAATAGCCGTGGTTGGCACCGTCCGATATGCGGAGGTTATTCTGACCGCCGAGTTTCTGTTAATCCTCTCCATCATGTCCTCGTACTTTTTAAACTTTAGCACTTGGGCCCAGATAGGTGCCGCGTACAAGATTATGGAGTTAACCACTCCTGCCATCACTCTTTTTTTTGGGGGGGCGGGTCCTCCCACGTTCGACATTAGGCGGGAGATGGCTGCTTGCGCCCTTCGTGCTTTTTCTAAGACCTTTTGCACGTGTACAGTCATGCGTGTGCCTCTGTCTAGATGCACACCCAAGTACTTGATAGACGGTTTGGTAACGATTTCAGTACCTTCTACTTCCATTGTGAACTGCCTTAATGCTCTCTTCCCAGTCAGAATCAGTCTTTTGTGCCGCGAGTTTTAGACCTTTCTCTTGTAGTCTTGCGCTCACGCTCTCTGTCGCGTAGAGGGCCCTTTGCTCTAGGAGGCCAGTCGTGGGGGCTGTGACAATTACTGCCAAGTCATCGGCATAGGCGATGAGTTTTATGCCTTGGCCTAGCTGTAGTTTTACCACATCGTTGTAGACTACGTTCCACAGGAGAGGGCCGAGCACCGAACCCTGGGGAACGCCGCACGTGATCTGTCTTTTTTGCCCATACGTTGTTATGATAGCCCGGTCCTTCAGATACGACTTTACAATATTTACTAGATATGGTTCAACCTTATATTTGCAGAGTGCTCCTACTATTTTCGTCCAAGGCGCCGAGTTGAACGCGTTCTGTATATCTAATGTTATAAGAACGCAGTGCTGTCTGTTTTTTGTTGCCATGCTCTTAATCGTGTTTACTGTGTTCATGACTACCTCCAAAGCGTGTACGGTGGATTTTCCTTGGCGGAAGCCAAACTGGTGCTCGCTGATCAGGCCCTCGTCCTCCAGGTGCGTCGAGATCCTATTTTTTACGAGTGTTTCCAATAGTTTCCCTAGGGTGTCCAGCAAACATATTGGACGGTAGGTGGTCTCCTCTAGCTCTGTCTTCCTAGGTTTTTCTATAAGCACCAGCTTGGCTTCCTTCCATATGGTCGGAAAAGAGCCCTCTTTTAAGCAGTCGTTTAAGACCCGTAGGTATACCTTTGTGTTTGCCATGGCCGTAATCTTAACGACCTCCGGGGGGATATTATCTGGACCCGGGGCCTTTTTTGGGCGAATCCTTCGAACGGCCGCAATCAGCTCGTCCTCAGTGAATGTGTCTATCGGTTTCCTGTTCCTAGCCACATTCCACACCGGGGGCGTGAGGGTTGGGAAGAGCTTCCTGATTTGTTTGTCTTCGTCTTCTTCCTTGAGGTGGATTATGGGTTTTAGTCTTAGTTTCTTGGTGACGATCTGGTAACCTATGCTCCAGACGTCGTTTTCCAGATCGTCGCATAATTCTCTCCATTTTCTGGATTTTTCCGTTTTTATTTCTTTCCTCAGTTCCTTCTTCGCACTTTGATACGCCTCCCTTAATGTTTGTAGTTCATCTACCCTCCTACGAGCTCTCTCCCTGGTGAGCCTTCTTCGGCATCTGACGCATTTTTCACGGAGGGCCGCAATTTTCTCACTCCACCAGTAGACCGCTTTGTTTCTGGTTCTTATTTTCTTTTTGGGAAGATGTTTAATCGCACAGGTGTTCCAGTGCTTTCTTCAGATGCCATGGTGTTCTAATCTTTTTCCCACTATTTGCTTTGAATTCCTCTTGTACTTTCTCTAAGGTCTCGCTTCTAGCGTGCCATCCTAGTTGCCTCACGCTTCCAGTAGTTGGCGCCGTATCCCTCTTTACGTAGGCGAATTTGATCATTCTGTGATCACTCATACTTTCGGTGTCCGAGTCTACTTTCCAGCTTTGGATTTTTGCGCTAATACTTGGGGTAGCCAGGGTGACATCTATTACTGAACTTCCAGTTACAGCACTGAAGGTAGGTGTGCTCCCTTTATTAAGGACTACAAGATTATTAGCATCGATCCATTCTTCGATTATTAGCCCCTTATTATTCGTGGTTCTTGATCCGAAGATGGGAGATTTTGCGTTAAAGTCTCCTCCGATTACGGTCTCCATAACGTGGCCTCTCATGTGCGTCTCCAAGTCATCTAAGAATTTTTTAAAGTCTTCATCTCCTCTGTTAGGTGAAAAGTAGCAGGAGTATGCTCTGAATTCGGTGAACTCTAAACAGACGAAGCCTCTCCCCTTTTCTACATTAAAAATCTTAATACTATTCTTGGTTAAAATAAAGCTATCACAGTCATTATCACAGTATAGGTTGTTTGTATGCCGTCGGCTTGGTTCTTGACCTAGTATGATGTCTATGTTGTTTTCGACTATATCCAGCCTTAGCATGTCCAAAGCTGCCTCATGTCTATCGGTGTTTAGTTGTGTAAACTTTATAGTTTTATTCGCCATTTCTGGTGTTAATTTGTTCTGGGCTGTTTCGCCCGGTCTCCATGTCGTTTCGCTTTAGGATCCCTGAAAGTGGGCTTGTTAGTATAGCCTCTATACTCCTTTCACCAGTAGGTGGCCTAGGTGTTGGGGTCTTCAGCCCTTTGTCCATTTGGGTGGTCCTTTTCTCTTGTCTCTTTTTGGCTCTTGCCATCTGGAGTGCGGCCTTAAAGGCCGGACACTTTCCAGTTCCCGCCATGTGGCCTACAGCATCACACAGCAGGCAGGCCATATCCTTCTTACAGCCTTTCTCCAGGTGGCCCGTCTCTCCGCACCTGCGGCATTGTTTACTTCTATCCGGGCCACTGCAGTCCCCAGTGGCGTGTTGGTATGACCAGCATTTGTTGCATCTGGGAACTCTTATGCGCACCTCTACCCGACAAGGTATCATGCTCACCAGAAGTTTTTGGTCCTCAGTAATCTTAAGGGCATCTTGTTTGGTCATTACCAAGGTGACTGCCTGTGTATTATCTACGTTTGGCCTCATGTTACCGATTTTAATTATTTCGGCTCTGTTCTTGCCGATTGCGTTTTCGACTGCCTCAATCATTTCCTCCTTAGTTGCCAAGGCGTCCATCCCCCTTATGTGGACTGTCTCCGTAGCTTGGCTTTCGCCAAGTTTTCTAATTCTGGTATTTTCTAATTTCTCGGCGATCTTGCTCTGTAGGAGGTCTAGGGCAGCTTTGTCCTTCTCCATGGTAATCAATAACTTTCCATCTCTGGTACTTCTTATGCCTTTGATGGACTTCGTGGTTGAGGCACTTTTCGCGACGTCTTTAACAACGCCTAGAACGTCCTTATAATTTTTCTTGTCGTTATCCACAACCAGGGCGTAGGTTTTTCTCTCCATCCTTTTGTTGTCTGGTTTTGGTGTGCTGTTTGTGTTTGACGGCTGATATACAATAACCTGAGTATTTGTATTGTGGAAAATACATTCAGTGATTTTCCTGAGCTTTTCTAGGTCCACGCTCTTTATCTGATGTATAGTAATAATTGGGTCCAGCTCTGTCTCCGTTCTGAGCCTCATGAGTTTCGTCCAGAGGTCTTCTTCTGTGCCGTCCAAGGTGAGTTTTATGATTTTTTTACTCTCCGTTCCATCTGTGTGGCTCTTTATCTTTACTGTCTGCTCCAGGACTTCCACCTCTCCCTCGGCCTTAATTAGCTCAGGATATCTTTCTCTGTAGAGCCTCGCCATTCCAGATTCCATTCGTTTATCATTATTTTCTACTAGTACCGCCTGCACTCCGGTCTCGTTTTGCAGGATAGGGTTTCCAGATTTGATTTGGGTGTTTGTATAGATTTCCTCTTTCCACCTCTTATTTTCGATACTTTTCCATTCTTCGTAAGTATCGACTCCTGTCAGGTTGAATTTTTGTTCACCGTCTGAAAACCAGATTGTGGTCTGCGTAGAGGCATTTATGCCCTTCACCTCGCAGGTCTGGGTGTCAGCATCGTAGTACAATTTTTCCTCGTCGAACCATTTCCTTTTCTGCAGCCAATTTTTGATGGACTCCCTATTCACAAGTTCCAGGCTCCTTCTGAGTTTCACCACTAGTTCTTTAATTTCTCTTTTTGTGTTGTTATTTTCCTCAATCACTTTTACTAGGTCCAGCATATGTCTGTTTAGAGTTTTGTGTGCGTCCATAATGGTGAAAACCACGGGGCACTCTTTTTTTTTATATGGATCGATGTCATCATCGTCCGATGCCTCGTACGACAGGTCCACATGTCTCCTTTTTTTTGATGCTTCCCCTTGGGAGTTGCATCTTTTTAACTGGCTCTGTACGTTGAGCCTACTGTGCACTGGATGTTTCCAGCCACCGGTCTCCTTTTCTAGTTTTTTGTTTGAAATATCCATTACCGTTCCCAACGAGTACCCAGGAAAAGACGGTCCAGCCACGCGGAGCCCGGTACTGCGTAGCTAAGGCTAACTTCCGTGAGAGGGCGCCCGGTATCCCACGGGCGACGTTTGCGACACCATGACCTCGGTGCCATCCATCCCTTGGCACGTCAGCTTACACCGTGGATTAGGGATTTATTTTCGAGGTTTACTCCTCTAGATCCGCTGTGTTTTGGAGAAAGCGGCCACCTAATGGAAGAGATTAGGATGCGACTCTTCGTCGCGCACAGCGGTCTTGAGAGAGAGCGCAAGCGCCCTGCTCCCCTAAGGCGTTTCACGAACCTTCGGCCTAAAAGCGGTGAAAATACGTTGGTCCCTAGCCCTCGTTACCTAATAGCGTCGGGACCAGAAAAGAGCAAGGTATGGGTCGAGAGGGACCCAGACAGGACAGTTTAAAGAGAAGGAGTCCCACCTTAGACAAGTTGAAGTACGGTGCAAACTCGGCTAGGGTAACCCCGGGTACGCCCAGCCCGTACACAAGAAGTGCTCCCTTGGGCCCATCCTCCTTGATTCGGGCTTTGGACCGGCATCGGCGGTGTTCCGTGGTCCGCGCACGAACCCCGCAACACCCCCGAAGGCGGAGTTAACCTAACCCAACCTAACCTAACCCAAACCAACCCAACCCTTTTTTTTATAGAGGTTTAGAGAATCTTCCAAAGACATCTCCGGGTATATCAACCCCGGAGGCGTGTTGGATTCACCCCTGCCTTTCTGCAAGGGCGCCTACCAACTAAACTCCTTTCCTCTTTCGCCACTCTGCGCAGAGGGTACCGCCTCCCGGCATTTCTTCCTCTGCGTCTGTGTCCGTCTTCGTCCTGCCTCTTCTCTTCCTTCCTTCTTCATCCTCTTCTTTCCTCACCTCTTCTTTCCTCTTCATCCAATCTCCGTCCTCTCCTCTTTCTTCCTCTCCTTCCTCTTCTTTTCCTCTTCGCCCCCTTTCCTCTTCCTTCTTCGGTCTTCCTTCTCTCTCTGCAACCTCTCTCCTCTTTCCTCATCACCCCTCGTCCTTCATTCGCTTCCGTCAGTCTTACATTTCTTCCTCTCTCTCTCCTTTTTGCTCGTCGTCACTCTCACCGGCACTCCTTAGCCTCGTTTCGTCCTTAATTTTATTGATTATTATACTTCGCAGCATGTGGGTGACTGCACTCCAGGTTTCCTCATTTTGTATGAGGATACCGGCAATATTTTCTTTAGTGACTCGGAAGCCTATCTTTTCTTCTGCTTCACTACGCAGCGCATCCCATTCCGGACAAATGAAGATGGTATGCTCCGGTGTGTCTATGAGCTCCTCGCAGTACCAACACTTCGCCGATTTAGCCTTTTTTATTTCGTTCAAGTATTTTCCAAATACACCGTGGCCAGTCAGAGCTTGCGTAAGATGGTAGTCGACCTCCCCTCTTTTTCTAGAACACCAGGCTTCTACTTTTTTTATGAAAACCTTAGCCCATCCTTCATAGCTATCCCAACTTTCTTGCCATGATGTAAACAGCTCCTTTCTGGCTAAGGCCTTCGCCATTTGTCCTTCCTTATACACTTTCTGCCTTTCCCGGATCTGGAGGCTTATAGGGGGTATTTCTGCAATTACTAATACCGCTTGGGTGGCTACGGTCCTGTACGCGGATGTTACCCTGATGGCAGCAAGTCTATTTAGCCTTTCCAGCATTTGCTCATGAGACTTGAATCTGGTGGCCTTTTCCCATATTGGGGCAGCGTATAGCATCATTGATGAAATCACTGCCGCCAGAAGTTTCCTCTTCTTGGGGTTTGGTCCACCCACATTTGGCATTAGCCTAGCCAGAGATGCATACGCTTTTTGTGCTTTAGCGCATGCCTCCCTCACATGCGTAGTCATTTTCATGTCGCGATCTAAGTAAACTCCAAGATATTTGACGTACGGAACAGTTGTTACTTCGATATCGTTCACAGTCAGCGTCATCTGAGCTAAGTTCCGTTTACCGGCGAGGATAATCATTTCTGTTTTGTCCGCTGCTAGCTCAAGCCCAGTGCTCTCCAAAACGTCCTTAATCTTGCCAACGGCATAGAGAGCCCTTTCCTCTAACATTGTTACAGTCTTGGCGCTTACAATGACCGCGAGATCATCTGCATATGCTATAAGGGTGGAACCTACCCCCAGCTCTGTTTCAAGTATCCGGTTATACAGCACGTTCCACAGGGTCGGTCCCAAAACAGATCCCTGTGGCACCCCACATGTGACCTTCTGACGCACTCCGTTTGGTGTAATAATAGCCCTTTCAGAGAAATAAGACCCAATTATTCTCATTAGGGATTTGGTAATATTATACCTTTGCAGTGCCCTCATCACTTCAAACCATGAAGCGGTATTGAAGGCGTTCTTGATGTCTAGGGCTATCATTACACAGTAGTGACGGTTTTTATGTGCCATACAACGTATTCCATCCACGATTTCCTGCACTTGTTTAAGCGCTGTCAGAGTTGATTTTCCGACTCGGAAACCGTGTTGGTTAGGACTTATGATATTTCTTCGGTCTAACTCCTCCGTCAGTCTGTTTCTTATGAGTGTTTCAAGGACCTTCCCTGCTACGTCCAATAAACAGATCGGGCGGTAGGTAATCTCATCATTTACTCTTTTCTTAGGCTTTTCGATCAGAGCTAATCTCGCCACCTTCCACTCTACAGGGAAATTCCCATCCGTCCAACATTTATTATATATGTGTAGGTACACGTTGGGATTTACTATTGCAGTGGCTTTGATGACCTCAGGGGGGAGGTAATCAGGTCCAGCCGCCTTTCCGCATTTAATTCTCCTGACAGCTGTCAATAGTTCTTCCTTTGTAAATTTAGGGCTCCGTTCTTCTCTCCCTCTGTTCCTTGTCGCCTTCCATTTTCTCTCCATTACGGTGGGAAACAGTTTATCTACTGTTTAGTTGTATGTTAGATCTCAGTTTAAGTTTTTGCATTACGATTTTATAGGCTTTGCCCCAGACATCCTCTCGGAGCTCATTTCTTAGCTTGTCCCAGCATGCTGCTTTTTGTTTGCAAATCTCTTTTTTGAGGCTGTTTTAAGCGGTCCTATATTCTGCCCATACGGATTCTCTATTTGTATCCTGCTTCCTGTTCAGCCGGATCACTTTTCTTCTGAGGTCAATACATTTCCTCCTCATGTCCGCAATCTCGCTTGACCACCAGTATGCTGGGGCGCCCTTGTACTCTCCTTTTTTCTTCGGGAGGTGTTTGTTGCAAAGACCTTCGAGTGTTCTAACTAGAGTCCCCGGGGTCTTAGCTGCTTCACTCCCTCTGCTCTTAAATTCCTGAGTCATCAGTTCCACCTTTGACTGGATAACCCTCCAGCCCTTATTATTTTTACTCTTGGTCCGGGTTTCAGCCTGTGTTATTTCTATTTCGAAGAGGATTATCTTATGGTCACTTAGGCTTTCCATGTACTCGGCTACACGCCAGTTTCTAATTTGTGCTGCAATTTTCGGTGAGGTGAGGGTGACATCGATAATTGACTGCCCCCTTTTATTCATGAATGTGGGAGTGTTTCCGCGATTTAGGACAATAAGATTATTTGTGCCAATCCATTCCTCTAATATTCTGCCCCTATCATTAGTGCAACTGCTATTTGCACTATGCATCTTCGCATTGAAGTCACCAGCGATAATGCACTCTCTCTTGTTCCTTTTTATATGCCTTTCTAGATATAACAAATAATCTTTGAATTCGACAATAGTTCTGTTTGGCGAAAAATAACACGAGTAACATACACATACAGTTACATCAACACATATAAAACCAATCCCCCTATGACAGATAAAATGACTATTAACTTTACTCAATAGAGCGAAAGTATCACAGATAATATCCCCATCTTCTTGTTTGACCCTTCTGCGGCTCGGCTCCTGCCCCAGCACCACATCCGCCTTTTGCTCGTGCATCAAGTGTAATAGCAAGTCCCACGCTTCAGCGTGCCGGTCAGTATTCAGTTGCAGGACCCTAATGCTCGCAGGAGTCTTCTCACTAAGTGTCTTCTTTGCGTGTGTAATTTGTATTCCTCTACCTGCCATTGTTAGAGATAGGAGGTTTTGGACTTGCCCCTTTTGTTTCCACGCTATTTTCATTGCCTGCCTGTGGTCGCCTTTGGTTGACTACTAGAGGGATCTCCTGGACGGGTTTGGGCCTCTCCCTGTTATTTTTCCTCGCTTCCTTAAGAGCCGTAAGGAAGGATGGACACTTGCCGGATCCCGCCTTGTGTCCAGCGGTATCACACAGTGGACAGGCAGGTTCCGATGAACAGTCCTTGCCAACATGTCCTTTCTGCCCACAATTGCGGCAGCAGTCTGTTCTTGCTGGTCCCTTGCATTCCTCGGTTCCATGCAAGAACGACCAACATTTCCGACATCTGGGGACTGCAACCCTAGCCTCTACTCTACATGGGACAAGTCCGATCAGAATCTCGCCCCGTCGAGCCAGTTCATCGGCGTCCTTTTGATCCAAGGTTACAGTCACCGCTTGGGTGTTTCCGGCATTAGGCCTAAGTTCTCCAATTTTTACCGTGCCATCCATTGGCTTTCCCAGGGCCCGTTGCACTCCCTGTTCCACCTCTTCTGCGTCCGTCAGAGCATCGATCCCCCTGATGTGGATTGTTTGTTTTTTGCCTCCGTTCCCGATTTTCCTAATCGCCTTCGTCTCTATCTTCTGAGCGATTGCGGACTTTAAACTTTCCAAGGCCGTCTGATCCTTACGCACTGTCACGAGGAGGTTTCCTTCCCTCGTGCTCCTCAGGCCCTTAACAGCATTGGCAGTAGGATTATTTCTGATTGCATCCTTTACAATCCCCAGTGTGTCCCTGTACTTTTGGCCAGCCGCATTATTGATAACCAAAGCGTAGGTTTTTCTCTCGGTGCCCTTCCTATCTGCTTCTCGCGCACCCCCAACTTTGTGGATGGTAATCCTCGTTTGTGTTTTGTAGAAGATACACTCAAGGAGTTTCCTCCATCTTTCTTCTGACATGGCCCGGTAGTGGTACATTGCTATATGAGTTTGTTCCTGAGTTTCATCCTTCAGTTGGTGAAGCTTTTCCCACAGATCTCTTTCTTCTCCTGTTGTTACAATTTTAACAGCCTTCCTATCCACACTACCCATACCGTCTTTACTTCTTATTTTGTTGACCTGTTCTAGTACCTCAAAGGTTCCCTTCGCCATCGCTAGCTCGGGGAACCTGTCTCGGTATTGCTTTCTGTGTTCCTTTAACAAGTTTGCATCTGTTTCATCGGTACATATGGCATGAACAGCCTCTGGGTATTTTTGTAGAGGATTTTCTTCTTCGATTTTGGTTACTTTGTACACCTCTTCGCTCCATTTTTTATCAGCTAAGTTGGTCCATTCCTCGAACGTGTCAGTGTGTTCAAGACTGACCCTCAGATCTGTACCTTTGAACCACGCAGTAGTCTGGGTTTCTGCGTGTCTTGTTCGGGTGCCCGTCGTCTGGCAGTCCGCATTGTGGGTCATCTTCGGGTTATCCTCCCACTTATGCTCCGCAAGCCATTTTTTAATTGACTCGCGATTTATCAGTTCACTATTTCTCTTAAGCCTGCTCGCCAGCTCCTTAATTTCCCTCTTAGTGTTTGGATTTTCGTCAATAATTCTCTCCATCTTCTTGAGATTTCGAGTTACTTGGTTATGAGCCTCGATAATGGTGAGTACGATCGAGCTCTCTCTCTTCTTATACGGGTCCACGTCCCTATCTATGTCGATGTTCTCCATAGAGAGGTCGGCCATCCTTCTCTTTTTAGTAGCCTCGCCTTGAGAATTGCATCTCTGCAGCTGGCTAGTAACATTTAACCTGCTATGCGCCGGGTGTTCCCTCGGTGCATAGGTCTCTTAACCCAACCCAACCCAACCCTTTTTTTTTAGTGAGGATTGGGAAAATCTTCCAAAGACTACCCCCCGGCTGGATCTATGCCAGGGGAGTGTCGGATTCACCTGGGAAGGAGGTCGCCCAGGCGCCTACCGATTAAAAAACCCTTCCCTCTTTCTACCCGCTTTTCCACTGCGGTTTCGCGTATACGCATTTCTTCACAGTGGGGGGTCTCAATTATTGTTTTTTTTTTTCAGACTTTTCGTACGTATTCTTGATTGTTTTTTTTTTTTATCCCCGATGACCTTCGTGGTCCAATACCGCCTACGCGTTCTCATCCCATAAGTATTTATTCCGTCGCTCTTTCATCTTTTTCCTTAATTATAATTATCCCCTCGATGGTTTTGGCTATTATGATCCACTTACGCTCGCTGCTGAGCATTTCATCCACTAAGTTTGTTGGGTCCAGGTTTACACCGACCTCGAGAACCATTTTGCGCCTCATCTGTTCCCATCTGGTACATTCAAACAACGTATGCTCGGCCGTGTCTTCTTCATTGTTGCAGTATCTGCACCCCGCACTATCCGAGAGCTTGTATTGGTACTTATAATGTTCGAAGCACCCATGCCCGCTAAGCACCTGGGTCAGGTGATACGTCAGGTGTCCATGCTTCCTACCAATCCATTTGCCGACGTCAGGGATCAGTCGTCGGGTCCACTCCCCCTTAGTTCCACTCGACCATCTGGCCTGCCACTTCTCCATGGTTACCTTCCTCTCCTCTGTCTTGCTAGTCTTCCCCCATGTTCTGGCTCTTTCTTCTACCAGGAGATCCAAGGGCACAAGTCCAGCCAAGACTGTCAGCGCCTCAGTTGATATCGACCTGTACCCCCTGCTCACTCTGATGGCCATCACTCTTTGGCTACCCAAGAGCATATCCTTATATTTCCTATATTCGCAGGCCTTCGCCCAGACTGGAGCCGCGTACAGGGCTACCGATTCTGCTACACGTGCAAGTATCCTTCTTTTTCCCTCCGAAGCACCACCAATTCTAGGGAGTATTTTAGTAAGAGCAAGGCTTGTTCTGTGCATTTTTTTGGTAGTATACGCCACGTGTTCTCCAAAGGTGAGGTTCTTGTCCACCACTACCCCTAAGTAATTGCCTATCCTGGCCGGTAGGATCCTCTTTCCAAGTACAGTAACCTGAAGGTTTTCATGCTTCTTCCTGCCAGATAGCATTATCACCTCGGTCTTTTCGGGCGCGATCTCTAGTCTATTGGCCTTCATCCATTCTATGGTTCTTCGTAACGCTTCATCCAGGGCATATTCCAGGTCCTGCGCCGTACCCGCCGTTGCAACCAACGCGAGATCATCCGCGAAGGCCACAGTCGTTACACCCTCCGGTTGTTTGACTCTCAAAACACCATCATAGAGCAGATTCCATAGAAGCGGTCCCAGGATAGACCCCTGCGGTACCCCACACGAAAGCGGGATCCTAACTCCTCTGTCCAGTTCCAAGTATCTGCTACTTAGGTACGTATTCACCATCCTCTTCAAGGAAGCCGAGAATTTCCGCTTCGCCAATTGCTCCTTGATAAGGGACCAACTAGCGGAGTTAAAAGCGTTGCGAACGTCGACCATCACCATTGCGCACAGTTTTCTGCTCTTAAGTGTCTTATTCATTTCCGTTTCCGCTATCCTAATGACTTTCTGCAATGCAGAGATTGTGGACCGACCCTCTCTGAATCCGAATTGGTTCTCGGATAGCTCCCTTCCATCTAGCTCCATTTCTTCTTTCAATCTGGCCACTATCATCCTTTCCAGGAGTTTACCAGCGGTATCCAATAGGCATATTGGTCGGTATATGGTGTTGCCTTCCCCTTTGTTTGGCTTTTCAATCAACACTAACTTAGCAACCTTCCAGATGCTAGGGAAGATACCCTTCTGCATAACACTGTTCATAATGGCGAGTACATATTCAGTGTGGTACTCGACTGCCAACTTAATCACCTCGGGGGGGATTCCATCCGGTCCGGGCGCCTTGTTCATCCTCAACTTGTTCGCCGCTTGCCTCAGCTCTGGCTCCGTAAAGGGTACCACTTCCACGTTGTCCTCTACCCTGTGCCCGTTGTCCGCCTCCTGGGATACCGGGAACAATTTTCTAGCGATTTCAGCCTTTGCTTCGGGATTTATCAGCCTGGGGGGAATTCTTAGCCGTCTCGTGGCGATTTTATATCCCTCGCCCCAGATATTATCCTCTACTTCCTCGCACAGCCGAACCCAGTGTGCCTCCTTGGCCTTTAAAATGGAAATTCTCAGAGCTTTCTTCGCCGTCGTGTACGCTTCCTTCTTTTGTGGATAGTTTCCGTTAGGGCCTTTCCTATGTGCTCTCGTTGCATCTCTCCTCGCCTTAACGCAGGCACTCCTCAACGCCGCTATGTCCTCGCTCCACCAATAAACAGGGTTCCAGTGTTTCTTTAGTTTGTATCGGGGCATGGCCTTGTTACAAGCCGTGGTGAGGTTCCTGATAAAGTCCTCCTCGGTGTCCGCAAAGCTTGCACTCTTAAGTAGGGCTTCTCTGAATATTCTGGGCCTCAGCCTACGCACATTCCAACCCTGCTTGGTTGTCCCTTCGTTATTTACAGCCGAGTCAATGATCTCGAACAAGATATTTCTGTGGTCACTGAGGTTTTCTTCTTGGGAGACTCTCCAGTTTGTAATCCTCCGGTTAACCGCTCCCGACGTAAGCGTTAAATCTAGTATCGACTTACTTTCGCCTCTGACGAACGTAGGGTCCCTCCCCACGTTTTGGATGGTCAGGTTCCACTGGGCGATCCATTCCAAAAGGATGTTGCCTCGAGGGTCAGTCCGAGATTCACCCCACGCTGCTGCTTTGGCGTTAAAGTCCCCCATTATAACAATGTCTTTCCTTCTGCAGAGCCTAATGCTATTTCCCAGGCCGTCCAGGAAAGCCCGAAAGCTGTCGTCTCCAACATTCGGAGAAATGTAGCATGAGTAGTAAATCGTCCGTTCGACATCCACCCATACCCAGCCCCGGCCCGCGCCGTGGTTTTCAACTTGAGTCTGCCATGTTGCACAGCGTATTGCCGCCACCTCGTTCCGGTCGACATACCACCCACTCTTCCGAATCACAGTTTGGTTTGGTTCCGCTACCGCAGCTATCAACGCGCCATTCTCCCTGATGCTTTGGTATAATAAGTCCATGGCTCTTTTGCTCCTGTTCGCATTTGTCGGTATCAACGTTTTCTTAACATCCTTAAATGGTTGCTCAGAGAGTACTCCACTACTACCACCCGTTGTATTAGTACTTTTAGTTGGTTTTTTGTTGCTAGCCATTGCAAATCGATAATAAATAACTAAACTACGTATAAATATCACAGATATATCACAAGGTTTCTATCACAGGTAGTCTGTTCTTCCTCTGTGAGGGCACTTTATTATAAGTTCTCCCTTTTCTTGCCTCTGTCAAGGCTTCTCTGAAGGCGTCACAGCGCCCCTTCCAACACTATGCCCTTCTTGGTTACAGAGGATGCAAAATTCTTCATTTTCGCAATCCTTTGCATTGTGTCCCTCCTTTCCGCATCTTCGGCATTGCCTAGACCTGTCGGGCCCTGTACACCTTTTAGCGGTATGATTATACCCCCAACATTTAAAGCACCTCTGTATATCAATTCTTTTCTGCGTAGGGCATGGCGCTAGGCCTATCCTCATTTCTTCCCCTAGTATTTTCTTAGCGTCCTCCTTGTTAATTGACATCGTGACCACCATATTGCCACCCGTCCCTGGTCTCATCTCTCCCAGATTGAAATTCTTACTCTCCAGGTTTCCAACTCGTTCCTCGATTGCCGCCATTATCTCCTGGCGTTCAATGGTAGGTTCCAGTCCTCTGATGCTAATTGTATCAGTCTCGCTCTCGGTTCCCAGCTGTCTCATCTCGATGTTTTCGTCATTCGCCTTGATCAGCTGGGAAATGCTCTTCATCGCTTCGTCGTCTTTCTTCAGTATAATAAGTAGTTTTCCGTCCTTCGTGCTTCTTACTTCCTTGATAGCTTGGACGGCATCGCTTCCTCTCAGATTAGTTTTAACATTAGTCAGCAGAGATTTATAACCCTCGTTCTTCTTACCGACTACAAGCGCATATGTGTTTCTTGGTGGTTTCTTTCTAGTTGGTTCATTTTCCTTACTCATTCTCCGGTCTGGTGTGTATTGCTATTTTTGCCTGACTGTCTTGGAAAATCCACTCCACCATCTTCCTCATGACATCTAGCTTTATATGTTTCACCTGGTGCATGGCCACCACGTCTTCGACTGTTTCTTCTTTGACCTTGAGGAGTGTACTGATAATACCGTTCTCTGTTCCATCGTATTCGGCCCTGATTATCTTTTTCCTACTAATGCTATCCGAGCCACCGGATTTCTTGCGTACGACATTCTCGAATACTTCGAGCTCCTCAGATACTTCAGCCAGTTCAGGGAACCTATCTTTATACAACTTTTGAATACTCTCCTGCATATTTTTATCCTCAGGTTCTATGAGGACAACCTTAGCTACCAAGTCCTTCGTGTTTATTGGATTGCCCACTAAGATTTCGGTTTTCACGAATAATTCTTCCCTCCAGGTTTTATCTCGTATGTCCTTCCACACCTCGTGTGTCACCGTTGTAGGGATTGCAAAATCATCTCCCCAAGGGCTTGTCTACGTGCTCTGTTCTGTCGTATTTCCCTTGTGAGGCAGTTTATCCGTCTGCGTGTCCACATCATATGATGGTACTTCGATTGGCTCGTATCGATTCCTGTTAAGGTAACTCTTGATGGAGTCTCTATTTAATGTGTCCATTTGACGTCTGATCCTCCTGACTACTTCCTTAATTTCACGTTTTGTGTTAAAATTATTTGCTACTTCCTTTTCCAGATCATTCGTCAACTTATTCATCATTTCCAGAGCTTCAGTAAGAACAAACACAGCCGAATTCTGTACCTTCTTACATGGATCCTCCATAGGCGAATCTGTGGCCTTCCTTTTCTTGGAAGCTTCTCCTCCTAAAGAGTTGCACCTCCTCAATTCGCTGGCTAAGTTTAGTCTACTATGTTTACCCTTCGGGTAATCACCTTTCCTACTTGAGTCATCTGAGTCAACTTCGATGTAACTCACATTTCTTGGCTTTTCATTTTTAGAGGATGAATCCTCTCGTTTTGGGGTTGAAGTAAACATATCCATATAAAATAATAATCCTTCCCTTTGGAGGCTCCTCCGGCAGGGTATACCCATGGAGCACCACCAGCGAGTTCCCCCACTGTGCCGGATTATGTCATGTCAGGGGGACAAAGTCAACCCCCTCGACTCAGGGCCCTTACATGCCTCAGCAGTGGCCTCGGGGCTCCCACGCCTCCGACAGCGTGGGCACCCCCAAAGGTGGTTGCCAGCCCGGGATCCCGCCCCACTTCCTGCAGAGGATTACTCCCCACCAACCCAACCCAACCCAACCTAACCTTTTTTTTTATAGAGGTTTAGAGAATCTTCCAAAGACACCTCCGGATATATCAACCCCGGAGGCGTGTTGGATTCACCCCTGCCTTTCTGCAAGGGCGTCTACCAACTAAACTCCTTTCCTCTTTCGCCACTCCGCGCAGGGGGAACCGCCTCTAGGCATTACTTCCCCTGCGCGTTGTTGCCTATTCTAGGTCTTATCCTTTCCGCTTCTATCCCATCCTCTTCCTCTTCTTTCCCATCCTCTTCATCTTCTTCTTTCCCATCCTCTTAATCCTCTTCTTCCCTATCCGCTTCTTTCCGTCCTCTTCTCTTCCTTCCAGATCCTCTTCGTCCCTCTTCTCTCCTTCCTCCTCTTCTTCTTCCTCACGCTCCGTTCTACCTTTCTTTGCTTAACAGCGTATTTCTTCCTTAGTTCCACTTTTCAGCTATTTCTCGCCTGCATCTCCGCTCGTGCGTATCTCTGTCTTCTGTGTTCCTCCTCGCATTTGCTTCTAATGATTTCTCTCAGCATACCCATTATTGCCTCCCATTGTTCGTCGCCTTTCAGTAATTCCTCTGCAACATTTTCTTTCGTAATTTCTTTTCCTAATTGCAGCTGTACTTTCAACCTTAATGCGTCCCAACGCGGGCACAAAAACAAAGTGTGCTCCGGCGTATCGTCTGGTTCGTCGCAGTACCAGCATTCTGGTGTGTCCAGCTTCTTAAAATCATTCAGGTACTTCCCGTACACACCGTGTCCAGTAAGCGCCTGAGTCACGTAGTAATCCACATCCCCATTCCTGCTACACCATTTCTCCACATCTTTAATGAAGACCTTGGCCCATCCATTATATTGATCCCATCTCTCCTGCCACTTGGTGTACAACTCTTTCCTGGCCAAGGTCTTTATCTCGTGTCCTTCCTCGTACACCCTTTTCCTCTCCTCTATTTGTAGCTTAATGGGGGGAATTCCGGCTTTTACCAGGACGGCCTCTGTTGCGACCGTCCTGTACGCAGACGCTACTCTCACTGCTGCCAGCCTGTTCACCCTTTCCAACATTTGCGTATGGTACGCGTACCTCGTTGCCTTTTCCCAAATCGGAGAAGCGTACAATATTATGGAGGAGACCACTGCTGCTAACAGTTTCCTCTTCTTGGACTTTGGACCTCCGACGTTTGGTATTAACCTGGCAAGGGCCGTGTAGGCCTTGTGCGCCCTCGTGGCAGTTTCTCTGACGTGGGTAGTCATCCTCTAATCTCTGTCTATGTGTACTCCCAGGTACCTCACCTGCCTGGAGGATACTACCTCGGCGCCTTCGATGTTTAAGCTCATACGCGCCAGATTTCTCTTGCCTGCCAGTATCAATACCTCGGTTTTGCCTCCCGCTAAGGCCAAGCTCATCCTTCCCAGCTCCTGTTGGATTCTTTCGACTGCGAAGCCTGCCCTTTCCTCCAACAGACCCACCGTCCTGGCAGTCACTACCACGGCCAGGTCATCTGCGTAGGCGATGGTGGTCACGCCTTGCCCCATTTCCAATTCGAGGATCCTGTTGTACATGACGTTCCACAGCGTCGGCCCAAACACGGATCCCTGGGGGACCCCACAAGTAAGACTGACTCGCATCCCGTCCTCGTTTATTATTACCCTGTCTGCGAGATAAGACCCTATCATGCTCTTCATCCCTTCATTTAGACGATATCTATGAAGGGCGGCCATAATCTGCCTCCACGAGGCCGTATTGAAGGCATTTCGCACATCCAGAGCAATCAGGATGCAATAATGCCTGTTTTTGTCAGCCATACTTCTCACGCTATCGACGATGCCTTGAATCTGGCTTAGCGCACTAATTGTCGACCTTCCGGTCCGGAACCCGTGCTGCCTTTCGTTCAGGACACCTTTCGCCTCCAACTCCTCGTTCATCCGATTCCTAACGAGCGTTTCCAGGACCTTCCCAAGAACGTCAAGTAAGCAGATCGGTCTGTAAGTGGTCTCCTCATCTGGCTGTTTTTTGGGCTTTTCGATGAGAACAAGGCTGGCTTTTTTCCACACCTCCGGGAAGTACCCTTTTTGCCAACATCCGTTATAGACTTTCAGAAACACACCCGGATTGGCACCTATCGCGGCCTTCACCACCTCCGGTGGGATATGATCTGGCCCCGGCGCCTTGGCCGATTTGATCCTCAACCCCGCTCTGGCCAGCTCTTCTTCCGTAAAGGGCGAGGGCACCTCCTGTGGGGTCGGCTTCCTCCTTATTACCCATTTCTTCTCAACCGTCTCCGGGAACAACTTTCTGGCTTGGTTGCGGACTTCTTCTGGGCTAAGCCTCGCCGCGCCTCTCAAGGAGAGCTTGTGGGTTACTATTTTATATGCCTTTCCCCACACATCATTATTCAATTGGTTCCTCAGCTCATCCCAGCATGCAGCCTTACGTTTCCTTATGGCTTTCTTAAATAGCAGTTTGGCAGTCTTATACAGACCCCATACTAGAGTGCGCTCCTCGCTGTTGACGCGGTGTAGTCGAGTGGCCCTTCTCCTCAGGGCCACACATTGTCTGCGCATCTCCACCATAGAGCCATCTCACCAATATGCTGGGACTCTTCTAGTGCCACCCTTTTTCTTCAGAAGATGTTTGTTACATAGTCCGCTGAGAGCTTTGATCAGGCCGTTCGGATCCCTAATGTTGGCGGGGTTCCGTTGCCGAAATTCCGCCATCGCAAGTTCAATTCTGGCCGGGGTTACCCGCCACCCTCGCGAATTCGGTGCGTTTCTTTCCTGTGCTGTGTTATCTATAGTGTACATCAGGATTCTGTGGTCGCTGAGACTTTCTATATCCTCAGCGACCCTCCAATTCTTAACTCTTCTAGCCATTCCTGGCGTGGCAATCGTCAGATCGATATGGGACGCACCCCTGACATTGATAAACGTAGGGGCCTCACCTGTATTGAGTAGGACCAAGTCATTAGCATTGATCCACTCTTCCAGGATCCGACCCCTCTCGTTAGTGGTACGATTGCTGACGCAGAGCATCTTGGCGTTGAAATCACCCACCACCAAGAAGTCTCCCGTTGTGTTGCGCATGTGCCTCTCCAGTGTGGCTAAGAAGTCTTTGAAATCCTCATTGCTCTTGTTTGGCGAGAAATAAATATTGTAAACGGGACAGAACAAACATTTACAATAAATAGAATAAATAACTAAATAAATAAAACCATTAAAAATATCACAGACTTTCACCCTAAAGGTGTCGTTCAATAAAACAAAAATATCACAGTCTCTATCACAAAGTAAATTTTGTACCCTCCTGCGGCTAGGCTCTTGGCCGAGTACTAGATCTATCTTACCTTCGTATCTAATCTGGTTCAGTAGATCCAAAACTTCCGCATGTCGGTCGGTGTTTAATTGCAGAACCCTAATGTGCGCAGGAGGGTTCTCACTAATAGTCTTTCGAGTTTGTAGGTTTTTGCCCGCCATTTCTAATATTGCCTTTTTTTACAATGAGACTGTAGGTTTCGTTACCTCCTCCTCGGAGTCTCATGACAGCTTGAGTTTGCGTGACCATCGGAAGTTCAGTGGCACGCCTGTTACTTTCCCTTTTTTCTTCTTTTCTCGTCTTTTTTAAGGCAGCTTTGAAGGCAGGACACGTGCCGCTCCCCGCCCTATGCCCTGGGGTTCCACAAAGGGGACACGCAGCCTCATTTTTACATTCTTTGCTGACATGGCCCGGTTGTCCGCAGTTATGGCAGTTGTTCAGCCTCGCCGGGCTCTTGCACTCCTCTGTGAGGTGCAGGTGGGACCAACATTTTCTACACCTGGGGACCTTTAACCTTGTCTCGACACGGCATGGAACCAGTCCCACGAGGACCTCCCCAGTTTTGATCAGTTCCCGCGCGTCCTTCTCCGGCAGCACTATGGTCACTGCCTGCGTGTCACCGGCGTTTGGTCTCAGATCCCCAATCTTGGTATTTCCCTGTAGTGGCCTTCCCATAGCCGCCTCCAGCGCCGCTTCGATGTCCTCCTTGTTAGCCAGAGCATCTATTCCTCTCATGTGGACTGTCTCAAGTTTTCCGCCGCACCCCACTTTCCTAATATTCTTGGGTTCAAGAGTCTGTCCAATTTTTGCCTTGAGGTTCTCTAGGGCTGCCTCATCCTTCTCAACCGTTATGAGGAGATTTCCCTCCCGGGTGCTGCGCAGTCCTTTAACCGCCTTTGCGGTGGGATCACCCTTCAGTGCATTTTTTCTATTCCCAGCGTATCTGCATATTTCCTTCCCTCGTTTTCTACCACCAAGGCATAGGTCTTTCTCTCTTCCTGGCGTCTATCTTTTTCCTTTTTCGTCGTCTCTCTATGGATGGTAATCCTCATATTTGTACGACAAAATACGCACTCCACCATCTTTCGCCATCTTTCTTCGTCCATCGCACGGTGGTGATACATGGCGATGTGCTCTTGTTCTTCAGTCTCAGTTTTTAACATTTGAAGACTTTCCCAGATGTCCTTATCGGTCCCATCCACTATCATTTTTACTGCCATACGGTCCACTCTACCAATACCATCTTTATTACGAATTTTAGTCATCTGATCCAAAATTTCGAAATTCCCCTTTGCTTTAGCCAGCTCGGGGAACTGTCCCTATATTGCCTTTTATGGCCGTTTAAAAGAGTGACGTCGGTCTCATCTGTGAAGATGGCCTGCACCGCCTCCGGGTAAGTAGCTAGGGGATTACCATCCTCCATTCTTGTCACTTTGTAGGTATCCTCCGCCCACCTTGTCTCTGCCGCATTAGCCCACTCTTCCACCGTGCTGATTCCGGTGGGATCAATCGTTCGATCTTCGCTTTTGAACCAGACGGTGGTTTGCGTCGAAGCGTCAACGGTCTTCACTCCGATTGTCTGTACGTCTGCGTCAAGCACCATTTTTTCCTCGGCTTCCCATTTATGAGACGCGAGCCAGTTTCTGATGGACTCACGGTTAACGAGTTCTACGTTCCTCTTAAGTTTGGTCATCAGTTCTTTTATTTCCCTTTTTGTGTTCGGGTTGGCCTCTATTACCTTCTCTACTTCCCGTAGATTCTTCGTTATCTGGATATGAGCCTCCGTTATTGTAAAAACAAACGGGCTTTCTTTTAGTTTATACGGGCTAGTCGCCTCCACGTCTATATTTTCGTTAGACAGATCAGTTATTCTGCGTTTCTTCGTAGCCTCCCCCTGTGAGTTACACCTCTGGAGTTGGCTGGCTACATTTAAGCGGCTATGTACCGGGTGTCCCCTGGGTATATAGGTCTCTTTATCTTTACCCAAGACGACGGGATCACCGCCGCCTCCTAGGAGTTCCGTCCCAGCACCAGTCCCTGCCGCCCAAGGGGATTTCTCAACCCCCAGGCAGCTCCAGGCCCCTACACCCCCAGAAGAATGGAGTTTCGGGGCTCCCACCCCTCCGACAGTAGTGGGTGCTCTGCAGGCGCTTGCCAAGCCGGGGGCCCGACGGAAACTTCACGCCGCCGAAACGACGCTACGCCCCGTGGCGCCAGCCCTTGTCGTCAGTCAATGCCATGTACCAAGTCATATCCCTATCAATCCGGTCGTCATCGTGATTCAGCCTTAAGAAAGACAGAAGAAAAGAGTGAACCCTAGCCCTCGATACCTAATAGCGTCGGGTTCTGAAAAGAACAAGAGTTGGCCTCTAGCGCGAAGCCAGACAGGAACGTTGTTATATTCGAGTCCCTCAGATGTCTTTCTTTCATTCGTTAAATACGGAACAACGAAAGAACGATCCTGAAGGTCTAGTTCACCGATTAGTAAACAAATAAAATATTAGCTTACGTGCGGTGCTTCAATAATTCCGCTTAATTCACGCGTTTTTAATACGAGTGTTGGCCGAGCAAACCTTGCAGAAAACGGAACTATTAATTAAACCGTGGGATCTTGGGCGCAGGGGGCGAGAATCAGAAGATGTGTTATTATTTAAAACTAAATTTAATAAATACCTTACAAACTACTTACACATAATGACGGGTTTCAACACTTTCACTAACTAACAAAACTGACTAAAAACTCATTAAAACAAGACTCTATAAAAGACTCCGATCAAAAGCTTCCGTTCTTCATGTAACATCTTTTTTGAAAACCTAACTCCCTACTCCAAATGACTTAGTTATTGCAAGCCAAATAAACAAGTTTTCATTGTGTTACGGTTACTTAATTGCAAAATGACCCATTTCAATTGCAATACTTATTGTTTGTTTTATTATATCAAGGAAAGTGTAACAGTTTCATTTTGCAATTGTTTCCGTAACACAAATTTTTAAATTCCAAAACATCCGCGATGAAATATCCTAATCTTTAAATCAATTGAAATTTCTGAAAATATTCGACTTGCAACAACGTTACAGATAAGGAGCTCCGCATTCAGCCAGTTGAAGCAAGCGGCAGCTCAGCTATGAACCCCGGGGCGCCAAACCCGCTCACCAAGTGTGATCCCTAGGGCCCATCCTCCTTTATCCGGGCTTTGGACCGGCTTGAGCGGTGTACCGCGGCACACCGCCCAAGGTGGAGTTAACCTAACCCAACCTAACTTTTTTTTTTTTTTTTTATAGAGGTTTAGAGAATCTTCATAGACACCGTCCGGCGGTGTTCAATGCCGGTGTTCAATGGACGGTGTGTTGGATTCACTCCACATCGGCGTGTGGCTCGATGCAGAGCGCCTACCAACTAAACTCCTTTCCTCTTTTATACGCCATATTGTCCCCGGAGCCATCTCGCGGCATTACTTCGAGAACATACGCATGTCTACCACCTAGTCTGTCTTTCCTTTTCATGTGCAATCTTGGTTGTCATGATGTTACGCAACATCCTGGTTATATGCGTCCAATTACTCTCACTCTCTATGAGTAGATCTGCTACATTTTCTTTGGTAACATTAGTGCCACATTCCAGGCTGGTCCTCGTCCTCTCTTCCTCCCATCTGGCGCAATAGAAGATAGTGTGCTCCGGAGTATCTTGCTGGTCACAATATCAGCATTGGTCGCTACCTTGTTTCTTAATTTTGTTTAGGTACGTGCCAAACGCACCATGTCCAGTGAAAGCTTGTGTCACATAATAGTCAGTGTCCCCGTATTTTCTCCCGTGCCAACTTCGTACATCTTTCACTAAAGTTTTAGCCCAACCCTCGTAGCGTTGCCATTTCTCCTGCAACATCCTCAGCATGTTTGTTCTTGCTTCATCCTTGTGTGTCTTCCCCAGTTGGTATGTTTCGGTCCTCTCCTCCACTCTAAGTTTGATTGGGGGTAGTCCGACTATCGCGAGTATCGCCTCTGTAGAAACAGTCCTATATGCGGACGTTATCTTGATTGTTTTTTCGACGGAAATATGCCCTTACTTAAGCATACGTTCATGATTGTTCTAAATGTTTCTGCATTAGCTATCGCAACGGCCTTGACAACCTCCGAAGGTATACCGTCCGGGCCTGGGGCTTTTTAGCTTTTATTTTCTGAATAGCATATTCCATTTCTTTAGGTGTGAAGATCTCATATTCGGTATCTCCGATTTCTATTTCTGGCCATACTGTGATCGGAAACAGAGTGTCGACGAGTTTGTTAACTTCCTCGTCACCAAGCTCAACAGAGGGCCTCAACTTGAGCTTTTTTGTTACAATCTTATAGCCAATGCCCCATACATCGTCTTCAAGCTCCTTACATAGTTCGGCCCATTTTACACGCTTCTGCCTTGTTATTGCCCTCTTAAGATCTTGTTTAGAGGACTTATACTTATTCCTCACTTCTAGAATTTGTCTTTGGTTCGGACTTATTTTGTTCAGTCTAGTCAGATTTCGACGATGTTTAATACAGATTTTCCGAAGTTCCGCGATCTCTCCCGTCCACCAGTACGCCGGGCGGCGATCTGGGAGTTTCCCTGTTCTTGGAGGGAGGTGTTTCCAGCACAACTGTGTCATGAAGTTTACCAGCTCCTCTGGCGTTCGAGTTCCGCGGTCTATAGGGATTTCACTTTCCTCACTCAGTTTTTCCAATTTCGTCATAGTGACCCGCCACCCTTCGGTTTCCCTGCGTCTGGCCCTGTTTCTCTGTCTCTTCGCCTCGTAGCTATAGGTCAGGATCCTGTGGTCACTCAGGCTTTCCCAATCCTCCCTGACTTGCCAATTGCCTATTTTAGTACTTAGCTTGGCTGTTGCTAGAGTTAGATCTATCACTGAACTTCCCAACGCGCTGCAGAAGGTTGGTGTGGTGCCTTTATTAAGTACAACCAGGTCGTTTGTCGCAATCCAGTCTTCTAAGATCTTACCCTTTTCATTTGTCACATTCGATCCAAAGGTAGGTGACTTCACATTAAAGTCGCCTGCGATGAGACAATCCACATCCGTTCCTTGGAGACTGCTGTAGGTCGTGTAGGAGATTCTCGAATTCACCAACATGCCTGTTAGGTGAGAAGTAACATAAATAGACATAAATACTAGTGCTAAAGACGTCCACTTGTACGCGCACAAATCCTAAATATCTATCGCAGCCTATTACCCGTATATTGTTACCTATCTTAATAAAAGTATCACAGTTTATATCACAAAAGAGCCTGTCTTTATGGGACCTATTTGGTTCTTGTCCCACAACAATATCAACGCCACACTCCCTCATGTATTGATCGACGATATCGTGGGCTCGAGCATGCCTGTCCACATTTATCTGCATTAGACTTAGTTTGTCTTGTTCCACTGCCATGTTTCTCCTCTTATTTTTATTCGCCATTTTTGCTGCTTGTTGCTCTCGGTCCCTCTGTGTCGACCCTATCGTGCCCTTCCTCCAGTTGCACGTGGGTTGCTGTGGCAGCCCGTGCCTCTCTCTTCTTTGCCTTTCCCTTTGCAGCGCTTTCTTGAAAGCTGGGCATTTCTGGGCTGCTGTGCCCGGTCTCCATTTCTTCTTCTCCTTGCGGTGTCGTTGGTTGTGGGCTGTTTTCCCCAATTTCCGTGTTTCTCTCCACAGTAAGGTGTCGGAGGCGGGGGGTTCTCCATGCCATCTCCTTTTGCATTGTTTCACCCTCTTTTCTAGTTTTAGCTCTAGCCGCCTGTAATGCTGTTTTAAAGGCAGGACACTTGCCCATGCCCGCCATGTGTCCGGTTGTCTCGCACAGCGGGCAGGCCATTTCGTTTTCACAGCCTTTCTCTAGGTGTCCCATCTTTCTACACTTACGACACGCTTTTGTTCTATCTGGGCCCGTGCAGTCCCCAGTGCCATGTATGTACGACCAGCGACTATTGCACCTGGGGACTCTTAGTCTCGCTTCTGCTCTACACGGTATCATGCCAATTAGTAGCCTCTTCTAGCTAACAATTTTTTGTGCATCCCTTTTTTCTAAAATCAGTGTTATCGCTTGGGTATTGTCGGCATTTGGCCTCATTTCGCCGATCCTAATTATTGAGGTTCTGTTTTTCCCGATGGCGGCCTCTACGGCTTCGATTACATCTTCTTTGGTGGACAGGGCATCGATTCCTCTTACATGGACCGTTTCAGTCGACAGTTTTTCTCCTATCTACCGAATTAATTTGGGTTCAAGCTTCTCTGCTATTTTGGATTGAAGCAAGTCAAGGCCATCTTTGTCCTTATTCAAAGTGATAATTAACTTTCCTTCTTTAGTGCTTCTGATTCCTTTGATTGCGTTGTTGATTGGAGCATTTTTTACCACCTCCTTTACAGCGCCTAATGTATCTTTGTACTGTTTACCTCCGTTGTCCACGATCAACGCATATGTTTTTCTTTCGGGAGGCCTCGTTGGATGCTTTCGTTCTACTTTTCTGCTCCGCAGTCTTGTATATCGAGATCTGCGTGTTCGTTCCGTGAAATATGCACTCCACCATCTTCCTCGTTCTTTCCAGGTCCATTTCTTTTATCTCATGAATGGTCAGTTGCGCATCCGTTTTGGTTTCCGTCCTCAGTCTTCTAAGCTTATCCCACAGGTCTTCTTCAGTTCCCTCTGTCCTGATTTTTATTACCTTTTTTGTTTGTCCCTCCCCACCGCGGTTTCTTAGTTTAACAGTTTGTTCTAGCACTTTGAAGTTACCCTCCGCCGTTGCTAGTTCCGGGTATCTCTCTCTATATTGTTTCGCAATACCCTGTTCTATTTTCTTATCCCCTTTGCTTACGAATACCGCTTGTACCGCTACCTCGTTTGATAGTATCGGGTTTCCAGTTTTAATATGCGTGTTCGTATACATGTTTTCTTTCCAGGCTTTATTTTCAATACACCTCCATTCTTCGAGCGTGTCTATTCCCGCTAGGATGATCTTTTGTTCTCCGTCTGCGTACCACACGGTCGTTTGTGTTTCGGCGTCTACTCCCTTCCTTTCCATGGTTTGAACGTCGGCATCTATGAGCATCTTTTCCTCTTTGATCCACCTGTTTTTCTCTAGCCATTTCTTGATGGACTCTCTATTGATCAATTCTGTATTTCGTTTCAATTTTTTAGCGATATCCTTAATTTCCCGCTTGGTGTTGCTGTTTTCCCCGATGACTTTTTCAAGTTCCTTCATGTGCCTACTAATCGCTGTGTGCGCTTCCACGATTGTAAAAACGACAGAGCATTCTTTCATCTAATACGGGTCTACCTCGTCTGTGTCTAGTGTCTCGCTAGACGTGTCTATCAATCTTCTTTTCTTAGATGCTTCCCCTTGGGAATTGCATCTTTTTAACTGACTTTGTACGTTTAATCTGCTGTGCGCTGGATGTGTCCAGCCACCGGTCTCCTTGTTTTGTTTTGGTTTTTCAGTAAATTTAGCATTCATTTATTAATCCCACGAGTACCTGGGTTCTAAAGGTCCAGCCGCGCAGAGCCCGGTATTACACGGCTAAGGCTATCCTCCATGGGAGGGCGCCCGGTGTCCCATGAGCATCGTTTGCGGCACCATGACCCTGGTACCATTCATCCCTTGGCACGACTTCCTACACCGTAGATTGGGGATTTATTTTCGAGGTGTACTCCTCTAGATCCGCTGTGTTTTTCAAGAAAGCGGCCATCCAATGGAAGAACATTAGGATGCGGCTCTTCACCGCGCACAGCGGTCTTGAGATAGGGAGCTCCCTACTCCCCTAAGGCGTTTCACGAACCTCTCGGCCTTAAAGAGCTGAAAATACGTTGGTCCCTAGCCCTGGTTACCTAATAGCGTCGGGACCAGAAAAGAGTAAGGTACGGGTCCAGAGGGACGCCAGACAGGACAGTTTAAAGAGAAGGAATCCCACCTTAGACAAGTTGAAGTAAGGTGCAGACTCGGCTAGGGTAACCCCGGGTACGCCCCACCCGTACACAAGAAGTGTTCCCTTGGACCCATCCTCCTTTATCCGGGCTTTGGACCGGCACCGGAAGGGCTCCGAGGCTGTCAGCCCCGCAAGCCCCCCCAGAGGCAGAGTTAACCTAACCTTGTAACGTTCACGTTTTTCGCTACCCGTTACATTATTTTTTTACGTATTTTCTCGTTATTTTGCTGGTGAAATTTAAGTAAAAACTGTTTCGTTCGTTTAATTAATTTCATATTTATGACTTTCACGCCTCTATCTCTCAGGATTTGTGTTTTAATTTCAGATAGTAATGCGGACTACTTTTTCTTCTTAAAGCCATTTGTTTGTTTCGGAAATTAATCTGTAGATGTCGTACATGGTCTCTTGGTCGATTTTATTGATCGATATTTCTTGATGACGTATACGGAAATTGCGTAGGAAATCTTTGACGAGTTTCCGTCCTCTTCGATGATCGTGTACAGATTTGGGTGTGTGCTCGTGCGCCATTGAGACGCGTGGCGTGCGTCTCCAAATTTTTGTGGTTTTGTGAAGCTCTGAACGGCTTGAGATATTCCAGTTTGGCAAATATTCACGTCTCTAAATCTCGTAAGCCCAACTGTGTCAGTTTGCTGTTTGTTTTTTGCCACAAAACGCTACCGTATCCGAGCACGTGTTGCTTTAAGGTTCTCGCTTAGGAAAAGAAACTAACAAAAGATTGTAAGTACCCTAATTGTTTAGGAGAATATTTTCTAAGATTCTTTTTCTCTTTATGTAGAGTTTTTTTTTGGACTTCCGAAATTGTGTTGAACATTTGAAGATTAGTTTTTTGGATTTCCGAAGTTGTGTTGAGTTACCGAAGTTTTCCTCCTACCGCACGAGTTTTATGGGATAATTCCTTGCTATTTACTGCGTTGTCGTTCTGAAGATATCACCGGAGTCGTTTGAAGATTTAATTCAACGGAGTCGTAATTGGAACTCAGGTCAAGCTATCGTCAGGATTGCGTAAGAAACAACCATTTGTATTAGTATCGTATCGTATCGACAAAAGTGTCAGTATCGTTTCGTATGAAGAAACTTACCGTATCGTATCGTATCGTACCGAGAAAATTACCGTATCGTATCGTATTGAATTAACTATCGTACCGTATCGTATTGAAGAAACTACCGTATCGTGCCGTATCGTTTTGGAAATATTACCGTATCGTATGGAAACAATCCATTAAATCTATTTTGATTGTCAGTGGACAATAATTATAGTATATTGGGTCACCTTCGTATTTATCTAGTGCTATGTTACATTTTTTATTTGTATGGGTCATTTATCTATAGTTTGCATCATATTAATTTTTTTCTACTTTAAGTTTTTTTGTACACATGTTAGTTATATATTTTATTGGTCAAATTACCATTTTTGTTAAATCGTTACATAATTTTTCAATTATATTATTTTTCATTTTCAAACATTCTTTTTCATTTTCTGTTACGATTAAAGAGCTATTTCTTTAAAATAAATTTGCGTAATCTAAAAATCTGTTTCGAGTTCTTTAGTTTGGTTCCGGACTGTTTTAGTAATTATAGTTTAAAGAGATTACTTGGCGCTCAACAGCTTTCGTTTTGTCATCTACCGTTTACTATTTTTTTTTTATGAATTACGCAAGCTATGTTTTTAAGAATATAGTTCGAAGAATTATCCTTCCGAATCCACCTCAGCCTCCGACTAAACTGAGCTATGGCAACCAAACAGGTGAGAATCTACTTACAAAAAAAAGTATGTCACAACCTAACCTAACCACCCCAAAAATCAGTCTTGTAGACAGAGTCATTTTGTTTCAAGTGAGATTTACCACAAAGAGAATTTAGTTGATAAATTTTGCATTTTTCTTTAAGTTACAATGACATCAGTTTTACAGTTTTTATTACTTTTATTAAAATCTTGTTTGTTATGTTTACTTTTTGGCTTAGTTGATGTACTTCAACCAAGAATACTATAAATAACAATTATCAGTCAAAAATTATACAAAATTTTTTTATTGTCGCAATAAATGACACAAACCTCAAAGTGAGTCGCTTTTTATGTCGGTGAGTGTATCTCTCCGTAGACTTTCTGGAATCCTCTGGACTTGGCTCGTACGTTGCGGAACGTATTCGAGGGTGTCCGTGTCATGGCCCGGCACCGACGAGGCGGTGACGTTACTTCATCTTGCCGGTCTTATGACTTCGTTACATTGCCCTCTCCTTAAAGACGTTTCGTCCCGGAACGTATTCCGAGTCATTCCTGATACGTCGTGACGGAAACAATAAGATTAATCCATTTTGCAACCTGTGGTCATGAAGAAGTAAGAGTCCACGGTCTTGTCGTCTTTGGCAAAGATCCTTGGGCTACCATACTCCGGATCATTCTCCAATTTAGCCCATCCAGACCAGAACCCAATTGTAGGATGGTTAACTTGTTTACTTTGTCCGCTAGCAGATGACTTCTTAGGTTCCATAAGGTTTTCCACATGGAGTGATAATTAGGCAACCAAGCAATATAGATTTCTTTCCTTCTCCTTGGGTGTCCTTAATCTTCAGTATCTTTTCTACCAGTGGCTGCTGCCTTTGCAATTCCTGGATCTGACCATATTTTAACCTGAATATTAGGGCTACTACTCTGGACATTCTTAAGTCGGCTGCCACGCTGTGAGCCAACATATAGTCTGGTGATATATTGAAGAAGTTCTGGGATATTTCAGTGGTTATGCCAAATCGTGCCTTGCGTCATGTGGCGTAATGGGTCATGAAGTTCTCAAAAGTTACTTCTGAACTGAACGGACTATCTCCTCCTTTTCTTCGCTAGCGTACGGTGCCAAACGGTTGATAGCGTACGGAGCCAAATGGTTGAAATGAACCACCTTGGGCTTTCCATTTGGGTTTTTCTTAATCCAATAGACGACATCATTGATCTGCTTGATAACTTTGTAAGGTCCCTCCCAGGAACTTCGTAGTTTTGGACAGATACCTCGTCGTCGCTGGGGATTATGTAACCAAACAAGCTCTCCTGGTTAGTATCCTCCATTCTGGGCGTTGATATCGAAACGATCTTTCATTTGGTCGCTGGCATTTTGGATGTTATGGCGCACTCTGTCGTGGGTGTCGTCCACTTTCTTAAGGAAGTCATTAATGTAGTCCTCATCTGCGAGACATTCACCAGGTTTAGGTCGCACGGTAACTGCAGCTCGCGCTCAAATATCACACTTGTGGGTATTTTTCCTGTAGTTTTATGGACGGATAATCAATAAGCTAAAATGAAAAGATGTAATTAAGTGTCCCAATCTCTCTGATGGTCGGAGACAACTTTAGACAAGTATCGATTAATGATCCTGTTCATCCTTTCCACTATTCCGTCCGACTGTGTGGGTAGCGCAGTAGTTCTGGTTTTCCTAATGCCGAGTAAGGTGCACATCTTTTGGAATAAAACAGACTCAAAATTTCTTCCTTGGTCCGAATGCAATTCCATGGGTACGCAAATCATCTTATCCATTCCCTAACTAGTCTTTCTGCAACAGTCGCAGCCTCTTGATTTGGTAGGGCTATGCCTCGACACATTTGCTGAAGTAATCCATCACCACCACAAGGTACTGGAAGGTTTCTGGAAATGGCCTGGCAACGTCTATGGCTATTCTTTCGAAAGGATTTCCGACATTGTACTGTTTCATCTGTGCTTTTCCTTTTTTATGGGATCCACTATTCACGGCACATACTATACGTTTTTTACATCAATTCTGAACACAAATGAGCCACTTCAACGCCGCATGGTTCGTTCTTAATTAGAAATGTTTCCCATTTATAAAAGTGCTCCATGGATATCACCATTGCCAAAAGTTCTCTTCGGGTAACACAATAGTTTCGTTCGGGTTTTGTCAGCACTTTACTAAAGTAACCAATCACCTTTTCTTGCCCATCTTGGATTTGAGAGAGCACTTTACTAATACCAACTTCGTTAGCATCTGTGTCTAGGATAAACTTTCCTTGTGGAAGAAGGTAGCTCAAAATAGGAGCACTTATAAGATATTGTTATAAACTCAGGATAATTAAACACCGTTCTTCGCTTAAAATTTATTAAATCACCGGAAAAATACAACAGTTCACCACTCCGCTCGTCTGTCTCACGATAATGTCCCGTGCCTGCTTGGCAACGTCCACCATCTCTCGTGTCGCTTCCTTCGCGCCAGGAACCGCCATCTCTCGCCCATTTGCGCTTCACATTCGGCCACCCTGCAAAAATTAATGCCTTCATTAATTAACGCTTCGACTCATCTGTAGGAGCAACAGAATTCCTGTGAAAAGAGCGTAACCAGCGCCCCAATCTCAGAATTCTATCCCCAACACCATCTACACCGATGATCCACCTATAAGTCATCAAAAGTCGCCTGATCTCTTGGAGACCTGACTCCTCGCCATCGGTACCGTCGCGTCGCCAGATTCACCTATCACACTGCCACGTGACGTACTGCAGTATCGCCTGAGGAAATCGGTAGGCATCACTGCCGTGAAGTTTTTATACCCTTTTACGTCTTTTGTACCTGTCATTGCTCAACACCTTTATCATTTTGTACGGGCCATTGTACTTCTTGTCAGCTTCCGGTTTACGCCTAGGTATGGCGCCTTTGGCGGAGGTACTCCTGCTGTGCCGCCACAACACCAGCTCGCCTGCCCGATATTCGGTTGCAACCGGTTTGTCATAGCGCGCTTTCATCGCCTCGCCCGCCTTGGTCAGGTTTTTACTTGCTTTACGCCTACGACTAACAAGTCGCAGTCTGGTCGCCTCGTGAGAAGTATCATCCACCATTACCTGTACACCTTGTGACAAATACGACATTGTGCCTTTGTCATGTGAAAATATCAATTATGAAGGAAACATTCCTGTACTTTTGTTCGCCAGCTGGTTGATTCCCCATATAATTTGTGGTACTTTTTCCTAGTTTCGTCCTCCACGCTGGTTGCTAGTCTGTTATAGTCCAATTCTGTCTCTCTACCTAACTATTTGTCCCTGTTGTAGCGATTGCATTTAACACCTGTCTTATGCCTTTCTCCGCCAGAAATTCAGCGAACGCCTTGCTGGTAAACGCCAATCCCCTCTCAGAGATTACTCGCCTCGGACATCCGAATTCGCCAAATACCTCTCGTAACCTGAAGAACGCCTCCGCCGCGCCAAGAGTACTAGTCGCCCTTGCCAATGTGAATTTGGTAAACTCATCCACTATCATCAGCAGATAATAGTTACCACGCATACTCCTTGCGAAAAGGCCCAAGTGATCTACATGAACCGTATCGAAAGGAGTCGCCGCTTTCCCCACAGGGTGTAGATACCCCTCGCCTCTCCCATAATCGCCTTTTGTAAAAGCACACACCAAACAACTCGCCACATACTTTCATACGAAACGCTACATTTTAGGAAACCAATACTCTCGCCCCACCAACACCAAACAACGCCTGTACGCCGGATGACCAATGTCGTTATGGTACTTACGCAATAAACAGAATCTCGTTATCGCCGGTACATACAACCTCTCACTCGCCCTGGTCCGCCTGTAGACACATTGGAGCAGTACTCCAGACGCAATAACGTAAGAATACTCGGAATTGCGTCGGTGCGGTGGCCACAGTGGACGCTGAGGTTCAGGTCATCAAGATTTTTAAAGAAAAAATGGGCGTCGCTATTACATCTGAGGATATCGAACGATGTCATCCTGTTGGGGCAGTGAAAAAAGACAAGCAAGCTTTAATTGTTAAGTTCAGATGCTACAAAAGTCGTCAAGATGTACTTAAACAACGCAAAAAGGGTACGGGTATTTTCGTAATGAAAGATTTAACAAGCGCTAGGCGTCTGCTCCATAAAACGACAGAAGCGGATTTTGGACGTCGAAATGTGTGGCTGCGTGATGGTTCCATTAATGTTAAAATAAATGGCAATAAGAAGTGAGGCTGACTTAGAAGAGCTTCGTTGTAAGCACAGATCATAACTATAAAAGACGAGTCAGTCAACGTTAAACAGCGAAGGCATAATAAAAGGCGCTATAATATTGGTGCTCGGACGCAAAACTAAAACAAAAGGCGCGGATTATGAAATCCTTTCTCTGTGATTCTATTTTGTAGTAGGTAGCAAGGGCTTTGGGTTTGCACCGCGTCACGAAGGTTTGTTCTGCCTTGTTCGTGATGCGGAGCACAGAACACATAAAAGATACTAGTATCTTTTATGTGTTTTATGTGTTTATGTGTTCACATAAAAGATACTAGTATCTTTTATGTGTTCTGTGACGCGGAGCAAACCGGAAGCCCTTACTAGCATGAACTATGTCCGCGGAAGCCTTCAAATTAAATTCCATTTTGTTTTATTTTGCGTTATTTGTTGCTTTTGCGTCTGATGAAAATTACATCAAACGTTTTAGAAAATGCCGATGAAATACAACAAGGTATAAACTCGAGGGACAGAAATCATAAACACAACATGAAAAGTAATAATGTATTCAAAAGAAAAACACAAAATAAAGTTGTAACATTCATTATTTTAAGTTATTATTGAAAATGATAGTTATGAACAAGCAATATCATTTAATCTGGAATTTGTAATCTTCCCCTTGCATTAGGAAATGAATAATATTTATCTTTTGCTATAAATAATATTTATCTATTGCTATAAATACCTACAGTAGGTCCAGACTTAATGACAAATAGTGATGGCAGATACTCGAGCATTTTAAAAAATTCTTTAATGCTTAAGCATTTTTACGGTAATTTTTGAGACAGTTATGGACATTTTTTAAAATTTTTGAAGTTTTTGGGAGAAACTGTTTCTCCCAACTACTGATTTGACATATACGTTATTATTTTCTTCTCCAATATTTGCAATTTATTCTATTTTAATTAATTATTTTCGACGTTAGCAGCCTGATGAAGGTGATTTTCACCGAAACCGGTCGCTAGAATAAATAAGATTAAGAAATTAGGAAGTGCCTTTTTCTTCCTACATTGAATTCACCTAATTATGGACTTCATTCAACAATTTTCTTTCTCATTAGAGAAAGCTGATTATACAGAGTCCATCTACGTGGTGTTCATCGTTTCTGACGAACCACTGCTTTAATATGCCTTTGGAATGTTGCCCTGAATATACAGATATATAAATATCAAGTGTCAAATAATTATTGTAGTCCTGGGTGGCTGTGAGTGAAGTGCACTGTCATTAGTGTCAATCAAAGCGAGTTCACGCAAAATTAATTAATATTGTAAATACCGTAATACAAGATAATTTATGTGGTATAACCTTTATAGATTCATGCACAAATCATTTGATCTCGTCGGAGTGAAGTACGCTTGCGCAATAAAGAAAGACTGGCACTTTAAAAAGCTTTCGTGTTATGAATAGGTAATTACAACAAGTTACATAAAAGAGTTTCGACTTTTGATAATGTGAAACGTGTTAAAAAAGGCGTTGATAATTACGCACAATGAGAAAAGAAGCTTTATTATACATGTAACTTACCACAGAAATTCTGAGTACATGCAGGTAAGATTTTAATCTAAAACCGTAATAGTTTAATGCTAAATTAATGGTCGCATCATTGAATTTGACGTCTCAAACACTGACTGTCAAACAACAAATAAATTCTTGTTTACGTATTTAATGTTTTATTGAAATTGGAAGCAACAATTACTTAAAAATGTTTGATTCCACAGCCACTCAGGACTACAATAATTGTTGGACACGTTACATAATATGTAACGGCTCCATACCGTCAAATGTGGTGAAGAGGACCACTTTTTAATACTTTTTTATTTATTATTTCCGCCAATATTACCGAAATAAACCCATATTTCAAATATAGCACACTCATATCATATGGAAGCATCTTACATAACAATATTAATGAGTTTGCATTTATAATATTTTTTTAAATTTTTTTTATAAGTGGACCACTTCACCCCACGTTTGTGGTGAAGTGGATCACATGTAAATAATCCATTGCAAGACCATTTTGGACTCTTGTGAGGTGAAGTGGACCGCCTAAAAATAGATAAATATATTTTTCTATGTAAAAATTTGGTGATTGCAAATATAAATTAATGTAGAAATTACTCCTTAAACAACGAAACACATCTGTATTATCAAAAACAACATATTAACTATAAATAAAATAGAGCACTATAGAAAAACACAAATAAACCCTAAATAATATACATTTTGTCAGATTTATCTAACAGATCTGTTCATAGTCAAGTTCCTCATTCACAAACACAAACCGGTCTCTTCTTAAATCCTGGCACCGCAATTTCAACAAAATGTTATTCTTACTAACGATGTCTACATCTTCTATGATTGGGTAAGTAAAGTAAATATTTTTTTTCCCATTTACTTTCCGAAGAAATTTAATTTTATACATAGCCTGATTAATCTCCAAGATTTTTCCTGCATACCGCAAATTCCTGTTTCATGATGTTGTAAGAAAGTGAACGAGCACGAAATCTCCTAGGGAATAAGAACTAATATCCGCATTCGGAGAAATTGTTGGACACGGAATTTGTTGGTGGTCTTCTTGTAGCTGATCATTATCTGATGTTTCCTCATCTAAGTTTAAATCTTTGTCACTGGAAGAGTCATGCAAACTTCAATTTGAATTTCAGATTCATTCTCTGAAGATTCATGTCGTTCAGTTTGCACACTTCGACCAGGAACAACCTCTAGTTTCTTGGTGCTTACATACTTTCTCTTTGGTTGAGAACTACCAGCTCGTGCCTCTTTTAACATGTTCAATAAAGACTCATTTAAAAAATTATTTGGACTTGGGGTTTCAGAGTCATTGAAATCCGGCAACTTCTTTAGAACTCTATCTTTATTTAAAGGAAAGATTCCAGTAGCAGCAAAACCCGCTATAAGATTTTCTGACTTGTTCTCTAGATTTTCCAAAGTTTTTTTTAACATTCGTGGAAATTCTGCTTTTGGTAAAACACCTCGATTCCGTTTTTTCCAGTCCGTAAGAATTTCCCGCCACTTTCTTTTTAAAGGTCCAAAGAACGCCACATCCAAGGGCTGGCAAAGATGTGTTGCGTTGGGTGGCAATAATATAAAACGTATATCATTGTTTTGGCATTCATTGATTACAAACATGGAAATATGGCTAGATAAATTATCGCCTATAAGGGCTCTTGGCGGTGGTTGTTTCTTTAGGTAAGGCAAAGCAATCGTTTCAAACCAGTCCTCAAATGAACGTTCCTCGAACCAGCCTGTTTTACTTCTATTAAATCGTGTTCCTGGTGGTCCATCTTCAATCCAGGTTGGACATAAATTTTCCGCTTTGTAAACGACGTATGGCGGTAAGACTGTGCCATCGGCTGCACCCGCCAACATTACAGAGATGTCTGTTTTACTGGAATCTCTTACAACAACAGGTCGTTTAGATCCACGTTTGCAAAGTATTTTTGTTTTCCTCGGATCGTCGGTAAAATTTGTTTCGTCGTAGTTAATAAGACTTTGACGTTCAACATTTGCCATCGATAATTTTAGTTCATCGAAATAAAGATTTAGACTTTGTGCATTTACTTCAGCTCTAACACGCTTAATATTCTGACCAAACCTTTCACTTAGTTCAGCACAGACAGATCGTGGCGAATCTGGACGCATAACCTGTTGAATTACATACACAATAAATCTGTCTGTATTTAAAAAACATTATACATGTATTGAATATACATTATTATTATTAGTTGAAGTTTTCTAAACGCGTACAAAATACCGTTCGACATACTTAACTGTCATACACTCAGTGTTACCAACTTAAGGACTACACATGTCTTCAACAGGGTTTAGATTTTAGTCTCAACACAAGTGTCAGCAAGTACCTTTAATATTTCAAATGGAATACCCTATATATTGTTTGAATTTTGAGAGATCTATTAATTTGGAAAATATTTTATTAACATATTTCTATACCTAAACCTAGTATTTACCGAGATAAATGCCATCAACGAAGAAACATCTTAAATGCAGACCCTTACTAAATTGCTTTTAACTTGCTTAATTGAAGAGTCTTCATTATCAGTTATCCGCGTGTAATTACAAATGCTTTAAGCTAAGTAACACTATATTAAACAAACTTGAGAACTACGCAGTTTGTTGGTGACTGGCAGTTCTTTCTGCTGAATTTAGAAGTGAAATATTTCAAGTTTTTCTTATGGAACACTCCATACCTATAATCATCAACCGATGTAGAATTAAATTTGCTATCTTTTTGCTAAACAAAGTCCTATACCTAAAATCTACGGTTTGTCAGATAATTCTGGTTTTCATTTTGCTTCATGATTTTTGTCATTTTTAGGGTGCCATGTAAGTTAATATTATTAGAAATAACATTTGCAACACTGCCTGTTCTTTCAAATCTTTCCTTTAATTTACGAAAAGTCTTTGCATTTGGCTGTCTTCTATCAGGAAATCGTTGAATATAAATTTTAAAAGCTAAGAGGCAATTTCATTGACATTCATAGCACCCTAAAAATGACAAAAATCACGAAGCAAAAAGAAAACCAGAATTATCTCACAAACCGTAGGTTTTAGGTATAGGACTTTGTTTGGGAAAAAGGTAGCAAATTTAATTCTACATCGGTTGATGATTTTACTTATGGGGTGTTCCATAAGAAAAACTTGAAATATTTCACTTCTAAATTCAGCAGAAAGAACTGCCAGCCACCAACAAATTGCATAGTTTTCAGGTTTGTTTAATATAGTGTTACTTAGCTTAATGCATGTGTAATTACACGTTAATAACTGATAATCAAGGCTCTTCAATTAAGCAAGTTAGAAGCAATTTAGTAAGCGTTTGAAATTTTTTTCTGTATTAAATGGTTTAGACACCAGAAAAGAAAACCACACTCGGTGGACACGTGGTATACAAGTTATGTTTCTTCGTCCGGGAAACTTATATTTTTAAAAATAACTTCTCGATACTTTAAATAATTAATTTATTTTTTCTACTTTGCGTTCACAATGGATTCATTGTGACACCAAAAACAGTTTCACAATGAAGCTCATTGTGACACTGTTTTTGGGGAAATTTTAGTCATTTTTAATTGAAAATATTTAATAGATTTTACAAAATAGCTCAGTATTTATTTGTTACTTAACAATATACTCACAATGAAGCTGGATAAGAAAAATTAATAACTTGTTAATGTGACTTTTGATTAAAGCGAAAGGTTTTCAGTGTTGCCACGCATTACAACTAAAATTCCCCATATACTAAGAAGATCCAATATTTTTCATATTTTTGTTCAATAAGTGACGCAAAGTAGAAAAAATAGTATATTATACACGTTTCACAAGAGGCATTGTAACACTCGTTCCGTTGGGGCACTCCTAGCTCGCTACGCTTCGCTAGTCGTACCCCAACCCCACTCGTGTTACAATAAGCCTTTTTGTGAAACTTGTATAATAATATACTATTACGAAACTGTTGTACACTTTGAAACTATTCTAATATCTATTAATGTACATGGCATGCACAAATCAAGAATTTAGGATAGAATGTCCGTACTCCACCCGGTGATATCCTTTTGTAGCTTTTTAGTTATCAGCGTGGAAGTGCGTGGATGAAATCCGCGGGGCGTTGTTATGCGTGGGTGTTTTTGGTTTCATCGGTGCAGGGTGGACGTGTTCGGAAGTGCATCCGCGGGGCGTTGCTATGTGTGGGTGATCCTATTTGATATCCATAACTTACAAACTAAATAATAATATCTACACCACCAAAGATTTACTAATAATATTTATAAGTAAATTCAGTAAAATCACAAGGAATTATCTATGCAAGGAACACTGACGAACACGTGCAACCACCACATGCAACAATGCAAACAAAGAATTGTCACGATTACGAGAAATTTAGAAATTATTAATTGATTTTAAAATGTTTTCGTAATCCTGAGTTATTTACGGAATCTGCACACTCCGCGAACCGGACGTACAACGCTCTGTCGTTGAACTCACAGGTTCATCGGAGTTGCCGACGTAGTAAAATAACTAGAGCAATGTGTAATTGGTTTAACGAAACAAAACGAAAACAATTAGCTTGCGTTCCAAATAATTTGGTAACCGCATAAAGAAATCCTGACAAACACCTTTTCCGGATTAGCAACTATGCTATGAATTTAATGGACTTTTGGTCATGACGTCATGTACATCTTTAGTATATAAGACACACAGTTGTTATAATCAAAAATCAGTTATCTGATCGTCTTCAGAGAAATAACAGTGGCCGTAAAGCAGTGATAATCGAAAGTGAATAAGTGCACGAAGCGAGACTCTACGACCCAAGGGCTGGCTTCGGAGACCAGACCCACTCCAAGCTTAGATGCTATAATTAAGTAAGATTAGTTTATTTTATAACAAAGCGTTTTAATAAAGACAGTTTAGTTCTAACGTAAAATAGTGTTCCATTTAATATAAACCAAACCGGTAGTACTTTTAAAATAACTTATAACGTGACATGGTGGAGGCACTTATAACGTGAATTATCCGGTCGTTGCGAGCTCCACATCCCTTACCTCGATATCGCGTCTTGCCAGCCGATCAGTTTAAATTTAAAAAGGATCCAAATTAATTTTTCGCGGGTTGCTAATAGCGCTTCGGTGCTCGGACGCTAAACTAAAATGAGGATTTTTATTACTCCATTTAAGATACCACCCCGTGGTTGTAAGTTAAAAATGACATTAAATAATTCATAATGAATATACTACAGAATTTGCATCCCTTTTTCCGTTTTGGAGCAGTGTGTTGCATCTTTAAGCTCTACTTATTGCGTGTAAAACGTATCCAATCAATTTAGATTGTAGTTGTAGCATTGTAGTTAACCTAGTGTTTCTATAGGGACCGTGCACATGCCTGCGTTCAGCGACGCCTGGCGGTGATTTATGCATTAGTGGTAGGAAAACATTGTTTTTAGGTTAATACACCTGTGACACGTTGAAGCCAGGCCGATCGTGTTGAATTACCAAGGTCGTTCCATTTTTTTTGCTTAGTACGGGATCGGTACTTCGGGTGTCGCGGCAGTAGTTGCGATATATTATGCCGATAAATAGAATTCCTTTAAGATCCGATGATCTTGTAATATTCATGGAAACCACAGATCACCGAAACCATTGTCATACAATTGTCTCCAAGGATATTATGGGGTAAAAAAATTTATAAGGAAGTGGAATGGTCGAGCATAAAATATATTGTCATTAATGTCAGTTTTTTCTGATTGTGTATGGATTGTGTTTTATGTGTAATATAATATCAGTAATTTGAGTTAATATTGTTAATTTGTTAGCTGTGTTTCGTTTTGCTGTTGTGTGTTAGTTTGTTATATATAATTTAACAGAAATTTCTTAAGTACAGTCGCAGGTAAGCCATTCACAACACATTTGAATATTTAGTGAATCTGAAGTCTGAAATAAAATTCGAAACTATAATAAGAATGTATTTCCAAGAATAATAACATATTATTAACTAAACTGATATATTTTAGAGTCGCTGTTGAAAATGGAAATTCCAAAGGGATCCCACTCATGTTGTGTGTGCGGACATAAAAAAAGCCCTCATTCCAATTTTCAAATCTAAAAAGATTTTTGGATATGTTTGAAGCTTGGAGAAGTGCAGTTGCAAATCCGAAACATCTGCACTTAACCAGTGAAGAAATTTTCAAGCGTTCATTTGTATGTGTGGATCATTTTAGGAGTACTGAAGATTTTGTCACTGATGGGTCGGTAAAATTAAAAAGAAATGCAGTACCTACTGTAAATTTACCAAGAGGTGATATAACAATAATCATATAATAATAATAATAATTATGATTTCTAATTGATAGAGAGGTCTTCCCGGGTGCTACAAATCAACATAGATTGTGAGCCTTCCACATCTCGTACTGCAACAATAGTATTAGATATTTCAACTCCTCCTAAAGAATATCGAGATATTTTAAATGGGAGCCCAAGGAAAAGAATTACACCAATCCCCACGCAAGTGCATACGCAATCAAACATATCAGCTTCAACTTCAATTGCACCTCATTTACAGCCATCAGGTAAAATTCAATTTTTTAAAATTAATTTTCATTTATAATTTTGAATTAATAATTTGATTCAGATTTGTTCAACGAGATACAATAAAAAGTTACACAACATTAAGTTAGCCTCTTAAGAGATTTTATTATTATTTTTTTGTAGGTACTTCACTAGAATTGATGGAAATTTCCATGTTACCTTCTTCTTCCAAGGAGCCAGCTTTAGTGGCACCATTCACTGATGTGAGAGAAATATAAGAATCTTCTAGTGGGTCACTGTACTGCAGTAAGAATGTACTTGTCCTAAATATTATACGTGTTTACACTTTGATATATATTTATAGGGTTTCCAATAGCTCAGGAGGTGAGTTTGAAGCATTATAGGAAAAATAACTCTCTGGGTCCTACAGAACAAGCACTGTACCAAGAAGCAAAACATCTCCAGAAAAGCGTTGCACGATTAAAACGTGAAAAAGCACAGATTTCGCAATCACTAAAAGCATCCGAAAAGTTATCGAATAAGTTTGAAAAACTCGCAGAGAAATTTAATCCTATTCAAAAACGTTTTTTTGAAAGTCAGTTTAGAAATACTGGGAAAAAACTTAAAGGACACAGGTTTACATTTCAACAAAAAGCCGATGCTATAGCAATTTGGAAGGCAGGACCAAAATCTTATAAATTTTTATCAAAATTATTTACTCTGCCATGTACAACAACTTTAAAAGCGACATTAAATAAAGTGCGAATAGAACCTGGAATTTCAAAACCAATTTTTGAAGTTTTAAGACGACAAGCTGGAAGGATACAATACAGCAAATACAGCATTTTGGAGAAGCTGATCCCTATTTTCATAAATTTATCACTTTAAGAGAATATGACGGAAAAAAAAGATTGCAATATATGAATATTAATTTAATTAATACTTAATTACATATACTAAATAATTACAGCAGTTTCATTACATACTCTAGTTAGGTTTTACCAGAATTTCCCATACAGTGAATACTGGAGTATATGTTAAGATGGGCCTGTCCACATCGGAAACAATATGCTTTAAATTTTGTCTATCAAGGGTAAGGGTTTCAAATATAAATTATTCTTTTACTAGAGTTTTATTCTTCATATCATTCCAATGAGCAAAACCATCATTTAACTTAAATCAGTATTTAATATGGTTATTTTATTTTAAAAGTCGACTTTTTGCGATGATCTTTTTAAGAATTTTTTTTTAGTATTACCGTATTTTTGTAGTTCATACGAATTTATATAAAATAAAATATAAGTAGATTTATTAAAACTATTTGACTTTTATTTATTGTCGCAGATAACATACTATATACATACATTCACAAACATTCGTTTAATTTAATCATCTGTTCGAAGTAAACATTACTATACTTACATAGTTAAAGCTATAACAATGTTTATTTTGAATGATTAAATTAAAGGAATGCTTCTGAATCCCATTATATGATTAAAAAATAAAAACAAGTATTTCAAAATTGCCGCGTTAATGTAATATAGTACGGGATCGGGAAAACAGATGGCGGCATTTCGAGAACTGATGTTTTTGCACAAGATGGCTTTCTATATTGGGGTTATTCTATGGTTGAAACGACGTTATTAACGTCACTCTGTAATTCTTAATTTTGCAATTACAATGGATGTTGAAATATATTTTAAAATCTTATTTATGTAAGTGGACGACCAGCTGGTAGTGGCCGGCCATCAGACGCAGCCACCCTATGCATAACTTCAATAGCCGAGCGAAAATTTTGGTATTTGCGGAAGAAATTTTGCATGGCATTGATGGTCAATAAAATTTTTGGTTGTGCGCAGATTTGTTGTTATTTCTTGTAATTGTATAAAAAATATTTAGGGCTTTTTTTAAATTTACTCAAATCTTGCAACAAGTTTTATTGTTTGATGATCAGTACAATTTCTAAATATGCAAAATTTATGCAAATCCTGCGTGGTGTCACTAATAGATGTGAAAATATATTACAAATTGAATTCTATTGTTTATGAGCACAGTATTTCAGAAAACACATCAGAAGATCGGCAGTTGATTATTGTTGGACATGGGCGTTTTCCGTTATTTCTAAATTTTTCCTTTCAAACACAGTGGATTTTAAATGCATGACCTCCGTACACAAATTTATGGAAATTTGCCTAACTGGAACGTATTCTTCACTCTTTTTTGCTCTTTTACACCCATTTGTATAAATAAAATGGTTAACGAGAGTGACTCATAGAATTAATGTAAAAGTGCTATAAATTAAACAAAAATCTGAGTACAAACCTCAATTTAAGAAACATCACTAATATAATCAGTCTTTTAATACAATTAACACAAAGTATTCCAGTTAAATAGTATAAAACATGTTCCACATGCATTTGACATGAAGTCGGTCTGATGATCGGTTGGGGCTATTGTTTATATTGACTTCTTCACATGAAACGCATACCATCAGTATCCTGACCGTAAATGTATTCACAATACCAAGACTAACCATCCGTTAATCATCAACCGCATTTGAAACTGGCCTACATTTGTTGACTTGCTTTCCGACTTCTCATGAAATTCTTCAAACTTTCATTTCATCTGAGTCTCCTGCACATTTCTCGAATAGAGTACGTTGTACGTAATGACTAATCGATATTGAAATCTATGAATCACTTTCAAAACGGCATACAAACTTAAATGTTTCAATCCATATATATTTTCTTGCTACTGTCTGGATAATTGTAAAGTTTAACATTCTTCCTGTTACTATAACTCTTATGATAATTTACAGTTGTAGTACATAATAACTATTTGATCTTCTGATATGAAATTAATTACAAAATTCAAGTTCAAATGCACACTGGGCATTTGAAATGACATATGTACATTTGAACTGTCATCATACTGTCACTCGTGTTTTCCTACCACTTATGCAAAATATGGCCATTGGTGGCGCTGTCATCGCATGTGCACGGTCCCTATAGAAGTACTTTGTTTTCAGTCATTACTTGATTATCGAACCTTTTAAATTCGGTTTTACTTAGTACATTTTTAAACGCTTAAAACGAACTTTTGCTCAACGTAAATTACTATTTTGGCATGAACACAAAGTGTTTATTGATTGAAATAATACGTCCTAATTTTCAATATTCTTTTATTCTAATGGCTAACGGTTTCGGTCTAAGACCTTCATCAGGCCTACAATCGAAGAAGGAAAATTATTAGCTAGATTGTTTAACATGTTATAAGGTTGAATATTTGTAATAAACAGGATATTTGAAATGTGAAAGTCATGAAAAATTTTTTTTGATAATGTTAGTTAAAATAAATTTCTATGAATAAGAAAGTTGTTTGCTTATTATTTGTGTATTGTATGGTGATCATGATGGATTAACTTTGACTTACCAATAACGTCAAAAACGAAAATATATTAATTAAATTCATAAATCACTGGAAAGGAAGAAAAATGTAAATCTGCTGTCAAAATAGATGTGAAGTGTGTTTAGGTTAAGTATAGTGTGAAGTTGGTTAGTTATTTAGATATGTAAAAATTGATTTTATGTTTAGATATATTTGATCGTTTATGCAATTTACGTTGGGATTTAGTTTATGTTTGTGTATCTCATAAGCTTCGAGTAGGTTAAGTTTATAACTTTTTTCATTTTGGTGTAAAAGTTTTGTATTGAGTGTGTCTATTGAGTGTCCGGTTTCTAGTATATGTTTGCCAACGTTGGAAGTGTTTTTATTACGTATATGTTCTTTGATACGTTTGTTTATGGTTCTGCCGGTTTTACCTATATATATGGCATTGCAGTCTTTACAATGAATTTTGTAAACACCACTTTTTTCAAGTGGGGGTATTTTATCTTTGTTATTTTGTAATATGTTGAGTAGTGTTGTTTTTTGTGATGTAGCACTGTTGATGTTGTATTTATTTAGTATTTTTTCTATTTTGTAATTTATGTTACCTTGATAGGTGAATTGTTTGTAATTTTTGTTATTATCTATGTTGTTATGGTTGTTTATGGTTTTATTTTTGTTAATAATGTTGTTTTGTATTTTGTTGATTATATTTGGGGAGTATTTATTGTTTATGGCTATAGCTTTAATAAAATTAAGTTCTTTTGTGGTGTTTTCTTGTGATAGTGGATAATTATTTAAACGTTGTATGTAATAGTTGAAAGCTGCTTTTTTATGTTTGTGTGGATGATGTGAGTCATTGGGTATGATTATGTCTGTTTGTGTGGGTTTGTGATAGATGTTAAATTGTATTTTGTTGATGTTTTTTGTAAGTGTTAAATCAAGAAAATTTATTGTTTTGTTTTGTTCGATTTCTAATGTAAATTGTATGTTTTTATGTATGTTGTTGATGTGATTGTGAAAATTATTAAGTGTATTAATGTCTCCTGACCATATGCATAGAATATCGTCGACGTAACGTTTCCAGTATTTTATGTATTTGTTGTATGTATTGTTATTGTTTAGTATTTTTTGTTCGAAGTTGTCCATATATAGGTTTGCTAGTAAAAAAGCGTCTGGTGAACCCATGGGAAGGCCGTCTGTCATTTTGTAGTATTTTTCATTAAATTTGCAGATGTTGTTATTATTTATGAGTTTGAATAGTTGTGTTATATTTTCGATGTCGTTGTTGTCAATGTTGTTGTTTTCTAATATTTGTTTTATTATGATTATTGTTTCGTCTGTTGGTATGTTTGTATATAGATTTTTTACGTCGAATGAAATGAGAATGTCTGTGTCTTGAATGTTGATGTTTTCTAATTCTTGTATCAATTTTGTTGAGTTTTTTATTGTGTGTTCGCTATTGTAGTTAGTTATGTTGTTAAATATTTTATTTAGTATTTTGTTAAGTGTGTATGTAGGAGAATTTATGGAGTTTACTACAGGTCGTATGGGTGTGTCTTTTTTGTGTAGTTTTGGTTGTCCGTATAAGCGTGGTATTGTGGGATTCATTGGTATGATTTTATTGTATTGAAATTGATCAATATATTTCATTAGAGTGTCTTTTGTATTTTTCAGTATGTTTTTTGTGTTATTGATAAGATTAGGTAAAGGGTTTTTGTTGATATCAATGAAATTATTTTTGGTTAAGAAAGTTTCTGTTTTTTGTATGTATTCAGTTTTGTCCATGATTACCATACCTGCATTCTTATCTGCTTTGATGATTATGGCGTTCTGTTCTTCTATTTTTTGTTTAAGTTGTTTTATTGTTTTTTGTTCTGTTATGGTGGTGTGTGTTGGTTTGTAGTTTTTAAGTTTCTTTTCTTGATTCTTGAGTAGTTGGATACATTCTGCCCGGATTTCGTCTTCTTGTTTGTGTCCTTTTATTGCGTTGTCTATTTCGATGGAGATCAAGTGTAGATTGCATGATTGCACATTGAAGTTGTAAATATTCCCAACTATAGAATTATACGTAAGGATTGCGACAGTAAAGGCGGAGGCGTTGCTATTTATCTGAAGCAAGATATTTCTTTTAAAATTATAAAATCTGAATCACTTGCGTTTATAGAACATCTATGGATAAATATTAATTATAACAAAACAAATATCTACGAGCCCCGTCTCAGTGAAGTTCTAACTAATTTTTTTTTCAGAAAATTTTTCTTGTAGAAGGAAAACTTATGAAAATCAATACAATATTGTCATGATATGGGAATTGTTTATTAACTTTTAACACACAAAACTAAATTCTAACTAATAAAAATAGGAACACGAAAGTACATCTAATATTATCGCAAAATAAAAAATCGACGAAAATTAAAGATAAAGCTATCATTGCGTTACGTTGCCTTTTCGACTTAATATCGCTTCGATACACAATTCGGATCACAATTTAATATATTGCACTATTAGATGTAATATTTGTAAAAATGCCCCAGTTTACCGTACATATCGTTCTTTCAAACATTTTAATCATGAATTGTTTGTTCATGATTTAATGTTATTCAATTCGATAATGTAAATGAGAAAGTCGATTTTTTGAATTTTAATTTAACAAAATTATTCGACCTGCATGCACCATGGACAACGTCAAGTTTTAATAAGCCAAAAGTTGGCTGGTTTAAAAAGGTTTAAACGAACTAAGCTGAATTATTACAAACAGTTGAGAAACTTTACCTCTAGTGCTATTAGATCGGAAAAAAGGTGTACTTAGAACATAGCTTTCGCAACTCGAATAAAAAAGCATTTTGGAGGAATTTGAAAGAGTTTAACATTGTCAATCGAACAACTCCTGTAATACCCTAACATCTTAAAGATGTGAATGCTATTAATAACTATTTTAATTCTATAACCGGCTCTCTAAACACTCCTGACGTAAATGTATTAAATTTTTATAGTAACAATGTTAGCTCAAAAGCTTCTAATTTTTGTTTTAAAGAAGTATCAGAGGATCAGGTGGCAAAGTTTATTGGCGAGATTACTTCTAAATCGACGGGTTTTGATGACATTTCAATTTTCAATTACTATGATTAATCTTTGCTGTCCGTATTTAATTCCAATTTTTACACATATATTTAATTTTTGTCTTACTACAAATAATTTCCCCGATCAGTGAAAACAAGCAAAAATAATACCTTTACCCAAAATTAGCAAGGTTGAGAATTTTAAGGACTTGCGGCCCATTAGCATCCTGGCTACACTATCGAAGGTCTTGGAAAAGATAATGGATGATCAGTTAAGAAGTTATTTGATATCATGTTCTTTAATACCTACAACACAGTCTGGCTATAGTTGCACTGCGACTTTATATATTTTACTTTATATTGTTGATGATATTATCAAGGCAACCGATGAAAATAAACTTAGTCTGTTGGTTACTCTTGATTATCGTAAGGCCTTTGACATAATAAATCATGAGCTCTTATTAGCTATTTTACAATATATTGGCCTAGATTTAGCCTCTGCTACTTTATTTCATAATTATCTTAGCCGAAGAACACAAACAGTGGTCCTTGATAACCGTCATTCAGATACTGTATTACTTAGATCAGGAGTACCGCAAGGATCCATCCTTGGACCTTGCTTTATTCAATCTATAAATTTTTTTTCGTTTGGTAAAATTAAACTTAATCACCACATGTACGCCGACGATACACAATTGTATACATCATTTAATTTTCCCGATCTTGATACAGCTGTCCATGATATTAATACCGACCTAAGTGAATTAGTTGATATTTCGTCAAAACACTGTTTAGAGATCAATCCTAACAAATCATATTATTCTTTGTTTGGAAGAGAAGTTTCTCGTAGTTTCGTTTTGCCACTGATCGTAATCATCTTTTTAACAACTCTAGGTTGAAGCACTGTGATTCTGTAAATAATCTAGGTCTAATAATTGACGTAAAACTACGCTTTAAAGAACATGTAACAGCATGCATGAGAAGAGCTTTCTGTAATCTTAAAATATTGTACAAATTACAAATTACAGGAAGCAGAACGGCTCAATATGAAAGATAGACGTTTTCTCCATTTCGCCTGTTTTTGTCACAAGATTATAGTATCTGGAACCCCTCCTTATCTACTATGAAAATTAGGCATCGCACAGATGTACAGAGTTCTTGTTTATATTTTGAATGGTACCTACATGTTTTATTATTAGACATATCAAAAAATGGTAAATACAAAAGTTTTAGGGATTTACCTGAACCGCCAGAATTTACTTTAAAAAGAAACAAATGACAATCGGAAACCTAACAAATGAGTATCAACTTTGTTATTTTAAATGGAACACTCAGTATATTTTCTAGAATTAAGAAAGATATTTTTCTCCTAATTCCAAAAATATGTAGTTTGTCTATATTTGGTTTCATACTTTTTACGATATTTAAGTTTGAAATTATTAATGTTTAGGTATATTTTTATTAATTTATTTCATTTAATATGTTAATTTCTCTTAGATGATGCGCAACCAATTACAGGTGCATTGCGAGACTGTTTTTTCTTAGGTGTGACCGTTGTCCAATCTGCTGCATTCTCCTTCTGTTGTTCCTTGTTGTTTTGTTTTGGTGGCGTGTCCTTTTTATTTCCATTTTTGGCAATATCACAGTAACTTGGTCTATTAGATGTGTTTATCGTTTTTTGGGGTGGCCTCGTGTCGTGTTGTTTTTCTTTATCGGACTCACGTTTTGTTACATTTTTGTTTGCCTTGCTTGCTTCATTCACAGATGGAGTCAGCATGTCTATTTGGTTCTTTAACCAGTTAATTTGTTGTCGTTGTTCTTCAATTAACAGGTCTTCTTGGCGTATTATATAAGAAAATATTCGGGTATCCATACCTGGATTTGGCTGATTGGATATTTCGTCAATTACATCCCAGAAGTCGGCATCGGGAGGAGTATCGGAGTCAACAATTTCACAACAGTTCAATGAACTGTTTTCGTCAGTATATTTTTCACAAATTCTTCGTGCACAACTGGGATGAAAAGCGTGTAAACATTTTTGACATTTTACACTGTTTACCACTTTCTTTTTACATAATTTGCAGAGAGTATTACCATCTGTGTCGGCCTGTTGCGGCGCCATCTTGAACTTTTTCTAATACAATCTTCTATCGATAAAAAGTACCTTTTGATTCTTCAGGTTCGGCTTTTAACGTGAATTCTTCCACTTCCTTTTCAGGTTTCCTGTCGATGATTTCCTCTAAAGGTGCTTCTTGTTTAATTTCTTCGTTTTTCCCACTTTTCGTCTGCATAGTTAACTTAACAGATTTTCCGACGTTAGTTCTCATTGCACAACCTACAGTCCTATAGTTACATAATGGGCACATTCCTGAAAGCTACGGTGGGGGTTTTCCCGCCGTGGACTGTGAAGCCAGAACTTCGTGCGTGTTCCCTTAAGCTAGCTTTACACGATGCCTCATTTCGTGCGGCAAAGCATGCACTAATTGCATGAATCTAGTATGCAATAATAGGCAAGAAACGCATGCCTGTTTAATTTTGCCTCAAAGTATGAGAAAAAAGCGCGCTGTCATATAAATTAAAGCATGCAGACAAGCATGCGTTCCATTGCACTATAAACGCATGCATCAAGATGCACGAAATGAGGCATCGTGCAAAGCTAGCTTTAGTTCTTGTTGCACAACCTACATCAGGCCTTAGTGCCGGGGAATAATGTTAAAGTTGCACTTTTCAGCAGTGGCGGCTCGTACTTTATTTTACAGGAGGGCACATATTTAAAATGTTTCTTATATATATCATTATTATCAAACAAATGCAGTGAAATTACTAAATTGTGAAAACAAAGTGTGTAAGATATTCTCCTCTTGATGGAACTCTATAAAATATTTAGTGAGGGTCCATCTTTTGCAGAGAAAACGACAAAAATAAAATTAAAACGAAGTCGAAACTGCGATAATTTATTAATATTCCACCAAAACATATGAAAATAATATATACTTGCAAATGTGCTATGTGGCAAATGTGCAAATGTGTGTGGCTTGTAAAAAAATCGCGTACACCTAATTTCTGTTGTATTTTAGTCGGTCTTAATTTATAATCTGTCAGTGTCAAACAATAAAAATGCCGAACCTTACATTTTCTTTATTCATAAAATCTGCACCTCTGTTGTGTTTGTTTCCTGATACTTTAATAACAAATTTATGCTTAAATAAATCGTTGCTTAAAAGACAAATGAAGCAAAATAATTTTTTCTTCTCTACACACCCGCACATTCACGAAAACTTGTTATAGGCATTTTTCTTTTTAAAATATCCGTTAATCTCCCTAGTTTTACCTACCGTTGTTTTTTTAGTATTTAATTTTGGGGTGGGTCTGCCAAGTTTTTTTATGTAGAGCTTGTCTTTACAATTGAGAGGCCTTTTTAATAAAATGTACGTCACCGCATTCATTTTTGCAGCACTGCAACACAGTACACAGTGAATATTCGAGTAGGTACACAAAGTAAATTGTGTTCCTCTGTGGGCGTTCCTAGGCTCCGCTGTCATGACAACCTGATAAACACACCATCTAATTGTAACGGCAATGACGCGTTCTCGGGACACGTGAACTTCTAGAAGTAAATATTGGTCAGAAACTGCGAAATAAGTATTGAGACTTAACAAGCTAATTTCTTACAGTTTGGTCTTATTATTTATTATTAAAAGAAATAAAATAGTGATAAACGTATAAATACACGGTGCTGATAAAGTCCAGCAACAAGCTCATAATTTATTTATTTAATGTTTTTTCGCAAAATCCTGAAACAGGTAAATTTTTAATTTTAAAAAGACACCTTTTAGTGTAAAAATCTTTTCTTGATCGGCATTTGTTTTTCTGCTGTGACGTCATCACTAATTTTTTTAAATGGCAACTCTAATTTTTTTATGCAGATTTTGATAGACCTTCTTGTCAGCAAAACGGTGACGTAAAACACTTAATACTTTCCACAACAAATTTTTCGAAAAAAATAGACATTACAATTCAAAAATACAATGTTACTTTATTTTATTTTAATGATTGTTTTCAAATCGAAAACAAAAACAAGTAAAAATTAACGAAAATATGGAAGCTGTTTTCCAGGAACCTATTCTTGAGATTTTCATTGCAGCAAAACATAAATTTTTCAAAAAAATTCTGGATTGTCTATTTTTTTTTCAAAAAAGTTGTTGCGTAAGGTACTATTTTTTATATCTCCATTTTGCTGACAAGAGGGATTATCAAAATCTGTATAAAAAATCTAGGGTTGCCATTAAAAAAAACTAATGATGACGTTACAGCGGAGAAACAAATGTGGATCGAGAAAAGATTTTTGCACTAAAAGATGTCTTTCTAAAATTAAAAATTTACCTGTTTCAGGATTTTGCGAAAAATCATTAAATAAACAAATTATGAGCTTGTTGCGGGGCTTTATCAGCACCCTATATATGAAAGCTTGATTAATTTGGGGGGCACCTGCTCCTGTGCCTCCTTGAATCAGCCGCTACTGCTTTTCAGAATTAACCGGTTACTCCACCGGTAGACATTTTAAAATTCTAAAATCCACTGTAAAGCTATAATATGTTATTGTAACGATTTTAAAGGTTCTATTATTTTTATTTTAATCAAAACACGAAATAGTTAATAATCTAATTTATTTAAAAGTAACACTAATTAACACTAACTTAAACAATAATTTATTTATAATCTAATAAGTAATTTATGTTAACAGCCGAGCGAAAATTTATAACGCGACTTCAATTCTGCACTATCAGCTCTAAATTTATTTTCGAACTGTCTTACGTTCGGCTGCGTGCATTTTTATATATGCCGGCTCTCTCTTCGAGAATGGCCTGGAGACGGGCTGTCTGTTCTAGTTTACTCCGCCGACAGAATTCTCCAGTCGTCTAAGGCGCGTCGACTAGGCGGCGATGACGCAACAGACAGGCTGACACCGCAATCGTCACATTATGTTACCTATAATAAGTTATTAATTAATCAATTAATTAACTAATAAGTTATTAACTTATTATAACTGTATTATTATTATATACTTATTACAGCTATAATAACATATTATAGCTTTACAGTGGATTTTAGAATTTTAAAATGTCTACCGGTGGAATAACCGGTTAATTCTGAAAAGTGCCCCTAATGTTGACGGTCGACGCCCTGAAACGTTGAAGTTGACACTAAGTTGATCATTGACCGTTCCCACATTTGTCGCTCTGACATATTTCCTGATAAACCGTAAAGTTAAGTACAGGCTCTTTGGCGGGTGCGAATAGTTTCTTTTTATAAAATAGAGGATCAATCTAGTGAACCCGTAAATTACTTCACGTCATTAAATGATTAATTACGTCTTTCTGTGTTTTTCTTAAAGTCGTGTCTTACACGTATAACCTTTATTTTGTCAAAATATGCGAATGATGGGGCATTCATTCTTGATCTTTTAATTTAATTCAGAAAAAATATTATACAAAATCAATTAATATTATTTAACTTTTTTCTGTTCTAATAATATAAAATGCGCTCTCCGTATAATGAAGTTCTGCTCAACAAAGTTAATAATTAGTATGCAAATCATATGTATATCACATTAACATTAAACTAGAAAATATATTTATTTACGAAAAATAATAGATTTTATTTCATTTACTTATTTCATTTCAATACAATTATCAAAGATTCAGAAATTTTATTTTCATAATGTTTGCATTATTTATTTTACCTACATGTTATAATATTTAGGAAATAAATTTTGTTAAATTTACTAACCAAATAATGAATGCGTTCCTACCACTATAAATGATTAATCAAGTTGGTTGAATATGATCGTGTCTATTTTAAATCCCTGTGCTTGCGATGGCCGGTTTTATTATCCGGCAGTTAGCTTGTAAAAGTTGTAAGGTTCATAATTGCAAAGCACAGAATTTACTACTGCCAGTGATCTGGCTAGTACTCCGAAAACTTTTAAGCACCAGTGTACTTTATATATATTTATATTATACAGTGGCGCAGCCAGAAATTTCTTCTGGGGGGGGGGGTTCTTGGGAATTTCCAACATGGGCGCCCATGTGGCAACTTCCAGCGGGGAGGGGGGGGCTGACAGGCCATGGTTAAATAACTGGACTGATATAATAATTAAATTCCAATTAAAAAGTTAAGTAAATTTTAACTAATAATTAAATCATCGTCGGTGAAAAAATTTAACTCTATTACTTTTATATTCATAAAAAGGCTGCGTTTCTAGCAAAAAAAAGTTTTTAATTTTTTACTTGAAACTTTGTATGATAGTTGATCTAGTACTTTTCTGTGAAATAAGTCTCTAAAGTCGATTTGAAATATATTATAGATCTCTTTTTAATAAAATAAATGAAAAAAATAAAATACACTTTTTTAGGGTGTTGGCCTAACTCAAATAACTATTACAAAGAAATATTCAATCTACGTGACTTTAAAGAGAGCTCGTCAAGTACTTCATCCTCTGTTATAGCGATTCTCTGATGAATATATGGCAAGGCCAATCCATTAAGACGCTCTTCTGAAGTTCTGTTTCGTAAGTATGTCTTCAGCAGCTTTAACGACGAAAAAGATCTTTCAGCTGTGCTGGTAGTGACTGGAATTGTTGCCAAAATAGTGAGAAGGGAATTCACAGTAGGAAGAAGATATTGTATTGCAAAGCTGTAACGCTTCAAGAGCATTTTTCGGTTTTTTCTCTTTCAAAATCTCATGCCACATCAGCATCTCACCATTTAGCCCATTACTTTCGAGTTCATAAAACCCTGCTAATCTGGCAACCCCAGAAATGTCTTGATCCACTTTGTCCAGGTTCAGCAACAACCGGAAGGGCTTTAATATATCCGTGTCCGTTTCGAATTTGTCCCTTAAAGATTGGATAGTGTTGTCTAGAAAAGGTATGAACAAGGATCTTCTAAAGTATTCTTCTACAGAATCAGCAGGAACATTATTTCTTATAGTCTGCTGCCCTGCCATTCTTGGTTTCGCAACAGGGACCATAAGCTCTTCACACACCTCACGCGCCTTTTTGAATACTGGTGAAAATGATTCACCTGCGTTGCTTCTAGTTTCTTCCAATTTCCTCTTCAGGGTCGTGGCATAGTCCATGGCAGCCGACAGGTCTAGGTTTTCTTTTTGAAGGTACATGCTTAATGGCAAGGTCAGTGAAAAAACAAACTCGGTCGTGAAAAGGCTAATCAAAAATTCGCACTTTTCGATTGCACACTGGAGAAGTTGAGCATCAGTGGCATCTTTCTTGTCCAACCAGCCTTTAATTTCGTCAAGCGCCGACAGTAGAGGATAAAGTAACGCAATGAAGCAGTTCACGGAATCGTGGCGCCCTACCCATCGAGTAGGACACATTCTTTTTAGCTTTTCTTTCTTATTCTTTTCACTGTCTTTCATTTTGTCCAACTCTGAGTTCAAAACTGCCTGCCTCTTTGGGGTATTGAAAAAGTTATATGCAGCCTCAATAGTTCCCATACAATTTCGCACTCCTTGCACAGAGCATCCCTCCGAAATACTGAGATTCAAGCAGTGCGAGCTGCAATGAACATACAAAGCTTTAGGATATTTTTCCTGTATGTGCGCTCGTACTCCATTTAAGTGCCCTTTCATAGACCCAGCACCATCGTATCCCTGGCCAACCATCAGTTGTGGTTGAAGATTTAAATCTTTCATTGCGTTGCATATCGCATCAGCCAATCCTTTTCTGGCAAGGAATAGGGCTGTTGATATGATGGGCTTCAAGTGTTCTCTGTTTTTCTTCACTGTAGCTGCATGGCCTACATCTAAAGCCTTATCAATAATAAGCATCTTTTCTGAGATTGTGGCCATGAACATACCTGCTCTTTGAAGGCAAGCTGCGTGATATTTTGTTTTATCATGCTCTGCAAAAACTTCTTTGGCATGTTTCCAGTTTGTAAATGGATGGAGAACTAGTTTACCAGGTGTAGAACTTTGCTTCCCAACAATAGTGCAAAATAAAAAGCAAACCTGGCAAAATGCGCCATCTTGAGATGGGGAATATAAGAGCCAGTTCCATTAACCAAGCCACTTCGGAACAAACCTCAAGTTTCTCGGGCCAGATTGTGGAAACTTAAAGTTGAAGTCCGGTTTCCAAGAATTTAGACGAAGCTTCTTTCTGGTGTTGTCGTCGATCTAAAACAAAACGGAATTTTATCAAAAACAGGAAAGTAAATGTTACCACCTGATATTCTCAATATATTATATTGAGAATATTGTATATACTATAGTATATTGAGAAGAATAAAAAGCAGTAATATGTTACCTCTTTTCCAACGTAGAAGCCTATATCAGAATCAAATGTTGTTGTTAAAGGCCTGGAATCAACTAATGCTGGAGGAGGATCATTCTTCTCAATTCTAGGTTTTTTACTTATCGATGTGGGCGAACTTAATTCTTTTCGATTTTGACCTAAGAAATAACGTACTTATCCGCAACAGATAATAAAACAAAATCTGAAATAGTATTCTAAATATCTCCCACCTTCAGCGGCGCACTTGCTACGCATATTTCTGTCCGTTTTCTCTATTATTGTATACAGTCGAGCCTCGTTAACACAAACCCGAAGGGGAAGGCAAGTTTGGTTTGTGTTATAAATTCCTGTTATCTGTATAAATTAAAATGATATTAAAATTCACAGGGAACAAAAAAATCATTCGTGTTAAAAAGAATTCTCGTTAAGCGTGTTCATGTTAACGAGACTCGACTATAGTCTATTCTTTACTAAGCGAAATGTCAAACTTACCTAAGTTCAGGGTTGTTGCTGATGCGACAGGACGCTGGTTAAAGAATCTTCTAATATCGATTTAAAAACTGTGCGAGATTTAACAAATGAAAAACAATTGTACTTATACGTTTTTTTTATAGAGTTTGCAGACATAATTTAAAGTTTAAATTTAGATTTAGATATAGCTAGTAACTTTCACTGTGTAAAACAACTGCGTTAAAAAAGTCAGAGTGCTGAATAAGTTCTGTACTTGTCATGAATTTGTCTGAGTAATAATCTTATAAAATTATGACTAAAGGAAGTTTAATAGTTTTGATTTGTACTGAAATGCCAAATTTCACATTACTTTAAAAATTAGGCATTACTCATTACATTATATTAAAAAATAAAGTGTTTTTTATTTATAATAATTGAAAAACTATGTACTTACACATCCATACCAAAAAAATTCTTTTGAAAGATTTTTGCTGCTAGCGTCGCAGGGTAACAGTGTTAACTAAACTGGGAGTTGTGTGGCAATAAACAATACCCCACGTGATAACCGCCCCCCGCTTCTGCAGCTAAAATTGAGCTAAAAAAAATCAACTAAGACAAGGAAGGGGGTGAAAAGTGTTGCAAAACTATTTATTGGTACGGAAAGGTCAGGTTGCTGCGATGAGTCTTGACCGCCTCCCACGGAAGCTTTTACTCCCACAGACTGTTTTCCGAATCCGCGGTAAGCCAGTAAAAAAGGTGGTTTCTCGGGGTTGCGACAAAAGAACCCTTTTGATCTTAAAAGTACCATGTTTTCAAAACAGTTACTTGCGGAAGTTTTCTATTTTTATATGAAGAGTAGGGTAAGTTGACCAGTGAATGAATAGTCCGAACAGAGACGTATATTTCTGTGAAAACAACGAAGACTCATTTAAAGAATTGGCCTGTTCATTCACTGGGTTTTTGTAAGAAAAGTTACACTGTTAAGATGATTTTTTCTGGCTCATTACAATTTTTAATGTCAAAACATTCTTATTTTATATTCCTTAACTATTGCAGCAATAATGTGTCGTCTTGCAGCGGCCAGAAAATAAAAAATTGTCCACAGAAGAAGTCAGGGTAGAAGTCAAAATCTTATGTTGTTTATTCGTGGAAATGCTATATCTTATGTAAAAAAAATGAAGATGACTAAGCCTCAATTCAATCGCAAAAAAAATTACATACCCCCCCCCCCTCGCTGCGCCACTGATATTATAAATATAAGACGTAAGGATTTCATTGATGTTCCCAAACATAAAACAATATTGTTCAAGAGATCATTTACTTATAACGTCGGGCATTGTTTAAATACCCTCGATTATGCTCTAAAACAATTATCTCCTAAACAATTTAAGAGACATTCTGTTGACCAGACGAGCATTAACGTAAGATATTTAACGTAAAATATATAATATAGTTTTTAACATTTCTTTGCTTATTTCTACCTAATAATATACACACATTTCAATTTCTCTTTCTCTAAATTACTACTCCTATTTTTTTAAATCAACTAAGATTGTCTTTCCATTTGTAGGTCTGCCATGTATTATAAAAGTTTGTTATATAGTACTCATATTTATGTAGTGTAGGTATAAGTTAGTTAAGTTTGGGGTCGGCAGGTAGAACAGTCTGCTGCATTTGTTGCAGTAAACTGATGCCAATCCCATTGGATCTTGGAACTTAATACCACTATAATTTACTCATTCTTTTTTAATGTACTGCAATGATCCAATAAATTAATTATTATTATGAAAATCAATTGCCAAAGCAAGAACCAACAATTATTTCAATATTATTTCTTTATTAACGGTGAATGAGAAAAGAGGACGTAGTTATGATTCATAAGTTCTGAAGATGCAACGCCAGACAATGACGCAGAGGTCTTCTCTTTAGAATAATACTATACTGTGAATTTGCCTTACTACAGAAAACTGGTAAATTAAAATTTCTTTGGTTGACATTATTTAGGTTGGCGGCGATGATTTCGAATGACAACAAAGAACAAATCGGATTTCGAAATCTTGGCAGCTGCCTGTGGCGTTTATAACGCGTGATCAATATCTTTTCTAATCAAGTGACCTAGTCTTTGTTTGGTTCATTATTTCAAATGTCATTTGAATTATTTTTATTCCATTCCTATCGTTTTGAATAGGAATGCAAAATAAATATGTAATTCAAGTGGCATTTGAAATAATGAACTAATCGAAGACGCATGATTTTAGTTCCATAGGTCACTTGATTAGAAAAGATATTGATTACCTGTTACTTACTGCTCAGAAGAAATTTTTGTTATGGCTGGAAAAGTTAATAACAAGTTAGTTTTAGAAAAAAAGGTAGACCAATGGAAACATTAATTTATTAACTGCAACACTTTTAGAATATAAGGAACGATTGTTTAACAACGGTAAAGTTGTGAGTCGTTCAAATACAGTGTGGGAAGAGATCGCTCAAGATTTTACGAAAAACCTTGAAAAGAATAATTCTGAAACTAAATCTAAATCTGCTCTAGCACTGTATATATATTGCTGTGTTATTTCCTTTCTAGGATAAATAAAATTTTGAATGAAAAGGATACGCACTTTGAATTTGTTTCATTTTGAAAAATGTTCATTTCTTTTGGCTTTTGGTGCCATATTTCCATTATGTTTGTATAAAAGGGTCCCCTAGAATTCAGAAAATTAAGTTTTCATTAAGATTTTTCTTTTACTTATATTTCTATTTTGTTAAATGTAGAGTCTGCCTAACCTCGAAGATGGTCTTCTGAGTATCGACTCTCCAACTACGGCCAATTGATTGAAAGATAAGTCCAGAGAACTTTTTGGTGACGACTCTGATACCGAGGCCATGCCAGATTACACCACAGCACCTTCTAGGCCTGTTATTTCGATGCCTGAAGTCCCGAACACATCGGTCAGGGAGGTTGGGTTTCCGAATTTTGAAACGCCTGTCCCTCACCAGATGGAGGCTGCTGAATTTGAGGAAGTCGTTAAAAAGCTTCCTCGTGAGTTGCTAAAGGACCGCCGTGGGAACAAGCGCCGATATCTGCTCCACCTTCCTGATGGGGCCAAGGTGAAGATGCTGAAGGTTGAGGCCCTTCGTTTGGGGTTAATAGGCTGGCCTACAAAGAGCTAGATTAATTGTTATGTTTTTGGATTATATAGAATAGCATTTTTGAGTTTAATTTTGTTGAATTTTTAATTTTAATTTTGTATTTTGAGCTTAGATTTTCTTTTGGGGCAAGTTTTTGTTGGCTTGTTTCCCTATATAAGTGGGGAAAAATTCTGTAAAATTAAGTCTTCTTTGGGCAGTGTTGGTGAGAACATCTCTTCTAGAATGGTAAACAGTTTAAAATTATTAATATTATTGTTGTTAATTTTTGATTTGGCTCACACACTTGTATTTAACTTATCGTATACAGATTAGATGTTTCATTTTAACTGATACGATTAGAATTTGTTACTAGCAAAGACGTCATAGAATAATTATATTGCGATTTGCTATAACGAAGTTAATGCCCAACACGAACACCACATCTTTGTATTTAACCGATCATATACAGATTATATGTTTTATCTTAACTGGTACGATTAGAATTTGTTTATAGCAAAGACGTCATAGAATAATTATATTGCGGTTTGCTATAACGAAGTTAATGCCCAACACGAACACCACACCTTTGTATTTAACCTATCGTATACAGATTAGATGATTTATCTTAACTGGTACGTTAGAATTGTTTATGGCAAACACAAAATGGAATAATTACATTGCAATTTGCTATAACAAAGTTAGATTCCACACTATATTTCAACAATTCACAATATACTTGTTTCATAATCAATTAACACTTTCACCATACAACTGTTTCATTGCATTCAACGATTTTCAGAATTTTTAGGGACACGAAATCTAGGTATTTGCCTCAGCGGTCTCTGAAAACAATTCACCTGTTTGTTTACGATGATTCGAGGTTGAGATCTACCAATTGCAATTCATCGTTGCAAATTATATTGTAATTCATGTATATTTTCCAACTGACATATATTTTTGGTTATGTGAACACATCTTTTGACATTTACTGTTTAACGTTGGTAGTATTGCAACTTAATAAATTTGTTACTAAGATACTTGATTTTTAATAACCCATTCACCACGTTGCTCGTAAATTTGCACAACAAGATTTCAGTAAATACTTTGAGAGTCTCTGTTTCTATTTTAACTGCGACATTGCATAGGAACATGGTGGTCAAACCCAGATGAACGATATGTAGTCTTAGTAAAGCCCCCCAATTCTAAAAGATGGCGCTGTAGCAACCGCGATAAATTGAAAAATGGGTTACATTTTAACAAATTTACAGATACCTACTTTATGAATTGAGAGAAATAATTTCTAAAACCGCGAGCTGATTGACAGCTACGTAAAAGTACACTACGCACAAAAGTACTTAAGAATAGGCTTAAGAAACAACGTTGTGTATTTATTTGCAGTTTAAGGTCATTTCTGTGTTCTGTGGGAGAGCTTAGAAGAAATTGCTGTGAATACATTTTATTTTTGTAAGAATCATTTGAAATTTGAAGTGATTAATTTTGTGCGTAGATATAAGCATTAAAAAATACAGACTTGTGTTTGTGTATAACAGAAGGTTGTACCAAGTTCATACAGGTAAGAGTTGAATATTTCTAAAGAATATCAAGTTATACCGTGAGTTTTTCATATCTCTGAACATACATATTGTAAATATTCCTTTGTTCAGTTTAAAAGGAAGCTGTCAATGCATTAGAGGATATTCTTTTTAAACTGAACATAGTAATATATACATAGTATGTTCAAAGTTAAAAAAAAACTCATGGTATATGTATTTGAAGTTCAAACTTTTTAACATAGTTTGTAATAATTGTTTTCGGACATTTTTTAAATCATTTGAAATATGTAGGTATTACCCACGGTATTACCTACGTTGTTGTGCTGCATATACAGTCAATGCAAGTTATTTGGAGTATTTTAAAAGTCTTCCAAAAAGTAATTATTACAAATCTGTTGAAATACTAGAAACTAGTTTGTTAGGAACTTTTAGAAAGATGAGTCGAAGAAAGTTTGCAGTTGTGAATTGTGTTGCTGCAATATAGGAGGGGCTACATATCCGATGATGATCTTTGGTATGCACATGCGCGATAAATTTGCCAATATTGCCATGCAGAACTTTCTGTACAAGTACGTGGGAAATTTGAATGTGATGAATGTTAAATTATTAAATTATTTACATCATAAGTCCTAAATTAGCTGGTTATAATTATGTTCAGAGCATCGACAACGTTTACCGAACCAACGCCAACTGCAAACGCGGGAGTTTTTGTATGTCTATGTACGTATAAGAAATTTGCACATGCAAAAAACAACCAAACAAAATAGAACATTTATTTAAGACATAGGTACTGTACAACTACTTATGTAAATAAATATATTACAAATACTACTTAGAAAAGATATACAATAACAAATGAGGTATTATATTGTTTACAATAACCGAACCATCTTTAAGTCTTCTCTTAAAGCCAATTTAGACTATCCTATTTCTTGTAGTACAAGATTTTGTTCAATTTCTTAAACAATTTTAATTATGCAGTAAAGTGTAGAAAAATTTAACATGAATCAAAAATAATGTGAAAATATAGAACGTGTGCTATCTCCAAACGCATCTGAAGCCCAAATATGTTCTTGATATAAACGTTTTTATAGAAATTGAACTAAATTTTGAACAAGAAATAGGATAGTGTAAAACAGCCTTTAGTCGTAAGTTTCACAAAATTCATTATGAAGTACATACATAGCTATGCTCTTCTAATGGACTTTTCAAAATAAATTCTTTCGAAAGTAAAGTTGATTTTGCTACAGCAATCTTGTTACGTTTTATTTCTAGCAGTTTACCAGTTGTTCTCTTCTTTTTAGTCGTAAAAAAATTTTGTTTCTTAATTTTTTTATTTACTGGTTCATCACTTATACCTGAAGTATTACGAATAACATTTTTTGTAGAAATATTTTTATTATTTTTTAACAAATTAAAAATATTTTTCTGCATTTTTAAAGCCTGTTTAATGACATCATCATCCATATTAGATAAGTTCAATTTAAGTACTTCTAAACATTGTTCTTTTAGATGCTCTCTAATAGGTTTTTGTGGATTTACGACTGCTATCGTGTTGAGGTGTAGCCTTATATCTTTGTTGCTCTCAGTTGCACCAGTCAGATTAAGAACGTTATCAGCATTTTCTTCAATATTTTAATTTTTGCCTCTTAACAAAATGACACAATGTATATGCTTACACATGGTAGCTTTAACAAAATAGTCAGTACATGTACATCGGTATGCATGTATACAAGTATCACATGCCGCACATTTTAACTCACAACATGATGTTCTTAATACCTGATTTTTAGAAACTGCATGTATTCGTTCTTCGTTTTTTACATACCATATGTTCTCTTCCTGACTAATTTCAAATAAACTTTTTGATGCTGTTTCATGTCGTTGGCTAATTTTGTCTATATGAATTGTTTTTTTTCCCTTAACGTGTTTTATTATACGTTCCACAATTTTGTCGCGTATATAGGTATTTACTGCATGAATACCCTTATCTAACCTTTTCACTACAGTTCCATTAAGTTGGAAGTATTTAATACATTTATGCATTGCTTCCAAATGCATGTTAGTGTTATTTCCTGCCGTTTTCCTATACGCATATGCCCACTGTTTACATCTATTTACATAAATTTCAATAAAATATTTTCCAAATGTAACTGTTTGTGGATCTTCCAGTAGCATTTCTATAAATTTACTTAGTTCTGTTTCAAAGGTGGACACATCAATTTCAGTTTGTAAAACTTTTAAAGCATGATAAACATTTTCTCTTTTTTCTTTATTATTAATCTTATTCAAATTACATTTCCATGCACGATCTACATGCCAAGAACAAAAAATCTGATATTTTACTGGTCCCATGATAGTGATCCATGCGTTATAAAATACATTAGTGATGTCGGCCATAAATGTTCTGGCCGCAATAATACCAGATCTTTCTTTAATTTTGTCAAAAAAAATCGAAAAACTTCGGTGTCTTTTCTATTTGTAAATAAGCAAGCAGATGGAAAACCTTCTCCCCATTCGTCTATCACTAAAATAGTAGTGAGTTCAAAATCATAGGCATTGAGACCATGGGTACTATCTACACATATAATACCATTATTTCCATGAGTCTTTAGCATATACTCTTGAGAAGAATTCATAAAAATTAAGCATATATCATTCTTATCAAAAACATTATGTTCTTCTCCTTGTCTTTTATAAAAAATTGTGTTTGACTCATTTTGCCTAAATTCTTGTACCCATAGATCCACACTTACATTATCAATTGTATGTCGCACTCCTTCATTAATACATATATTATAAGTATTTTTTATATTGTGAATGTCCTTTTTTGTTAACAAATCAGTTCTTTTTAATTTGTCTGGTTCAATACTATCCCTATTTGAGTTCAAGATTCTGAAAATACATTTAATATTGTAATTAAATAGTTCTAAAATATTTGAAAATCTTTAATACCTTGATATGGTCACACCTTTAGATAATTTTTCGGCAACAATTGAACGATCGGTTGGTAAAAGCCGTAAATGTTGAAGCTCCAGAGTATGACCATAGTGCAGAGGTATATACTTAACGTTACATTGGCCTGTATTGCATTCTTTTCTTAATTGAATTGTACTGGTGCAGGCACTTCCTTGTTTGCACGACCCTTGATTTTAAATTTTTCTTTTTCGGTTGGAAATGACGTGACTAATACCTTAAAAATGTTTATAGTAAAACATATAATTGAAAATGTTTGTTAATTTACCACTATGGTTACAGTAGTGAAACGGTCGCGAATTTGTATATAAAACAAATAGCATGTTCTTGATGTAACTGTAATTTTTTACATGAATTGCATTACAATTACAATTACAATTACATAATTGCAATTATGATTCTTGTCATTGAAGTCGGGATGAAGCTGTTTTGAAATGATAAATAACAAACAAATGTACATTCCGAGGCATTGTAACTGGAAGCAATTACGCCAGACCCTACCGGGTCATATAACCAGGGCGAGCAGTCATAAATTCTTGTCGCAATTGAGCTATTCTCAATTTTTCTTGAACTGACTGTCACATAAATCTGTCACGCGAGTTTGTAATACGCGTCTGTTTTTCTTTAGAAATGGGGCAATTCGCCACGCATTAAGTTCGGTAAGATAATACGGCTATTGAGAAATGATACTTGCACAGTCACCGGAAATATAAAAACGTCAGGGTATTTTGTAATTTAGTAGATACAGAATTTGAAGGCACATGTGGACTTCAGGGAGGTCCTTGTGAAAGTTTCGAAACACATTCCAAGAAACTGGGGGGGGGGGGCGTGTATTTTTCTGAATGCTGGACACAGTTCTATTGACCAAGGGGTGTTTTGAATTTTGGTTTCTGATCGAAGGAAGGGGCATTAATTCTGTGCAGCTGAAAAATGAATATTAAAATTACAGACAGATAGCTCCGAGCTTTTGAAACGAGTAGTCGTATCCATTGGGCTTGGCAAATTGCTTTGAGTTACTTACTTGTTTCTTTGATTTATTTTCACAGTAGAGTATAAATTATTTAGTTCGGTACGTCTAAAATACCAGTGGTTTGAGAGGCAGTTAAATAAAATTAAATAACACGGTCTCGCGACGGGTAAATTAATCGCTTAGTGTATTTAAAACTTGGTGCAGTGCGTGCATTGGATTCTTACTCGCGGCGCGGATTTAGGTAATCTGATTTAATTTGTATTTTATTCATTACATATTTGGTGGTGATTGATTGATTAAAAATTCATAATCTGTAAATTTCAGTACTTGCTTGTCTTGTGATATTTATTACTAAAGTTCATTTGCATTCCAACCGAGTTTACAAATAAATAAGTTGCATCCATACTAGTGGAGTTGATTGACCATTGTTATATAAATTATTAAACTAGTTTGTTTGGCGTTCTGTAATTTAAATCGACCAGAGGCAGTCAACCGACGCTTTCAATTTATAGTGCAATTCATATACAGTGTACTCTTGTAAAATTAGTTAATTCCCTTTTGCGATATTCTCTGGCAAGTTGGAAACACTCAAACAAGTGTTTTTCCGATTTGTGCAGTGAAACCGATCGGTTTATACCACTGGTCTAAGGCAAGTTTAGATCTGCCGCTAAAACCAAGTGTGACCAGCACAAATTAATTCCCTCAATCAAGGCCAGTTAGTTGCCGATACTAGTGCAGTAAAATTACGAGTCCAAACAATTCTGAATCACATAGTCATAGCTATCTTCTCAACCGAGTTTCCATCACACCCTGTGTGTGCCAAAGTGTAGTCTTTGTCGGGAGATCTGCGGGTTAATTAGAAGTAATTCGCTGAGAGATCGAAAGATCATAACTATCCATAGTAGAGTATCAAATAAAACGGTCAAACATTCCATTGCGCATAGTGTTAGATCATCGTCGAAAACAACGCAATCAGAGGTTAACAAATAAAGCGGGAGTCACTGAACCCCCACCTCAGGGCGATAGGAGCGGTCGAGAAATCTCCCCCCTTCGCCGCGTTATTAGGTTAGAAACAAAACAGGTCTGCGCATCCGCAGGAGGGCTTCCCTTGAAAAACTAGCGATTACTATTGATCCTCTCGCAGATTGATCGCCTGGGCGGCATTTTGTATCACATACTTCCCCGAGTATCTGATTAATTAATTAATTACGTTCATTAAGGCAGTACACTGTAGGCACACAGCAACACTGTGCACTGGTTGACATACAGAGCGTGTCTTCGAGTACTATTGCAGTGCTAAACACGAGTACCAAGGCAATTATAATTTTGAAAACAAATTAATTGTTCATTCGGATTGAATAACAAGTCCATAAGCATTGTTTGGGACAAGCATAAAACCACCAGCTGTGTAATCGAAAACAGTTAGTTCGTCACGATATTCGAACGAGAAAACCGTTAAACGAATTCTACTGTATTTCTTACAAATCGTAATTTTTTCTTGTGTGTTTCCTTGTATTGTAAATTTAAAACGACAAGGTTTTTACGCTCATATCTCTAGGCTGCAGGGCGGCTAGAAATCGGAGTTTTTTCCCTTGTTTTGCAATAAATAATTAATTAAATTTAAATCCGTATTTTATTTATACGTATCCAATTCTCGCTATCTCATAGTTATTATCGTCTCGCCAGGATTCGAACCAGGGCACCGGCATAAGTAGAGTCCGCCACTAATTAACGATCACGAGCCATTAATTAGTGAAAGTTGTTTGGAAATACCAACAGAGGAATTTCTTAGAGAGATAGCCGCAGGGGGCGTAGTGTTATTGTAGGCCAGTTAGTGCACCCGTAGAATTGCAAAGATAAGCGCCGTCTAGCCGTAGGACAATAGGGCAGTAAAACCCGGCCTTTTTCTTCTTGGAAATTCCGACCGAGTTACCTTTAAAGTAAATACGCGTTAAATTCTTGCAGACGGCAATTCTCCAGTTGCCAGTCAATTAATTTACTAATAAATTAAAATTGTTTATTTGTTTGGATTTATTTATTACTTATTTAGTTGTCCGTAAAAAGTCAACAAACAGGCTAGCACATCGGCGTGTTACAGTAGTAATACACAGTTTCATTTTCTTTACTCTTTTGAGTTTTTTGAATAAAATACTGGACATTTTTAGTTTTAGAGGTTTCTAGTAACCATGTCTCAAATTCTACAAATTTTAAAAAAATTAAATAATATTAAATAGATAAACTGCAACTTTTAAATCAGGTATTGAAATACCTTCTGCACTATTGAATTCCAAGGTTTCTTCGGTAACGGTCTTATTATGAACTTGAATCAAATGTTGTCTCAATTGCATTATGTTAATAAATGATACTTGGCATCCTTCCAAACACTTGTTTAGGTAAACGTTAAATTCATATGAAACAAGGTTTTTTTCAACTAGATTATGCGCTGTTGTTAGGTGCCTGTTTAAATTACTTTGAAGCATAAAAAGTTTTTCACAATATTTACAGACTACGGCCATGACGAACATAGTTCCCATATCATTGAGTAATTCCCTAAAAAAAAAAACGAAATCTGAAACTAGTTAGGTAGTAGATCACAACACTTTTCTTCAGAACTGAAAAGAAAACTATAATCAAAGCAATCAGCAAAAGTTTTCATTGCAATGTTGAAAAACATGTGTTATTTCCAGGGATTCCTAGTTCCTATCACAACAGGACATTCTTATATTCAGTGGCAACCACTTCATTTACCTGTGATGACAGCCACTCCTTCATTAAGATGTAACGATGTAAGTGTTCTGTTCAGTTATGTTATGTATTACTTATCTACAAAATCAATGGATTTTATAGGTGAAACTTCAACATCCAAAGCGAAACATTCTCGAGTTAAAGGAAAAAAAGACATTTATTAGGAACCCTATGTCTACAAATGGTCAGTATCAGGACCGGCGCTACCGGTAGTGCAAACGTGCAAGGCGGCAGACTTTTAAAGAGCGGCAAAATTGGGAAATTCTGGCAAACCTTTTGTATCACCGACAAACTCAACATTGCTCTACTGTAAGGTTTACCTGTGGTTGAATTGCAATTTAAACAATTTATATGCTTCCTTTATATTTTAGTTGTTTGTCTTTGTCTATTTATTATTTCCATAATGCACGAGTTGTAAGTACACTGAGAAAAAATATTCTTCGTAGTTAAAAATTTGCACCTAGGACATTTTGTATTTCAGTGGAATAAATAGTTCATTAAAATATATATTATTTGTGTTATTCACATGAAAATAATATTTTATCCCGAAGGAAACATATCTTTGCTACTAAATAGTAGAAGAAAGAATTTCTTTAAACTAAAGCATATTCATTAACTACAAAGAATTATTTTTCTCAGTATATGATATGTAAGCAATACTTCTAGTTTATTATGTGAAATATTTTACTTTAAGTGGTGTACATTTGAATTGCAAAATATGTATAATAAATCCTCTCCCCTGAATATTCAATTTTTGCAATATAAGCCACAGTTTGAGTCTCAGTCATACATAGATAGCTAGTATATAATTAAATTAGTTAGTTTTTTTGTTATAATCAAATGTAGCATACATTTCACACTTAAAGGTAGTTGAAATATAGCTATTTTTTATTTTAACCAGCTGACTAATAGCGAATACAATGGCTACATGCTACTAGGCTCTTATTTAAAATTCCCGCGGTTTTTTTGTCTTAGTACCCGCCAAAATTAAGAGATGGCGTAAGCTATTTTGGCAACAGTTACAAGTACAGGGATTTGCGTTCTCTTTATGTTGTGTTCTGTGCGTAGGAACCTCGTGCAGTGTTGTAATTTGTCTAACAATAAAATCACTAGGCAGTGAGATTTAAATTAATTCTAAAAAGGTATATGCTCAAAACCACAGCAATATGTTACTTGTATTAAAAATAACATTCGTACTGAATTGAATCATCTGTGTCAAAGATTTAGTAACAGCAGTGAAAATCAGTCCGTGATTGAACAAGATGTGTTCGATAGATTTACATTTCACTCAACATTAGATTTTGATGCATTTCAGTAACGGTATTTCATTCATATTATCTTAACATTAAATATTCTATCTGATTCTATTATTTCAAGAGACGATATTGTTATGTTGTTAGGGTTCGATTAATTTTTATTTTAAAACAAAACACGGTATACTTAATAAACTAATTTATTTAAAAGCAATACTAATTTATTTATAAACTCACACTATAACACTAATTTATTTACCAGCTTATATTCTAATTTATTTTAATAGCCGAGCGATTAGTTTAAAATTCTAATGTCGAACTCTAATGCGGAACTCCCTTCATTTCCCGGTCGCATGCTTTTATAATCCCGGACTCTTTTTCGCGAAGCACCTGGAACGCGACAGAATGTCTAGCGTTGATTCAATCGCCCGCATTATCTCGAAGAGCCAGAAGCTTCTAGCCTAAGGCGCCCCGGCTGTGACGCATGAGACAGACTGAAACCGAACAGTAAAGAATCGTCACACTGCCCCCTTCTTAAAAACGTTTCGTCTCGGAACGTTCCTCGTGATAGCCTTGAAGGAGGATGTCGAAATTGGCATGCTGGCCACTTTTTACAATTTCCGGTCCGGAAGGAATAGCAGTCCACGATTTTCTTACTGCCGACAGCTGCCTGTGGGTGGTGACTGCAGACTAGGACTTCAATTCCCGTTCCGTTGAAGATGACTTCAATCATGCTTTGAATGACCCTCCAGACCAGCCCATCTAGTCCGCAGCCCAACTTAGGAATGGCTAATTTCGTCTCCTTGCCTTCTACCGTCTCTTCAGGCTCCATAAAGCTCTCCAAATATTGCGATAGTCAGGGTTACCGCTTGATGCCTTCTTGGAGACTAGATAATACACGTGTCGTCTCTGATCTGCTTCCGTGTTGATGATCTGCAAGCTCTTGCCCACCATGGGGTGTTGTCTTCGGAGTTCCTCGACCTGACCAAATTTCTTCCGGAAGACTTGGCCTGTCCCCGTGGACATTCTTAGGTCTTCTGCCACACAGTGGGACAGACTGTACTCTGGTGACACTTGAAATAGGTCTTGCTGTCTTTCTGTGGTCACTCCGGATCGTGCCTTACACCCTGTGGCGTGATAAGACATAAACCTTGCGTCCTTTGTATTGTCCCTTCATTTTCTTCTCCGTTGTAAGAAGCCATTCGGTTGAAGTGGATCACTTTGGGTTTCCCATGCGGAATCTTCTTGATGCGGTAGACGACATCGTTGATCCGTTTCATCACTTTGTAAGGACCTTCCCAAGATGTTTGCGTTTTTGGGGACAGACATCGACGTCTTTGAGGATTATAAAGCCAGGCCAGTGCTCGAAGTTGGTATCCCCCATTCTGAGCGTTGATGTCATATTGCTCCTTCATTCGGTCCCTGGGTGTCTGTACATTGTGACGCACTTGATTGTGAATGTCGTCCATTTTTCTGCGTAGACCGCTCACGTAGTTTTCGTTGGCAGGTACTTCGCCAGGCTTTACGCCGAATTTCAGGTCGCAGGACAATCTTAGCTCTCGCTCAAATTCAACTTTTGCTGAAGTCTCTCCTGTGGTCTCATGAACGGACGAACGGTATGCCAGTAGAAAAAAGGAAATATACGTGTCCCAGTCTCTCTGATGATTGGAGACGACCTTGGTCAAATGTCGGTTGATGGTTCTGTTGAATCTTTCCACCATTCCGTCCGATTGCGGGTGAAGTGCAGTGGTTCTAGTTTTACGGATGCCGAGCAGAGTACAACCGTTCTTGAACAAAGCCGATTCAAAGTTCCTTCCTTGATCCGGACGCGCCATACCGACTGATCCATTCTCGAACAAGCACTTCAGCAATAGTGATCGCCTCTTGGTTTGGTAGGGCGTATGCTTCAACCCATTTGCTAAAGTAGTTCATCACCACGATGATGTACTTATTTCCACTATTCGTTTCTGGAAAGGGGCCGCTTACATCTATGGCAACTCCCTCAAAAGGGCTTCCCACGTTATACTGTTTCATGGGAGCCTTCCCTCGTCTGTGGGGGCCGTTACTGGCTGCGCAGACTACACACTTTCTACACCAATCCTTTACGTCTTCCTTGCAGTTTACCTAGTAGAATCGCTCGCGCACCTTTCCATAGTCTTCTGATTTTCAGATGCTATCGTGCGACTTGTCCTTCAGGATTCTTGAATCAGAGGAGCCATTTTAAAGCGGCATGGCCCGTTCTCAGGAGGAAGTGTCTGCCATACAATCATTTATAGAAATGTTCTATCGTCTTTACCACGGCTAGCAGTTCCCTTCTAGTAACGCAATAATTTTGCTCCGGCTTTGACAAGCCTTTACTAAAGTAGCCGATCACCTTCTCTTGCCCTTCTTGTATCGGGAGAGTACACAACCGATACCAACTAGCTAGCGTCTGTGTCTACGACGAACTTGCCTTCTGGAAGAGGGTATCTCAGAATAGGAGCACTTATCAAGTACTGTTTTAGTTGTTCAAAACTAATTTGGCAATGTTGGTCTCATTCAAATGAACGACCGTCTTCGGTGAGTTTTGTCAACGGCTTAGCGATGTCCGCAAATCCGGGAACATAGCGAAGATAGTAAGTGCATAGGCCTAGGAAACTCCTTATCTGGTGTTTATTCTTGGGAATTGGCCAGTTCTTCACCACCTGAATCTTTACTGGGTCCACGGCGATGCCATTCCCATTAACAATATGGCCTAGATAATTCACTTCCTTCTGGAACAGGTGGCACTTCTTGAGACTAAGCTTTAGTCCATCTCCGCGAAGCCTCTGGAATACTCCTTCCAGGTTCTTCGGGGTGGTCATCGAACGTTTTTCCCACCACAATTATGTCGTCCAGGTATACCATGCACGTTGTCCAGGGCAGATCCTTCAGAACCGTCTCCATTAGCCTCTCGAATGTCGCTGGGACTTTTTTATATACCCCGAAAGGCATCACCGTGAATTGCCATAGACCCATACCTAGGAAAAACGCCGTCTTTTCTCGATCTTCGGGCGCTAGTTCCACTTCTCAATAACCACTACTTAAATCCAAGGTCGAAAAGATCTTTGAGCCGGTCATGGTGTTTAGTGTATCATCAATTCGTGGGAGAGGATACCTGTCCTTTTTGGTAACGGTGTTGAGCAATCGATAGTCTACACAGAACCGTGTGGATCCAATCTTGTTCACAAGCACTGCCGGTGACGCCCATGGGCTGCTCGATGGTTCAGTTACATTGTCCTTTTCCATCTCGCGAATAATGCGTTCTGTTTCATCACGCTTTGCCAATGGTAACCTCCTTGGAGCTTGACGGATTCTTGTGATCTTCCCTTAGGTCCATTTCTACCTCGAACACATTTTGATAGTGACAGATCAGGTTCTTCGCTTTTGTCTTTTGTTCTGGAGTCAATTCCTGGACCGTTGACATGACCATTTCCAACAACTTCTTCGGGACCTTCGTCTCTTGTAAGAAAACCGTGGAATGCTATTTCTTCCAGACCGGAAGTTGTAAAAAGGGTCCAGCATGCCGATTTCGACATCCTCCTTGAAGGCTATCACAAGGAACGTTCCGAAACGAAACGTTTTTAAGAAGGGGGCAGTGTAATGATTCGTCGACACCAGCTGGCGTCAGACTGTCTCTTGCGTCACAGCCGTCCAGCCGACGCGCCGTAGACGAGAACCTTCTGCAGATAGCCTAGAGAATTCCGGCGGCGGAATAAAACCAAGACATTCTGGAACCATTCGGGAAAGTTCTCGTACAAACAGCCCCGGCTGATATAAAAGCGGCAGCCGGTGAATGGGGGACAATCCGGCATTGGACAGTTCGGCATTAAAGTTCGCGTTAGACTTTCGCTCGGCTGTTAAAATAAATTAAATTTAAGCTTGTAAATAAATTAAATAAATTATTGTTATAGTGTAAGTTATAAATAAATTGGTATTGCTTTTAAATAAATTAGTTTATTAACTATATCGTGTTTTGTTTTAAAATAAAAATTAATCGAACCCGTAAAAACGCAACAATATTATCTAAGCTTTCAGTAAATTGTGAAGGCATAAAAATTGAAGCAGTAGAGTCGTGTTTGCTATTGGGATTAAAATAGACGGAGAATTATCCTGGAATAAGCATATTGATATCTTAAGTCGGAAGTTAAGTAAGTCTATATTCGTGCTTCGATGTATGGAAACACTTTGTAGCAAGAAAACTCTACTTAATATTTATTTTGCCTATTTCGATTCAGTTGTTAACTATGGGGTTTTATCCTGGGGAAATCCCCACTCATTGCATTCTATTTTGTTGTTACAAAAACGTGCCATCCGTGCAATGCAGGGTCTTGGTCCATGAGAATCATGTAGAGAACATTTTCATAAATTACAAATTTCAACAATTGTGAACAGCTACATTATCAAATGTTCAATTTATTTATACAAACGTCGTGCCACGGTAGTATCTGGTTTGGATGTTCACGAATATGAAACACGGAACAGAGGCATTATTCGACAGGATATATCACAAACTATGTATAATATTTCGCAAAATTTTTTCATTATCAGAGTATCAAAATTTACAATAAACTCCTGCATAATTTAAGAGACTCAATTAATGAGAAAATGTTCTCCAATAAAATTAAAAATTATGTTAAATTTTGCATTTTATACGCTGGATGAGTTTTATAACCATTCCCCTGGACGGGTGACGTCCGGTGACAACCAAATTTTTTATTATAACTGTTGGGCAGAGTGCAAAAAGGACACGCAAAAATTCCACACACTAATATATTCAATCAGAAAACTACAAGATCTGCATAATTAATTGTTTGTTTTTAAATAACAACTGTCATTACATTTTTATTACACAGACGTGATACTATTTAATAGAGGTTGAAAATTGAATATTTCCAATACCCCCTCTCAATTTGAAGTCTCTAGAGGTATCAATCCCGTACTGGAAGAACACATTTTGTGTTTCGGTCCTGGTAGTGCCTTTGTCATCATACCTGCTATCATTTCTTCTGTAAAAAGATATTTTAGAAGAATAGGGTGAATTTGTAGAGCTTCTCGCACAAAATGATATCTTATATCAATATGTTTTGACGATTGTGGAAGACAGGATTTTGTGCAAGTTTTGAAGCTCTTACATTATCATTGTATAACGTGATTGGTAACAATTTTTCAAATCCTAATTCCTTCAAGAATTTTGTTAAAAATATTGATTCCTTTATAGCGTCAGATAGGGCCATATATTCAGCCTCCGTCGAGGATAGTGCTACTGTTCGTTGTTTGCGACTTTCCCACGAAGTAGCACCTCGAGCTAAATTGAAGACAAAACCAGTGTAAGACCTTCTATCCAAAACACAACTGCCCCAATCTGCATCAACGTAGCCTGTTAGGGGTACATTAGTATTTCTGTAATGTATAGAATAATTAAATGTTCCTTTGAGATAACAAAGTACTCTTTTGGCGGCAACCCAGTGAAATTTCTCAAACTTGTTATATTGACTAAGAGAACTTACAGCATGAGATATATCCAGGCGAGTTCCAACAGCCAAATACATCAGTCTTCCAATTAGTTCTCGATACGGAAACATTTATTTTTGATCTTTTATATGATTTATGTCTTCTTTTAATTTTTTCTCTCCGACAAGTGGTGTATTTACTGCCTTACAGTCATTCATTCCAAACTTTTTTTAAGAGTTCCAGAATGTAACTTTTTTGAGATAAATAAATTCCGTCTTCGCTTTGAAACATTTCCATTCCTAAACAGAACTTGGCTTCACCCAGGTCCTTAATGAGAAATTCCTTAACTTATTTAAGTTCTTTTTAAGACGTTTAACTTTCTCAAAGTTATGGTAGGCTATAAATATATCGTCAACGTATATTAAAACAAAAATCTCCTTCTTGTCTTCAGTATAGACACAAGGATCTGCTTCTGATGATTTAAATCCCATATTCCGAAGAGCTTTGTCTAATCTTTGTCTAAGCTTTTTCTGATATTCCACAGTCGTCCAGCTTGTTTCAGTCCATATACAGGGATATCCACATAAACCGTTCGTTAAAAGTTCTCAAGGTTGCAGTTCACGTAGATATTTGAAATTTAAGGAGCAAGGGTTTTCCGTAGAGATCTCTTTAAATAAAATAAAATTGTCTTTGTACCACTTCCGGTTGTACCGGAAGTCGCTATCAACTCGCTTATTTTAAATGGAATGCTATATTTTTTATCACGTTTTTGAATTCTACATGTAAAAATATGTTAAGTTGCAATACATTTCCCTACCTCTAAAATGCATCATTTTTGAGATATTTTGAAATTTCTTAAAAATTTGGATTCTGCAATCTGATTTTCAAAAAATTATAACACAGCTATGATTGAAGCAATTTTATTTGTAATAGCTGATATTGTAGTTGAAGCTTTAAGGTTCTTAGAAATTCCATAAGCATAATCTATTAAGCTACAGGGTGTCTAGAACGTACCGCTCCCCTCGAAGATATACGAACACAGAAAAATACTTTTTTCAAACGAAACGACCATTATTTCAATACACCATCGTATGTGGAATTAAATGCTGTGTCGAACTATTGTCGAACTATACTAGCATTCCCTATACCTAACTTTAACAGCTTTCAGTTATAAGATATTTTTGGTTTAATACATAAAAATTTATATTTATTAGGTTAAATATTTCTAATTTTGTTGATATAATTATGAAAACAACAAACAATTGCATTTAACGTTTCCTGTTACTACAAATTTTAAGCAAAAGCAGAAAAAAGTTGAGAATCAAAATCAAAATTATTCAAACGCTGATATTTTAAATCTATTTTTTAAATTCATGAAGAATGATCTAAAATTGTTCAGAGCAGAGAATGTGTGTTCAATCAAATGTACCCCTCTTGTCTCCTATGAATAAAACACAGTTTGGAAAGTTTGAACCTAACTTTATACAATTTGGAAAAATAAAATGTACGAAGATCAGTAACAAATAACGAAGATAATTAGACAATGGTTTTAAAATACTGTCACGGTAAGGTCGTCTGCCTCCACCATGTCACGAGCTTGCGGTGCTCGGGGGTTGCGTAGCTCAGGGATGCGCCTCCACCATGTCACGGTAAGGGCGTAGGTAGATGGTAGTAGATGGTACAGCTTGAAACACAGTTGTTTAAAAAAGAAATTAATACCTCTTTATTAACGAAAAATTAAATAAATTTGGTTGCGGGGGTTCGTCTTGAAGTGTTGGGAATGCGGTCCGGGGTTTACGGCGACGACTAGCTCACGTCGTTCCTTTTCTGGACGGAGTGGTATCGTTTCCCTTGGCTGGCGGGGGAAGAGGGTCCTCGTTCCCGGGGTCGGTACTGTAGATGGCCAGCAGGGTTGCAGCAGCTTGATACAGTGGCGTTCCGGCGTAGGACAGCGCCTCGATGCGTGGCGTCACGGGGCGTCGGTACTGTAGATGGCCAGCAGGTTGCAGCAACTCGATGCAGTAGCGTTCCGGCGTAGGACAGCGTCTCGATGCGTGGCGTCCCGGGCGTCGGCACTGTAGTTGCCACGGAGTCGGTTGGGTAGAACGACTTACATGACTGTATCACTCTTCACTCCCCCGACTGTCTGTCTGACTGACCGTCTGACTGACTGTCTGACTGACTGTGTTCCCAATTTTGGCCCGCACTTTAAATACACGTTTTTTGGCTAGTTTGCATGTTGCATCTCTTTGTTCTTGCCCCGTGTTTCGCCCAGCGATTTCGTATGTGCGCGGCCTCGTTTAGCGTAATTTTCGCTGAGCTCTATCGTTGCGGAATTTGAACCGATTACCTATTTATTTCGATACGGTTGCGGTGCCCTCGATTACACAAGTTCGCGTTTAGATTATTTGTTCGCGGAATACAACCCGAAAGTTCTTCGTGGTTTTTTTGGAAAATCCCTTTTGTGACATTACCCCCTCCCTTAAAAATTGCTCGTCCCTGAGCAATGCTAACGTTCGTCGCGTGTGCGAAGTCTATTCGTTAAGGCAGGTCGTGAATAACCTGCTGAGTTCACTAAAGTTTTTTCGCTTACTCTTAATGAATCGCGGCGCGCACTCGTTTTTATAACACCTTGACATTGAATTATTAATAGTCTGTGGAAACAAAACGTAAACATAAATCGTTTAAGGATACCGTGGTTATTTCTTCTTTTCCATTTCGTATTTCAGCCAGGATTTGCGATGATGTTTGATTCTTCTCGTGGATCTTATGCTGGCCCCGATTTCTTCTATATTCTTTCCGATGTTGATTTACTTCTTTCTGTCGCGTATTCACCTTTGGGTGGCATTTTCCCGTCTGGCGGTTCAAGGAGGACTGGGCATGATCCAGAGGGTCTGCTCCTTGATGATGCCGGTGATCGCTTGTTCCTCGTTTCGCAGGAGAATTTGAACCTATCTCCTTGTGTTTTTTCTCCTTTTTTCCTCTCTAATAACATTTTTATCATAAAAATAATAATTAACATAATCATACCGATGACAAATATACTCGTAGCGACATACACTTTTACAGTGGATTGGCGTCATTGTGAGCACTACTGCGGTTCTTCGGAATAGCCAGAGGATACTTCTTGCAATTAGTTTTTCTTCTACATCACCTTTGTCTTAGTTGTTTCTTGTGCTTCGCGTAGGCACACTTTCTTCTATAACTTCATACACTAAATCTTCGTTTTTTCGAACGTATTTTTCCAACTTGGCTGGCTCAAGGATGACATGGCACGATCCAGAGGGTCTTTTCCTTGGCGAGGCAATTGGTTGGATCTTGTTCGCTACTCTTCATGCGGACCTTTCCCACTTGGTGTCTCAAAGAGGACATGGCATAATTCAGAGGGTCTTTCTCTTTGTGAGACGGTGGTTGGGGTTCATCCATGTTTTCCGCTGATGAGAATTTGTTGCAACTTCTTTTCTTCTTATTCTCTTTATCACTTGGGAGTCATATTCCTTAGTGCCTGGAATACTGCTGATTTGCTTGTCGTGATGTTTAGGTTGGGAATTGTCAAGCTCCAATTTGAATTTATGCATTCCGACAGGTTTGCGTATATGGGTTGCGTCCACAAGGTTGGCTTCATTATGAAAGATTTCAATGTTGTCCATACGGTGGGGAGGATATGTACATTTTGCGAATTCTTCCTCTCGACCTGGACAATGGAATCTTGTCGAAATAATGACTTTTCCATCTGTAGACAGGCTGCATTGGCAGGAAAGGATGTCAGAATGCCTCATCGAACTACCTAAACGTTTCATATTCATGAATATTTGGTAGCTAGCTTAATGGATGGTGATAGATAATTTGATGCTGGATTTCATAACGTTCTGTGTCTTCCATTGCCTTAATTCTTGTTTCGGTTGTTTTCATGGAGTCGCTCACCTGTTCCTGGAAGTTCTGGAATGCTTCCGAGTTAGTCCCAAAATCTTGTAGTTCTGCTTGTAGCCCGGATGTTAATTTCTCTATGGTCCTCCGTATGTCATCGTCTTCTGCTATTACCCCGATGTTACTTTTATTACAAGATCCCCTTAAGGTAAAGGAAAAAAATACACGACACGCGAAATAAACAAATGGGCAAATACCTACCAGTTGATGAAACAAGCACATAGACTCAACTAGTACCTGGGAGATACCAGAGTGCTTTTGATCCTCCGTTAGATCTGTTATCGTCTCGATTGGATACCTGTATAATACCCTCGGCCGCTCAAAATAAGCGAAGAGCATAGGGGTGGGTTGAAATTCTTAAGAAAAGAAAATCCACAGTGGAGGAAATCATTATATTAAATAAAATTCGGTATTGGACGCCAACTGGAGCAATAAATAATTACCTGAGGTATTACAATAAATCCAAAACAAATCAACCCCAGTTTTAAGCAGAATGGATGTATCCAAGATAACAAATCATCAAAAGTTGCAATTACAACTGGTAATATCTAAATTAAAATACGACTGAAGGTCTAAAGTAAGTACTGAAAATATTTCATCTGACAAAACAACATTAAACAACTCCGAAAGCTTTCTTTGTCTCACAATAAGGTTTACAAAACAATTCGTAAAATTTATAACAATATGAAAATCAATTAAAGTATCAAAACAAATGTTCAAAAGTGAGATTACTCTTAAAGTTCAAATATGAATTCAAAAAAAAAAAATAAAACTAATATTACAACCTCGTCAGAAAAGACGGGAAATCAACCAGGTTATGATACTGTTTCGCAGAAGGCGAACAAGTATACGTTAATTAGCTAATACTCGGGTAAATAGTATTCTAATCGATCTCGCAGTCGAAATAAAAGAAATAACCCAGGTGAGCTGGTTACCTTGAACACACTACACGTGTCGATGAAGATGTCCACGAAAACAGCAACACTCGACGAAGTCCTACGTCGGTGTTAAAAAGTTGTCGTAGTGGCTTTGGAAGCATGAGTAGCAGGTCTCGGATCAGATGTTTAAACTCCTTGAAGGTTAGAAATATCAGCAACCAAACTAGAACTGCATTCGGATTACAAAATCCACGAACGTCGAAGTTTCCCAATAACGATAAGTTATTCCACAACTACTTGCCTGGGTGAATGAAAATTGTTTCAAAAAAAGATTAAAGCGAGAAAAAAAACTTACCGTCTCAAAACTTAAAATCTCCAAAAGAAACTATTCTAGACGGCCAAAGAGTAGCAGCAGAACAACAAAAGAGTCGAAAGACACTATGGACAAAAAATAATTCCCAAACGCTAGTGTAATAAAACCAGAGATTCCTCTATACAGGCACTTCGCCGAAGAAAAATACACGTGCGTCTTCAATCAAGTGTAATGATCGACTGAAACGGGACGCAAATTCAAAGACAATCGCAACTTGCGCGCAGTGATACCAAAGCAATTAACAGCATTAGCATGAAAAACACGGGAAAAATTTGAGATTTAAGATGGGAACAATGGAAGTGTTACCAACAGAAAACTTACCACCAAATCAGCTGTTGAAGTAAAGAAAGATTTTAAAAATTAAAACTTGAAAAACTAAGCGGCGCGGCAATAATACGAGATGAAATTCGCTCAACCAATTAAGACAAAATAGGGCAACAAAAATTCAACCCTGAATCTGCGAACAAATTGAAAAATTGTAAAATTTTAGAAATAAATGCAACAAAAACGTACAAGGAAGAGAAGAGCGGCGTTCAACGATCTAGCGAACTCCCAACATTTCGCTAACGGACAAATTAGCCGGTAACACTGTTACTAGATCATCTAGCTGGTGTTGTGTGGCAACCCCACAACACCAATTGAAAACGTCCCCGACGAAGTTAAGGGAACGTTTCGTAATGTTTTCCGTCATTAATTCTATATCTAAAGAAGGAACTTAATTCAATGTCTTTCTTACTCCATTCTTCTTATAGAGCCCTGATTTCTGTATCTAGTGCGTAACCCAGTTTTTCTATCCTTAGGATTCTTTTACATTCCGGGGTTGGATTAAGTCTGCATGCTGAATACTTCATATATTCTGGCTGAAATTCTGGTGGTGTCCACGGTGCTTGATTGGTAGCATTCTTAATAATATTCTGTGTTGACTATATACATATCTAAAATAATTTCTTACTATCTAATTTTCCAATAACGCATATAATTTGAGGGTGACCGGAGTCCTATTCGATGTGGGTGCCTCTGTTACTCGGAGGTGGGTCCCCCACGTAATTCGTATCGATTTCGAACCTGGGAATGGGCAGATCCAATTTTGTCCGTATCCTGGTTAAGTATGACCTTGGATCTCTCGGTATTACAGGGGTCGACGGCTGTCCGTCGGGGAAGTTCTCGTCGTATCTGTACCATATGAGAGCTCCTTTCACTAGAAACGGGTCGACGATCAACTTGTAATTCTTCTGGGGTTCCGGGGACGCCTGACTCCGAGTGCCTCTCGATTCCATGTTGTTCTCTGGACAGCTTCCTAAAACTTGTCTGTTACCTCGTAAATTTCCAGTTGTATTTTTTCTTTGTTCCGTCGGTGTGTTACTATCCTTCTCTGTTTCCTTTCTTGGTGTGTGTGGCGGTGATCTTGATAATACTTCTTTTTCTTCGCGTCCGTATTCTGTACTGCGATGCGGGGGTTGAAACGGCGATTCCTTCGCTAAATTTGCTCTTGTCTTGTATGGACCTGGCATTCCTTAATTTGGGTCTTTTAGCGCCTCCACCATGTCACGGTAAAGCCCAAGCCTCCACCATGTCACGGTGAGGACGTGCTCGGGGGTTCGTCTCGAAGCGTGGGAAGAGGGTCCTCGTTCCCGGGGTCGGTACTGTAGATGGCCAGCAGGGTTGCAGCAGCTCGATGCAGTGGCGTTCCGGCGTAGGACAGCGTCTCGATGCGTGGCGTCCCGGGGCGTCGGTACTGTAGATGGCCAGCAGGTTGCAGCAGCTCGATGCAGTAGCGTTCCGGCGTAGGACAGCGTCTCGATGCGTGGCGTCCCGTGGCGTCGGTACTGTAGATGGCCAGCAGGTTGCAGCAGCTCGATGCAGTAGTGTTCCGGCGTAGGACAGCGTCTCGATGCGTGGCGTCCCGGGCGTCGGCACTGTAGTTGCCACGGAGTCGGTTGGGTAGAACGACTTACATGACTGTATCACTCTTCACTCCCCCGACTGTCTGTCTGACTGACCGTCTGACTGACTGTGTTCCCAATTTTGGCCCGCACTTTAAATACACGTTTTTTGGCTAGTTTGCATGTTGCATCTCTTTGTTCTTGCCCCGTGTTTCGCCCAGCGATTTCGTATGTGCGCGGCCTCGTTTAGCGTAATTTTCGCTGAGCTCTATCGTTGCGGAATTTGAACCGATTACCTATTTATTTCGACACGGTTGCGGTGCCCTCGATTACACAAGTTCGCGTTTAGATTATTTGTTCGCGGAATACAACCCGAAAGTTCTTCGTGGTTTTTTTGGAAAATCCCTTTCGTGACAATACTTTCACGCTAATCCAGAGAATTGCAAACTAGCAGCTATTTTATTCTTCAATTTAAAGTAATGAAATTCATACTTTTTCGTTTTATAAGATCACAAGCGTCCTAAGAGAAGGATGATTAAAGAACTATTAACATTTGTGAATTTCCACTTGCCAAATTCTATTTTCTTTGGTTGACTACAAAATTTGTAGTAACAGTAATCGTTGTTATAATTTCCATGCTATCTTAATAAAATTAAAAATATTTGACCTATTAAAATTGTAATTTTCTATGCATTAAATCGAAAATGTTTCATAACTCAAAAACTGTTAAAGTTAGGTATAGGGAATGCTAGTACAGTTCGACGCAGCATTTGATTCCACATACAATGGTGCATTAAAATATCGGTCATTCCATTTGAAAAAAAGTATTTTTCTGTGTTTGAATATCTTCGAGTGGATCGGTGCGTTTTAGACATCCTGTAGCTTAATAGATTATGCTGATGGAATTTTTAAGAACCTTAAAGCTTCAACTACAATAAAATAAACTACTACAAATAAAATTACTTCAATAACAGCTGTGTTATAATTTTTTGAAAATCAGATTGCAGAATCCAAATTTCTAAGAAAATTCAAAATATCTCAAGAATGATGCATTTTTGAGATAGGGAAATGTATTGCAATTTAACATATTTTTATATGTAGAATTCAAAAACGTGATAAAAAATATAGCATTCCATTTAAAATAAGCGAGTGGATAGCGACTTCCGGTTCAACCGGAAGTGATACAAAGACAATTTTATTTTTATTTTTTATTTTATTTTTTATTTTTATTTTTATTTAAAGAGATCTCTACGGAAAACCCTTGCTCCTTAAATTTCAAATATCTACGTGAACTGCAACCTTGAAAACTTTTAACGAACGGTTTATGTGGATATCCCTGTATAGCCTTTTTAAATCTGCAGACATAATCTCCTCGTTTCAGTAAAATTGTAGTTTTCTGATTGAATATATTAGTTTGTGGAATTTTTGCGTTTCCTTTTTGCACTCTGCCCAACAGGTTATGGGCCCAGAGCCGTGAAAATTAGAAAAAGGAAATGCAAAAATTTCACAAACTAATATATTTAATCAGAAAACTACAAGATCTGCATAATTAATTGTTTGTTTAAATAACAACTCTCATTACGTGATACTATTTAATAGAGGTTGAAAATTGAATATTTCCAATAATAACATCTACCTACCTGTGAGTACTGCACATATGCGATATGTTTTAACATGTTCATTTGTATGTTTCTGATTATTTTAGATAGGTAATTTTTATTTATTTAATCATGACAATTAGTGATGGGATAATTCGAATTAAAAATAATCGGTCATCCAATTATTCAAATAACCTGTGTAATTCGATTATTAAGTTTCGTAATTCGAATTAAAAATAATCGGCAATTCGAGAAATTGGGTAGAAATTATAATAGGTTCAAGTTTCGGTTGTAAAGAGAATTTAGAATACCGATTATGGTTAGCAGGATATAATTCGCTCTCAACTCTACAGATATGTTGGACTAAACCTAAACGCAAATAGGAGGGTGGATCAGGTCAGGACTTAAAGCTAAAATGAATTAGAGAACACTGGGAAAACGTTTAATATTAATTTACAAAAGATACTGATACTGAACTGAAAAACAAACATTTTGTGCCAAATGAAATAAATACCGAGTGACTTTTAATGATTGAGACTTATTTTATTAGATTGGCAACACTTTTCAATGTTTGTGTTGGTGTGCTGATTTTCAAATTCAAAATTTAGGTTAGTGCACTAGATTGTCAAACTCAAATAAATTCGTTTATTGTCGAATCAAGAAAACCAAATAATTAAGATATTTAATTATCACTATTTATTACCAAAATGGTTTTGAGCACAGAATAAAATACATTTTTAGTAATGGCTTATTTTCGAAGCGGAGTACAAAATGAAAATGGGCACATTCAGCAGACCCGAAAGTTGTGTAACTGTTGAACAAATTTCTGCTGAATGCGACCTCATGAGGTTGATAAGTTGGAGGGTTCGCCATTTTTTGTAACGTAACTTCTCCGCTACCTGACTGGAACATGTTATGATGAGTGAACTTCATTCAGCAGAAATAAGTGTTCAGTCTCAACTGTTGGATCAGGTACTGTTACTGATATGTTCTGCTGAATCAGTAATTGAATTTATTCACAGCAGCATACCTATGACGATTTCATTGAAATATACCCTGAACAACAAATTGAGTTTCGTCTTTTTTCACAACACAATAGCCGTCCTCCATTTACAACAAACACGAATCGATTCAAATTCACTTAAAAATCATTGATTGCATTCCATTTAGTTATTCAGTTGGCGACCAGTGATAAGGAAGTGATTGAATTTCCCCTCCCGCTTACCGTACTGATCAAGCTGGTTTTCTAAATCAGTTATCAGTTTCATGTGATTTCATACGTATTTCGAGGTTATGTTAATTTTAGTTCCAAAACGTCATTCCTTTTATGAGTCTCTCTATTCACTTTAAAGTCAGTTCAGTTCAAAATCGGTTAATAAATGAACGTTTCTTGCAAACCGGTAATGTAGAAAAAGGAAAATTCACTGATCGCCCCACTATAATAACACTCGATATTGTACAAAATGTTAATGATACTGTATAACAGAATCCTCATGTTTCCTATACGAATCCACTCGGAAGATCTTGAAAAAACACCTTCATTTCCAATCATACAAATTTTCAATGGTTCGACAACTTCACCCACTCGATTTTCTTCAATAAATTCAGTTTTGTCAGTGGTATAACAATAATCTGCTAAATAATAGTGACCAACAAGATACAACTTTCTTTGCTGATAAAGCCTGGTTTCATCTCTCTGGGTTTATCAATTCACAAAATTTCAGGACTTGGTCGGAACATAACCCTTTAATGTGATTGATGTAAAGGCACTACATCCACTTAAAATTGGTGTTTGGGTGGCAATGTCTTGGAGAATTATTGGACCAATATTCTTCCGGGAAACAACCCCTATAGATATCAGAGACTTACATTTATAAACCAGTTAGACGACACTGAATTAGCAAATGGCTACTTTCAACAAGATTCCGCCACTGCCCACACAGCACGAACCACAATAAATTATTTAGAGGAGTTTTTCCCAGGATGTTTAATCAGTGCTGGTTGGTGGCCTAATTGCTCTAATATTCAATTAAATCCGGACTTCTTACTTCCTTATTTCAATAATTTGGTATTCAGAATACGTATTAAACAATTTGCAGAATTTGCAAGAATTGCAGCAGGCAATTGCAAATATCGGACAACCTAAAACGTTAATAATGTCTTCGATAACATATCTCAAAGGATTTGGTACTGCTTACGCAAAGGGGGCTTGAAGATTTGCTCTAATATTCAATTAAATTTGAACTTCTTATTTCCTCATTTCAATAATGTGGTGTTCAGAATACGTATTAAACAATTTGGATGAATTGTGCAGCAGGCAATTGAAGAGGCAATTGCAAATATCGGACAACCTAAAACGTTAATAATGTCTTCAATAACTTATCTTAAAGAATTCGGTGCTGCTTACGCAAAGGGGGCTAATGTTTCCAGGTCTTGAATAATAATAATCTGTTAAACAGTTTTCATCATCAATGTAAACATCAACTCTAACCTGTAACGACGCATTCCCGCAAAATTAACGAACTTTCAGGTACTGCCAATTCCTCAGTGTTCCCAACATACTAATTTGCTTCAATCATTAAAAGTCACTCGGTGTGTGAATATGCAAACAAACTAAATACTCCTAATAAATATTTAACAAAATAATCAAAAATTCTATGGCAACTGAAAATACATATATTATATAAGTAGTAAAATAAGAGATCATTCTTTAGTATTAAATTTTAACACCATTAAAAATTAAAACTGAGAATTCAAAAATACAATATAATCTAAATTTTTCGGGGCAAGCCTATTTCTTCTGGAATTTGTGAGTTGGAAAATACTCTCTCCGATGGCATAGACGTCGCAGGAATACATAGATATTTTATAGCGAGACCATACAGTTCGGGAAAAATAAGTTTATGTTTTGCTCAGAACTCTAATGGATTTTTTTTCCGGTCTAATGCCATCATTTCCAAATATTGCGTTATGATCAAGACAACCATAGATGATGATGTTGAAAATGTTGTTATCTTGGACCAAAGATTATCGTCAGATGTGGTTGAACTGCAGGACTGAGGTTCCGAATTGATTGAATTTTTACTAATAATCAGCTGAGTAAGTTCCTCAGTTACCCACTTTTGAGCATTATTGGCTTTATCTTCCGAACCCAATCCAACTTTTTTAATCCAGAAAACAAGCTTTTGCCACAATTTTATTAGTTTCAAAACTGCCTAATCTACGCACAACGGTTTCCAACAAATCCTCGAATTAGGGGAATAATTATTGAAATGGTAGGATACTTTTCAGCAGATATAATTGTTGTTAAATCATTTGCAGGTTTTAATACTTTAATGCACTCATTAAGAATTTTCCATTCATTTGCATCTGGAAACTCGGGAGCATTTCGTAAATTAGAGATAGAAACACACAATGGGTCCTTAATTTGTATTAATCTATCAATCATGATGAAACAGGAATTCCACTTTGTGGCTACGTCTTGTTTAATTTTTAAGATCGGTAAATCCATTTGTTGTTGCACACTTTTCAGTTTTTCACTTGCAACAGAGCTGTGCTTGAAATAACCTACAAGAGTTCTACATTTCTTCAAAATATCTCCTAATTTTTCGTTGTTAGACAAAGCATCCGCGACGCTCAAATTGAGCGTATGAGCAACACAAGGGTGGTGACGTTTTTGAAGACAATCATTAATGACCTTTTTGACATTGGATCCGTTGTCGGAAACTATAGTTACAATTTTATTTGAAATATTCCAATAATCGAAAATTGTAGATAAACATCCTGAAATATTTTCCGCAGTATGTGATCCAAACATCTCCTTTGTAGCTAAAACTCGCGCATGCATTTCATCTTGAAATATAAAATGACCTGTTACAGTTAAATAAGCTCTGTTGCTTTCTGATGTCCAGATGTCCGTAGTAATTGCACAGTGTTTTAACTTTATTTAATACTGATTTTAACAGTGATACCGCTTCGGTATAATGTTTTGGTAAAATGTCGCATGTTAATTTTTTCCTACTAGGCGGTTTGTATAGAGGTTGCAAACTATGCGAATATTCCAAAAAAGCTTCGTTTTCCACTAGTGATACAGGTTGATAATCCTTCGTTATCTTTTTTAATAACTTTGAATTAATATTTTCAATGTTCGACTCCGAAAGTGTATTTTCACTTGCAGCACCACAAAGCTTCAACTGCTTAGCTGGACGTTTTTCCTTTAGTTTGGAAGAATCAGTTTTTTGTGGGATAGTGCTGGAAGGTCCTGGAACTGAAATGTTTTCTGGTTGTGAAACATTGATGACACTAATGCTGCTGCTACAGGAAATGGTACTTCTGGAGGCAAAAGAGGATGCTGAATTTGAAGGTGATTCCATGTTCGTGTTTTCATGTTCATTTTCTTCCTCAGCTATTTGAGGCGCTTCTTCTACTAACTTTACGGTTGGATGAATTCTTAACAAATGCTGCCTCAAATTTGTTGTACCACCAAAATATTCTATGTTTTTTTTTACACAAATTACATTTAGCTTCAGATTTATTAGATTTATGAAAATAATTCCAAACAATAGATCTTTTTTTAGACCCTGGAGCACTCATTTTGATTGAAATAATATACTTACAGTATTTGATATAACAGTTTCACGCAGCCTGAATAAAAAAGTCAAACCGACTGGCGAGTCCTGCCCTGTCTCTGACCTATTCAGTATTCGTATTCTTTCGCTCGAACGGGGTCGAGTCGAGACGGAAGGCGCGTGTGATTTGCGCAGCTTGCTTGTCATTTCCATGCTGCTTTCCTTTTACGTATTAAGTGAGGCAAAATTATCTGATGTTAGGTGTTTAACCTCACTTTACATCAGGTAATTAAGTACTTGTAAAATGAACGGTATATCGTATATCAAAGTGCAATTGAGAGCGAATCTGATTTAACCTAAAATTTAATTTCTAACCTAATCTTTTTTTACGTTGCAAGAACTTTTAAATTGACTGCAAAAATGGCAAATGCCAATTTGAGTAGCATTTTACAGGTAGTACACTGGCATCATATTAATCAAGCATTAAAAATTATCTGTTTTTAGTTCTTTGTTAAATCAGATTCATCAGATTTTTTTGACAGTGAATTATTTTCTGATTTTGAAGATTCTACCTCAGAGACTTCTGAGGATTCAAACTCAAAGAAAAGGCAATTACATCGAATAACAAATTATATGCAGGTAATTGAAGAATATGATGATCAAGAATTTAAGGAGCATTTTCGTCTTGAAAGGCACACTTGCAAGTTTTTAATTAGTAAGAAGACCCTAAAGGGTTGGATGTGTAGTTATTAAAGATATTTGTAGATAAATTAGAGGAAGAAAATATTTTACCTCGCCATAACTTTGGAAGAAAAAAAATTTCTGCTCAAAAAGCACTATACGTCACTATATGGTATTTATCAAATACTGAAAGTTTCCGGCAACTGTCGGACGGGTCTGGAATGACTAAAAGTTCAGCCCACCGAACTGTAACAAGGGTAGTCAGTTATCTAGTATATAACAGGAAAAAATATATAAAGTAATTATTTACGACTTTTTTTTATAAATTGAAGTGTTAAACATTTAATTTTTATAGGTGGCCTATAGATGAAGCAAAAGATAACATAAGAAAAGCATTCCAAAAGATGCAAGGAATCAATGGAATAATTGGAGCAGTAGATGGTTCTCACATTAAAATTAATCGTCCTACATCTGAACATGCTCATGTTTATTATAATTGAAAAGGAGACTACAGATTTTATTACAAGCAGTTGCAACTTGTGATAAAAAGTTTATTGATATTTTTGCTGGTGAGGCTGGATCATTACATGATTCAAGACTCTTAAGAAAATCATCACTTTATGAAAAATGCGCAAATGAGTATTTAGAAAATGATTTTCTCTTAGGTGATTCTGCATATCTATGCTTACAATGGTTAATTCCCCCATTTAAAGACAATGGCAACTTATCAGAAGAACAAAAATTATTTAATAGAAAACATGCAGCATATAGAATAGTCATTGAGAATGCATTTGGTCTTCTCAAAAGCAGATTTCGAAGACTTCACATGTTCGAAAATACTAATATAGCCTTTGTAACGAAGTGTATTGTGGCCACTACAGTACTTCATAATATTTGTAATGATTTTGAGGACTATGTAACCGATATATGTACTGAAGAAGTTGTAGAAGAAAATTGTACACATCTAGTGGGAATAGCATCTGTTTACACAAAAAGAGATCAAATATTAAGAGAAGTTTGTGAAATGATTTAAAAATTACTTTATATTAATATTATTATATTTATATTTAGTTTCTCTTTTTAAGTAAATTCTGTAAACAACTATATTTCTCATTATTTTATTTTTTTATTATATTTTATAAAAATTCTTCATTCTTTTACAAAAAGTAAAACTGAAGTAATCAAATTCCCTGAAGAGTGTAAACTGACAGATATGAAGCTGAATCAAATCAAACTGCATGTTGTATCTAGTTGTATATGTCACTATTATGTATGGACATAGATAAATATTTTGAAAGCAGTTTATCAGAGCTCATTGTAATATGGCAGACAAAAGAGTTTAAATATGGTTTCTACTGTCAATTATTTTGAATTTACGTTGAATACGTTGTAAAGAATCAAGCAAAGTAGTTCGTTTCTTCGGCATTCTTAAAATTCTTAAAATATAAAAATTTCTAGTCTAATTCAATAGCTTTATTCGCGGAGAAATCCAGAACTAGTTCGGAACATGCACCAATCAAAATTTTACAATTAACACAGCTAACGAAATCGTTCATTACTTCGATGGGCAACTCGATTTACGCATTCTGAATTAGTTCTGAACAAATTCCGCGAATAAAGCTAATGAAAACCTATAACAATAATCTTTAGATTTGAGAATTTATGCTAAAACATGGCAACAGAAATTTAGCTAAATAGAACTGTTAATAAAAGAAAAATGATAAAATGATAAAAGAGAAATGTAGTTTTTATAGTTTGTATTCATGAAAATAAATTTCTTATACGACAAAACATAAAATTTTAAACAACATAATACAATTCTGTACATAACACAATTTCAGTTCTATAAAAAATATAAACATTTGATAAATTCTCCGCCTTATTCAACGAATTTATGTCATTCCTGCTAATTTTTCTAATGCTTTTACTTTTCTTTCTTCTATGTCTAATTTTTTGTTCAACAACTCAAGCTTCTTCTCTTCCATTTTCAATTTTGCATTTACAACTTTCGAAAGCTCTTCCTCTTTTTTTCATAATATTGTTTTTTAGCATTCACATACTCCGTTTTTACATTCCTCCTTTTGGTACCTGATGTGGAAGCAGATGATGAACTGGTGGTTGGACTTGGTGTTGTTGGTATATCTGAGTCACTTTATGCCTTTATATTTGAATTATTTACATCTATTGAATGTGGGCTACTATTCGAAGGTTGTTTTCCCAAAAATTCATCCAATTTTTCATAAAATATAAACTTTGTTGGTCCTCGACCAGTCTTGTTCTTCTTATCTTTATTAACTTTGTATATTCTGACAAGCTTTTCCCATTTTTTTGCACAGACTTTGTCTGAATACTAAAAAATTCATGTTTCCACAGTAAGCAACTAATCAAAACTTTCAGTAACTAACAGTGAAGTAAATTTTAATACTTATTTTGACAAAATTTATGAAAATACCTATTCGCATTAAAATGCGTACAATTAGTAGGAACTTAATTTCATTACTTTTTGGAATTATTTTTCATAGGCTAAGTACAGAGTTGCAATTAACACATTTGCTTTGCTTCACAAATGTAATTATTCGGCAAAGAAAGGCACTTTTAATCTGAATAAAACATGCTATTTCTTCTCCAACCAAAATGTAATCAACTACTCCAGCATATTATAAAAATTTAGAAATATGTTTTGTATATACTTACATAAATTTTTAAATGCACAGCTCCTCACTAATTGTACTCCAAAAAGTTTTTTTTTTATGAAAATGAAAGAGGTCTTCATAACGTGCTTCAACTGCTGTTATTAAGGCAAGAGTTTCATTATAAGACCATTCATGTCTTTTATTGGAATTGTTTTGTGTAGCTGCTTCTTCTTCTGCACTACCTTCTTGTAAATTACTTCCTTCGTATGTTTCTTTTACACCTACTTCATCTTTATCATTTGATACATCTTCAAATACAAGACTAATTGTTTCACTCTGATTTTCTTTCTCCTCTCTAATTGGTTCGTTATTTTTGTTATATTCTTGAGTCAGAATATAATTGATTCCTCAACCCTTTTCGAACTATTAAAAAATTTGTATCGTGCCGCAAAAGGTGATAAGGATGACTTAAAATGCGAATTTAATAAAGATATTAATTCTTCATAAGTCTTAGTCTCAGGTGCTGCCGGTAAAGCCAAATTATACATTAATTTGTATGCCTCTTCACTTAATGAGTTTAGAAGAATTGCACGTTTACGTCCAGCGTCCGTAATATTATTTGCAATGAAATAATTTTCCAATCGTGGCTTGTATAATGTCCAGTCACTATTTAGACTAAATTCACGCAAACGTCCAACAAGTTCACTGGAATCGCCCATTTTCTTTCTTCTAGAACTGTACTTATGTCTTTAGTTTGTTTATCCTCGTCGCCACTGTTATATTCTTGAGTCAGAATATAAGAAATAATGCAGTAGACAATTAACATACATTTATTTTCTAATTCTCTTTATGACAGATAACAATTATTCATTTTTCTTCCACGACAACTTACTACAAAAAAATACTAATATCAAAATCTTGTTATCTTAGATAAATACATTACATCATCTTCTCCCAATGCAAAATATAATAAGTGTGATTAACAATTTTGCATTCAATATTTCAAACGATCAGGTGGTTTTACATTCCTTTTAGGTCTGCTGATCTTAAACTGATCATTTTGATCCTGGCTAACATTACATACATTAGATAACGGTTTGGTAATGGGTAAGCTACTATAATTTGGTTCGTAAGGTTTCTGATATTTTAATATCTGATTATAATGGCGTTTCCACATCAAATCATTTTGGGGAACATAAACAATACAATTACATTTACCTATATTTTTTTTATAACTGCCTTAATCCACGTGGGATTATTAACATTTCTATAATCTTTCACTAATACTTCCTCTCCTACATCGAATTTAATATTTCTGTTTCCTTTAAAATATTTAATGTTTGTTCTGATCTTCTTTTACTTTCTTTTTAATATCACTATCTGGTTTTAATAAGTTAAATTTGGTTTTAAGGTTTCTACCGAACATTAAAAAAGCTGGTGATATGCCCGTAGTACAATGTGGTGTGTTACGATAATCGAAAAGAAATTTGTTTAACACTAAATTAATATTGATTGATTTAGAGCAATTTAAACCTCTTTTTAAAGCATTTTTAACGTTCTTTACTGAATTTTCTACAGCTCCATTTGACATAGGATTAAAAGGAGAACTGGTTATATGTTTTATTCCATTTGATTTTAGGAATATCTGAAAATCGTTTGAGGTAAACTGTGTGCCGTTATCACTAACCAACGTATCGGGTAAACCATAACGAGCGAATGTAGTTCGTAAATATTTAATTGTTGCCTCTGATGTAATATTTTTCATTTGATAAACTTCAATCCATTTTGTATGAGCATCCAATATGATCAGAAAATGTTGATTTTAAAAATGGACCAAAAAAATCTACATGAATTCTACTCCACGGATGATTAGGCCATTCCCAAGGTTTCAAGATTACTTTTTGTGGGTTTGTTTTATGAACTGAACATGATTCACATCCTTGTGCCACTTTAACAATGTCTTCATTTAAACCTGGCCACCAGAAATAAGATCTTGTATAACTTTTCATTTTGATAATTCCCATGTGAGATTTATGTAAATCTTTTAAAATTTCAGCTCTCAAACTTTCTGGTATTACTATTTTATTGTTCCACAACAAACAGTCACCTTCAATAGTATATTCTGATTTATACTTGAAATATCGTTTTAACTCTAAACTTAATTTATATATTTTTGGCCATCCTGTTTTAATATATTTAATAATTTCTTGAAAATGTTTGTCTTGTTTTGTATGTTCCTGAATAATTTTAAAATTTATAGGTACATGACAATTATTTTCAAAATAATATATGTAATCAAGATCCATATTTTCTGAATAATATTTATCTTCAGTTTTGTTTGTAATTGGTAAACGAGAAAGACTATCCGCTGCGTTCATATTTGATTTCACATATTCAATTTTATAATTGTAATTAGCTAAAATTAATCCCCAACGTCTTAAACGATTTGCTGAGTATTGCGGAATACCTTTGTTATGACTAAAAATTGTCACTAACGGCTTGTGATCTGTAACTAAAGTAAATTCCATGCCGAAAAGATATTGGTGAAACTTATGTAAACCAAATATAATTGCTAATCCTTCCTTCTCAATTTGGGAATATCTCTTTTCTGTATCTGTTAACGTTCTTGACGCATATGCTATGGGTTTTTCAGAATTATCGGGTAAAACATGCGAGATAACCGCTCCCACTCCATAATCGCTTGCATCAGTAGTTAATTTCATTTTGTAATTTGGATTAAAATGTATTAATACATCAGCTGAAATTAAAATCTTTTTGATGTTATTAAAAGCTTTATCGCATTTGTTACACCATAACCAAGGAACATTATGTTTCAATAAGTCATATAAAGGGTGCAATATTGTCGCAAGGTTTGGTACAAATTTGCCGTAATAATTAACTAAACCCAGAAAAGATTTTAATTGTGTAATATTATTTGGGATAGGTGCGTTTTTAATTGCTACAATTTTATCTTCAGAAGTTCGTAAACCTTCTTTATCGATGACATGTCTCAAGTAAGAAATTTGTGATTTAAAAAAATTGCATTTTTCTATGCCTAATTTAAAACCTGAATCTTCCAAGCATTTTAAAACTCTTTCTAAACGTATCATGTGTTCTTGTTTATCTTTACCACAAACTAAAATGTCGTCTAAAAATACAACAACACCTTCTAAATTTTGTAAAAGAGATTCCATTATTTTCTGAAATTTAGCAGGTGCATTTGCAACACCAAACGGCAACCGTTTATATTGGTAAAGTCCTTTGTGTGTTGAAATAGTTACCAGTTCCTGCGATTTCTTATCTAATCTAATCTGTTGATAAGCATTTGATAAATCTAACTTTGAAAAGTATACTCCTCCTTGCATTTTGAGAAACAATTCTTCAATACGCGGTAAAGGATATTGGTCCACTTCAAGTACGGGGTTAAGAGTTACTTTAAAATCTCCACATATTCTCATCGAGCCATTTTTTTTTAGGACAGGAACGATGGGTGTAGCCCAATTACTAAAATCAACTGACCTTATTACGTCTAATTCCAACAAACGACTTAATTCCTTTTCAACTTTTTCACGCATTGCAAAAGGTAACGGTCTGGCACGAATAAATCTTGGAGTAACTGAATTTGTTTTTAAGTTTAAAGTAATTTCACCTTTATTAAACGTACCCAGTCCCGATGAAAATAATTTAGAATATTTATTTATTAAACATTCGATGTGGGAATCGGAGTTTACAAAGTTAATGTCAGAAATGCCCATATTAAATAAATTTAAGAAATCTCTTCCAAAAATCGGTCTACCTCCATTCTTAATTATATAAAAATCTATAACATTTCTTAAATTTTTATAATGAACCTGTAATTTACAAATACCAACAGGATCAAGTTTGTCACCGTTATAAAAATATAAAGTTTTGTTACATTTTAATATTGGACAGTGTTTAAATCTTTGTTGCCATAATTGATAAGAAATAGCAGAAACACTTGCTCCTGTATCTATTTGTACTGATAATTGATGTTTTTCACTAAAAACATCTACTAATATAGGCTCATTTGTTTCATTTGTTTTTAAAATAAACAATGAATCATCTAAAAAATTATGTGTTTGTTTTTCTCTTGCTTTAGACTTAATTTTATTCTTTTTAGCTAAACAGTTAGACGCAATGTGACCCTTTTTTTTGCAAAAATTGCAAATACAATCTTTGAAGTAACACCTATCTGTTTTATGATTACTTCTTCCGCACACCGTACATCTCTCTGCAGAAAAGTTGCTGCGTGACGTTGAAGAAGGCTGCACTGGTCTTGATGATCCTTTTCGCATACTTATTTTATGTATTTTAAGTCCTGGCTCTACTTTAATTTGATTTGTAGTATCAGGAAACTGATGTGCCGCCATTTTTTGTGAAGCAATGTCGACTGCTTGAGAAAACTTGACACTAATTTTTTCCTCAAATAATTGATCTTGGACTGGTCCCGGATTAAAACCAATAATGAAACGATCTCTTAATATTCCTTCAATTTCTCCAGCAGTAAATTCGCAATGTACTGCTAAACTTCACACTCTTGCTGCCCATTCATTAGCGGATTCCTCGACCCTTTTCGAACTATTAAAAAATTTGTATCGTGCCGCAAAAGGTGATAAGGATGACTTAAAATGCGAATTTAATAAAGACATTAATTCTTCATAAGTCTTAGTCTCAGGTGCTGCCGGTAAAGCCAAATTATACATTAATTTGTATGCCTCTTCACTTAATGAGTTTAGAAGAATTGCACGTTTACGTCCAGCGTCCGTAATATTATTTGCAATGAAATAATTTTCCAATCGTGGCTTGTATAATGTCCAGTCACTATTTAGACTAAATTCACGCAAACGTCCAACAAGTTCACTGGAATCGCCCATTTTCTTTCTTCTAGAACTGTACTTATGTCTTTAGTTTGTTTATCCTCGTCGCCACTGTTATATTCTTGAGTCAGAATATAAGAAATAATGCAGTAGACAATTAACATACATTTATTTTCTAATTCTCTTTATGACAGATAACAATTATTCATTTTTCTTCCACGACAACTTACTACAAAAAAATACTAATATCAAAATCTTGTTATCTTAGATAAATACATTACAATTTTGATTAAAAGAATTAAATTGGTTGGAACCCATAAATAGCTGTTGGTGTCTACAACAAAATTCAAATATAACAACATTCAAAGTGTAAGTACAATGCGATCCAAAATGTTTTAGATAAAGGGAGGCTATGAAAAACAAAATCAGAGTCTTAACTTTTGCCCCTTATCTAAAACATTTTGAATCTCATTTTATGATAATTGTATTACTTACAAGTAAAATAGCATATTTGCAGACACTTACCAGAATCATGTATTAAAACTTCCCCTCCATTAACAATCCACCCTTCCTTGTTTCTTATAATTTCATAAGGCATTTGTACAAGGTACAAGTAACAAGCGTCTAAATAAAAACCTGGTCAAGTAGGTTGTGATTGAGAATTTTTGCATTGCATTTACATAACAGAATTACTAAATGTAGCCTACTTGATCAGGTTTTTATTTAGACACTTGTTACAAATTGAACGTTACAAGTACCACAGTCAAGTACGCACGTGGACACGTGGATAAGTATCAACTTTCCGTGCTGCCAACTGATAGTTGTTTTTCCTTCATTCGTCAACTCAGGGAAATGAGGGCGAATACAAGTAAGCTCACGAAGACGGAAGGGGGGCGGTAAATTCCTCAAATCATTTCGATCAGCTTTTTGTAAATGAAACGCGCAAAGAGATGAGGTGAGGTGATCCGAGATCATCTGCTGTATAAGATAAAAGGAAAGCAGCTTTTATATTCATCAACTCAGCCAAGTGAGGGCGAATAACAAGTAACCTCACGAAGACGGAAGGGGGGCGCTAAATTCCTCAGATCATTTCAATCAGCTGTTTGTAAATGGAACGCGCTGCAACCTGAGGTGAGGTGAGGCCATCTGATAAATAGGCGAAAAGGAAAGCAGCTATTATATCGAATTAAAGAAAATTTCTCTTGATAAGCGAATAAACCCAATCCCGACTGGGGATGTTATTTTTAAAACGGTTAACCAGTCGTCCCTGTCTATCTAAGAATGATTTTGTAACCATTTGTAGGTCTTCTACACATAAAGGGAAACCCCAATCACTACAAGTTACTATAGACTTAATTATCGCTTCTTCCTCTTGTTTACTAAAAACAGTTTGACCTCCATGTTTCTGTATATGCAAACCTTTATATTTATTGAATAAGCTTCCGGATGGAATTTTAAATTCCTTCGAAGCTTTATTAATGGACCAATTTGAATCGACTATCTTTTCTAAGGCTTTTTCAATATCCTCGTTGTTATAGTCTTTGTAACTTCTACAACCAGCTTTACGTTTATAAGTACGGCCCATTGTGAATTGTAATACGTACTTCTCAACACAGACATATCTGAAATGAACAATTGAACTTCTGCATCAAAAGAAACAACGGATAAGTGAGAAAACGTTCTTTTTTTTAAATCATGGGGTGATTTTGATAATTACCAATTTCACCCCAAAAGTGTTATCAAAGTGACCCCACAGGATACATTCAATTATAATTTTTCAAGCAAATTTATTTGGCGCCAAATGGACATGAAGTGAGGTTCAGTATGAAACACGAAGTCAAACAATACTATAACATCGATAATATTACTACGAAGTAATGAAAAAATTCATGATTTTATAAGGTCTCGATTTGACGTCACGTTTGTGTATTACTTTAGTATATTAGTAAAAATATGAATACAAATACTTACACGCTTTCAGACACGACTCAACACCGGCAGAATATTACTCTTTCGAATGACTCCTGCGTGGATGTCGGCAGATAATAATCGCGGTTAATTTGAATTTGTAAATCAAAATTCAGCATCTAATCAAAGTCTCCCCTTAAAATCAATTTCACCCCAATTGACGGTATTTATATATTTACTTATGAAACTTACCATACAGTGGACCAGAAAGTTCTTCCTTCGATGGGATGTAACGTTTACCATGGCTTGATATATTTTCTTTGGTCAAATTTGCAACTATTTTTACTTTAATTTCATTGTCCACATCATCGTCAAATAGTGACAAGACAGACACTTCATCAGTCAAGTACCATAGATGCTGGATTAACTTCTGTAAAGCGGCTTCAAAAAACTTCAAAAAACACAAATCCTGATAGGGCGCTTTTACTGCATAAATACATTGAAGCCATGGCTTGACGTAAGATGTCACAATGAATAAACAGACGTCAAATAGTGCTGCCTTATCCTTGCTCGTAATTTTTAATTGGCCGTTCAGTAATGATATTTTTAGGGAATAGATCGCTCTCGCCATCCATCGAGCTTGATGCATGGCACCTGGAGGTCGAATTTTAAATTTTCTCTCTGCATCTCCGCCTAAAAATATTAAAGAAAGCTCTATCAATTCTCGATAGTCATCTCTGACTATTGTTTTGGTCAATTCAGTTCGGTAAAACTCAAGCAAATTGTCAATTTCGGAAACAGTCAAGTACGATGTGAGTTTGTCTCTGTAGCACTGTATTTTATTGGGATCGACACTTTTCCAGTTATCTCGGAACTTCTTGAATAGTGGAATATCAGGGCTTGTAGTCACTTGACTGATTTTCACTTCGAACACGCTTTTTAACACCAATTCATACACGTGATGGCGGCAAGCAAAAATTAGCATTTCTTTGTTAAGTTTTTGTTCGAGAAGTACACAAGCACCATTGATACGACTTGTGTTTGAAGCTGTGGTATCACAGCAAAGAATTTGTACTTTATCTTCGAGATTCCAGTTGTACCACACTAAAAAATTTAATTAAATTCAGTACAACAGTTTAAAAAATGCCTTTACCACACAGATAACACTAGGCAACAATGATTTTGCCTCAGAACCGCAACCAGCTAATAACAGTGGGTTTTGTCACTCTGATAAAGAATATAAACATTAAAACTCATGATTGGCTCTGAATTTGATGAGATTATTTTTTTCACATTATTCATTTTAGTACTTTTTCATACGCGGATTGCACGGTTTTTATGAGGATCGTAGTCACCTATGGATTATATCGATTTTTTCATGCACAGTTTGACAGTTTGCAACAGTCTTGTTAATCATGTCGAGAAATAAATGTGTTAACAAAGCTGATAACTTTTGTTACGCATGTGGTGAAGTTATTTTTACAAAACAAAAACGAAATATATCCGCTTCGGTTAAAAACGCATATCGTTTGTATTTTGGATTCGATATCGGTTACCAGGATAAGAAATGGGCTCCTCACAGGACATGTTTAACATGCAGCTCAACGCTCTTAAAGTGGATGAAAGGAGAAAGGAAATCCATGCCCTTTGTTGTACCTATGCTATGGAGAGAACCATCAAATCATTTAACTGATTGCTACTTTTGTATGATGCCACCGTTGCGTAATGGGTACACTAAAAAGAAGAAATGGACAATAAAATATCCAAATTTACCTTCAGCAACCCGCCCTGTTCCTCACAGTAAAAACTCGCCTGTGCCTAAACCTGTAGCCAGTTGTTCTTTTGGTGCAATTGACCAAGATGAAACCGATTTTCTGGGAACAGATAGGGACAGTTTTCAGGATTCAAATTTTACGTTAACTCCAGAACAGCCGCACAGAATCACTCAGGCTGAATTAAACGACTTGGTTAGAGATCTAGACTTTCCAAAGTCTAAGGCTGAGTTGCTTGGGTCAAGATTACAACAGTGGCATCTGCTTGAAAAAGGCGTGAATACGAGCATTTACCGAAACCGTCACAAGGATTTAGTAGAATTTTTTGCCATGGAAGAGAATCTTGTCTTTTGTTCTGATGTAGACAACCTAATGAAGGCTTTGTGAATTGAGCATAATCCAACAGAATGGCGCCTATTTATAGATTCGTCAAAGTTGAGTTTAAAGGCTGTGCTCTTGCATAATGGAAACATTTTACCATCTATTCCTATTGCTTATGCAGCACATATGAAAGAGACCTATAGTAATATGAAAAAGATTTTAACCGGTGTGAATTACGACGAACATCAATGGCATATTTGTGGCGATCTGAAGGTGGTTGCTATTTTGTTAGGGTTGCAGCTAGGATACATAAAGTTCTGTTGCTTCCTTTGTGAATGGGACAGGTTCTAAAAATGTTCAAAATTTGCCATTAATTGATCCAAATAAAGTTTTTCTTCCGTCCCTTCACATCAAACTCGGACTTATTAAAAATTTCGTCAAAGCTATTGATCAAACTGGGCGGGCGTTTCAGTATTTGCGAAACAAATTTCCTCAAATCAGTGACGCGAAAATTAAAGAAGGCATCTTTGTGGGTCCTCAGATTCGAAAAATACTCTATGACGAAGAATTTGAGAGTCTCTTGACTGAAAAAGAAAAGGTCGCATGGAAAAGTTTTCAGCTTGTTGTGAGCAATTTCTTAGGCAACACAAAATCTGACAATTACAAGACACTAGTGCAAAATCTGTTGCTCTCGTATGAAAGACTAGGTTGCAACATGTCTTTGAAGTTACATTTTCTTCATTCACATTTAGATTTTTTTCCTATTAACTGTGGAGCAGTTAGCGATGAACACGTGAACGTTTTCACCAGGATATTGCCGCAATGGAAAAACGATACCAAGGGAAATGGACTGCTTCAATGTTGGCGGATTATTGTTGGACTCTTGTAAGGGACAGTCCAGAAGCTACTTATAAGCGACATGCGAAAAAGAGCACAAAAAATTAAAAATTAATGTTTATTTTGATGTGTTAAATGTATCGTTCTTTCTTCTTTGAAAAATAAATATTTTTCCAACCAGAGCCAATTATTTTTTTTAATTCATATATTTGCTTTTATCTATTGGTAAGTGATCCAAAAATAATAATTTGTTGAACGAGGCAAAAAAAAATTTCAATTTTGTTGCCCAGTGTAATTAAGTAAACATAAACAAGTTTTAACAATCTTATTGCAGACTAGAATAATAGTAAATAAAATTTAAAACACATTAAGAGAAATTTTAACAGTTTTTAAGGATTTTGCTTTGTTTTTAAAGGTATATTTAAAAATTAGTAGGTAGGCCCCTTCAGCACGCAACACTTTTTTAAGGGTTTTACCCTATTTAAAAAGCAAATATTTCAAGAATTTAAAAACGTAACATTTTGCCCTGTTCTTGGGTACCTTTTTTAAAAAAAGTCCAAATTTTAAGGATTCTGCCCTGTTTTTAAGAAATATAAAATTCGATTTCGGCAAAAAAATGTCAGTCATTAACAAACTGCGTAGTCCTCAGGTTTGTTTAATATAGTGTTACTTCGCATAAAGCATGTGTAATTACACGCCGATAAATTGATAATGAAGACTCTTCAATTAAGCAAGTTAAAAGCAATTTAGTAAGGGTCTGCATGTTTCTTCGTTGACAGCATTTATCTCGGTAAATAGTAGGTTTAGGTATAGAAATATGTTAATAAAATATTTTCCAAATTAATAGGTCCATCAAAATTCGTAATAATATATAGGGTATTCCATTTGAAATATTAAAGGTACTTGGTACTGACACTTGTAAAATGGACACCCTGTGTAATTGCAAATAAATTTAACGTATAGAGCTTTTTTGTTAGAGGATGATAGCGTTTGAAACTTTTTTCTGTATTAAATGGTTTAGACACCAGAAAAGAAAACCACACTCGGTTTACACGTGGTACACTGTTAAAGAAATAAAATTTTTAAATACAAATCATTAAATTCTAACTACTCCACAACAGAATTGGGAACAAATGAATAATTGGAAAATAAACTGAAGATTTACTATAAAAATCATTATTTTTATTATACAAATACACGTTAAAACAAATTTAAATTGGCTCGTAAACAACTTTTATATTTTTTAATTCTTTTTGGACTTCACTCTTTATGGTTGTGGAAATTTCTTCGCGAATAATGGTTCGTAAGTCCTCCTTGAGCCCAGTCCTCAACCAATTAATAGAGTCTTGCAGTTCACTTTTCATTCTAATTATGTGTGTCTCCAAGTTGGTCAGCGCGTCTGCCAGTAAAGCCACTTTTTGGTCTTCTGCTGCTTGTAAGGCTTTGCTCCATTTTTCTTTAAGTGTCGTAGCCTGCAATAATAACTATGTAACACAGACATATAATTTAAGGACAGACATCCAATTACTGCGATAAATGTTTTCCACATAAATATATAGTACATATTGCATACTTTTTTGATAAGAGACTTACAAACTGACGGACACATGTACTTAACATGGAGTTAACAGAACAAGTTAAAATAATATATCACTTCAGCTTGGAATTAGAGATAACAATACCGTGAATTTATTTTAACATGAAACATTGCTGTTACGTACAAACCTGAGAATCCATAGCAACATTTACAATTTTTAAATTAAACTGTCCTTTTTTAAAATAGAACATGCGATGACAGCTGTCATGAATCTGTTCTGTTATTAGTTTGTACTACAAAATAATAGCAACTCTTTCAATTACATTAGATAAGCAGTGAGTATATAGGTACTAATAAGAGAGATCACGATGGGTTAAAAATGCGTATACCTAAAAGTGAGTCGCTGGATAGATGGCTCTTCGTGAACTCTTCTGTTAGTTGAGTCGTTATATAGATGGCGTGTCGCTATGAGAGTCTGTAAGAGTCTAGTACAGTTGGTGATTACAGATTACTATTATGAGTGGTGCCCTCTAGTGTCAAACGTAAAAAAGTTAGTTATTAAAAATGATTATAAATTAATTATTGGCGTACATGCCCAGTAAATGCCGTAGCCGTAAATAAAGTAACCGATGCACGGTTTGCGAAACTGTAGAATTAGGTGAACAAAAGTCCAAATAATCAAATCAAACCTATTGCCACATAAGGCTGCGCAAATAAGCTCCGCCCACAGGTCCTTATATTCGGATCATATGACAGTAAAATAGTATTTTGAGATTAAGGGGCCCGACTTCCTTCCCGATATACGCCTAAAAGCCCTAAAACATACTCAATAAACAATCAATATAACAGAATTAATATTCATTGTATTAATTCAATTTTTTTTCTACGTATAGTAAACATCATAATCTACACGGGACTGCAGCATTTGTAGCAAAATTTGACAGGAATTCAACATTGTTTTTCTAAATAAATTGGATCCTTTTATAAATAATGACGACAGCCCCATGTCATATAATTAATAGCAATCCAAACAGCTTGCGCCTGTTCACTTCGTGAAGAGCTTTCCAACCTTGGCACAGCAATAAGTTGTTCCTTATTATTATATGAAATAACTATTGGAAGTCGTTCTTCTTTTGACTTCCTGGAATCTAAAGCAGGCAAGAGCTTACCATCCCAATGAACAGTCACAACATCTGGTACCTCGTTTTGAGAATCAACTTTTATGGCTTCTGCGCGTTCTTTCCGTTTTTCCGTAGGAATTCTTTGAATTGATGACTTGCTTATCGGAAACTCGTCAATATTAAGTCCAATTGCCTCAATAGTAGCTTCAAGAATAAACACAGAATCCCTCATACTTAACTGACACCTACCACTAACTTTGAAGTAATGAAATCTTTCCGCATATATGTTTTACTTGTTCCGGGTTGTGTGGTCTCGACCAGGGTTGGCAAATATTCTTGCAAATCCATGTCTTCATTAGAATCAGAAGATGCATCGTTCTGCAATGGTTCATGAAATGATGTCGAAGAAGTTGGTGCGGTAAAATATTTAGCGCGCCGCTTTTCTTCCTCTGTAGCTCTAAGGCGCGTTCTTTCCTCTTTTTCAGTCAGTTTTTTGTCTACTCCAGCTAAGTAACCAGGTCGCCCTGGCTCTCTCTGGCACTGCAAGAAGATTCTGTCTTCATTTATTTTTATCAATTGAAGCGCGTCGACGTGTGCTATGTCGAACAGATTGCCTAAATCGTTGACAAACTCTTGTCGGCGCTGCTTAAAAACATCTTGTTTTTTGTGCATTTTTTTGCAAGTCCCACCAAACTTGATATAAGTTCACAAGCTTCTTGACACTATTAGGTATAGATTTAGTAGGTATACGCGCCTTCTCCCAATAAATAATACACTCGCGAATAGTAAGATTTGCACTTTTTTTGACAGTTAAATTCACTTCGCGAATGTTGTAAAACAAAACTGCCAGAACTTGTCCATTAGAGGGTAGTTTTGAGCCCGTTATTTGATGTTTTACGTCCCCTATCAAAAATACACTCTTTTTAGAACTGCGTAATTCCACTGACATGTTGACTGATTGAAAACAAAGCGTTTACTAATAGAATAGCAAGCTATTACAAGCACATCAACACATTAGCTCGCGTTCGCCTTAGTGTGCAAGTACTGAGATGTTTCGATGCAAGTCGGCACGGGTTGCCGTGGTCCTAGGTACACGAAATTTTATTTACATTTGTTTTAACATCATACGAAAAAATTAAGGGGGTATGCGATAAAAAGAAACAACTTTAATTTTTTTGGGACACCCTAATGGAGAATCCTTTAATTTTATCTAAATAATGGCAAATCGAAAGATAAGAAGTGCAACTGTAGTGGATGTTCAAGACTGCCATTACATTTTACAAACATCTGACGGTAAATTTATAATTTTTGGATTTTCTTCAACCGACACTAAATTTTATTAACTTTATTTTCGTTAGATGAGCAATATAAATTACCCACAGGAGCAATAGCCATTGCTGTCATCTCTAAATTTTTATAGTGTCTTATACTTTTGAAATGATATACTTATTTATTAAACTTTATTAAATAAGAACAAACAAAAAAAAAAAAAAATGGTGCGTTGTTAGCCTTAGGTAATAATGAATACCTGGAATTAGTAATTCCTGATGATATTGACGAGAATGAACAACCAGACGTAGGTTTGCTTTCTACAGCGTCACCTGTCTGGTCGAAACAGAAGAAAAAACACAAAATGCACAGTGGCCAGATAAAGATACGAAACTGTTATTAGCAAAATATAGCGAATATAAACCTCTTGTTGAAAACCGTCAAATAAAAACTATGAAAAATCTGTGGCAAAAAATCTGCAATGACTTGAAGGCCTGTGATTACAACTATACAAATATCCAGATTGAAAGTAAGTGGAAATCTCTAGAAAGATCTTATAAAGCAGTGATCGCAAATTCCAAGAAACCTGGCAGAGGAAGAAAAACTTGCCCATATGAAAGGTACAAATCATAATATTTTTTTAATAAAATATATAAGTATTTTGTTAAGAACACTTGAAAAAATAGAATTTTATGTCGACGTTACACTGTGTGTTTTACAGCTTCTTCAGGAAAATTATAAATTACATAAAATTCAATTTTTTCAAGCGTCCATAACAAAATAATTACATATTATGTAGTAATTTTCTTTGGACAAGATAGTACTTCAATTATTATTTTTTGTTTGATTTTACACAGCTATGCGTTTTTACTTTTAGGGAATTATCAGAAATATTATTGAAAAGAAGTTCTATAATTCCACCTTGTGTTCTAGATCAAAGTTCAATAATTAGAAAAGATGCAGTGTTACAAGAAATGGAGAGTAGTGAAGGTGAAACTTCTAGGTAAGTAAACCTTCTGTTTGTATAGATTAAAACAAGTCTGAGCTAATAGGTGATTTTCACTTTAAAATATAGGAGCGATACACGAGCGATCAGAGTACCACTCTTCGTAAAATACAGGATCAGAATACCACCCCTCGCAATACACGAAAACAAGAAGTTAGTGTTCTTGCAGACATCATTAAGAAAAGAACAGAAACAACCAAGGAGCTTGCAGCTCAAAAGTATGAACAGAAGGAACGACTCATAGCAGCTATAAAAGAAAGGAACCACCTTTTAGAAAAATTAATTGAGAAAATTAATCCATTATAAATTAAATAATACTTTTTATAATAGGTTAATTATATTTCTCAATGTGCATTATTGTTATTATTTGTAATAATAAATGAATAAAATTTAATTTATAAAATTAACAAAGCAGTTAATTGGTTTGATTATACGATTAGTAAGTACATTCTTTTTTGCTTTTCTGCCACTTTAGTAACGTAAGTAATAATTTTGAAATTTTTTGTGCAAATCGGTTTTGATTGCAGCGGATTCCCCGAGCAGGCTCTGTACAGCTGTTTCAGGCCTAGTTGGGCCTTCGTCAGCAGAACCGTAGCCCGAGAATGTGACATGACAACATGTTTATTTTATAACATACTATGTGTTAATTACATTGTCTCAGATTATACAATCTTTGACATAATTTCTTCTAATTTTGAATATAAAGTAGAATTCATAAAGACACGTGCATCGTGAGTAGACCCCGGGTATCCAATGAAGATATTTATAAATTTTTTTTTTCGTTACATACCCCTTGTAATATAATAGAGTAGAAACCTTTGCGGTTACAATAATCTGTATGACGTTGCCTAGGTTTGTCAATCTTAATGTGTGTTGAATCTAAACAGCCTATCACATTTGGGAATCCTTTTTGTCTTTCAAAATAAAGTTTTGAGCATAAACGTTCTTCATTTGAAGGCCATTTTATATCTTGTGCACCAAGTGTTTCTAAAAATTGGCAAACTCTTGCAATGATATCATACAAGGTTCTCAAACACACATTGAATCTATCCGCAACATCTCTAAAAGACGAACTGTGGTGGCCAGCATACCATAAGAATACTAGAATGGTTTTTTCTGGTGACAGTGATAGAGCTCTTGAGTTTGCATTCTTCGTGAGATTCAAATATATTGTCGATGTTTCATATCGATTTATTAACTCTCGAACTACTTCCCTATTAAGCCTAAAATGTGGTATAAATTCCCTGTCGTCATAATTAGCAATTACCTATAAAACAAAATATTTAATAGGTTTATTTGCAGAGGTTATTATCATAATTTACCTCTAAATAATTGTTTACACAAACACGTTTCTTTGTTGAACATTTTTGTATTATTTCAGCAGCAATTAATACATCGTTTTCATCACTAGTGCTATCACTACTGTCGCATACTTCATCGTCAAAATCTAAAGATAATAGCTCTGTTCCAACCAGGCTTTCTGACCGTTCAAGAAACCGTCATAATCAGTTGGCTACCGAAATAATGATCGATGTTGACAACTTTGTCGAGTGTAAAACTTTGATGAGTGCATGCTTGTGACGGTTTCGAATCGGTCACAAGCGTGCTTGGAACAGACCTAATATTGGCTTCGTTCAGATGACGGAAAATATCATAAACGGTTTGCGATTTTTCAGCTGAACGTTTACGCTCCAAGGTTCGCGATGAAACATGTTTGCGGAGCGGACGCCATTTTTTGGAGCGATTCGATTTTACGCTACCCTGGCGAAAACATGTTTAAAAACATGGCGTCCACAAAGTACAGTATGATTTATCAAATAAACGGCGTTCAATATGAAGTCGTCGATGAAAGAGAAGTCCATGAACGATTAGAGAATGGTAAGTGGCGTAATTATTAGTTAAAGCAAACAAAGTAGGTATACTATGAGGCCTGCTATGAGGTATACAAATAACCTAACCTTAAATATGCTTCTTTGGATTTAACCAGATTTTACGTTTTTTAATCATTTCAGACGAAGATTTCCTAACACATTACTTCAAGGAACAATTAACTGAAGTAGTAGGAATTGCTGAAGATGATGCAGGTACAAATATTCAAATATTTGCACAGTTTTATAATTAATTAAGTGAGTTTCAGACGAGGATATTTTAAAGTGGAACAAAAAGTATACCCTGCTGTTATTAACTGCATATCTTGAAAACAAGGACAAATTTCGAGATCCTAAAATTAAAAAGAAATCCTTGTGGAGTGACATTAAAAATACCTTCATTCTTAATGGTGTTGAAAGAGTGACTGAAGATATGTTGGACCGAAAATTTCGGAATATGAAAAAAAGGTAAATAGTTCAATATTTATGAAAATTTTTTTTGGTAATGTGGCAATGGTAAAAATTAGGGGCGCCAGCCAATTGCGCGGTGTTGTCAAATGTAGTTTTTTTTTTGTTTGAAATGTGGAAAAATGAAAAAAAAACATAGTTGTATTTTTTTATAGTTAACCACATATACTTAGTATAAAATATGCTAATTTGATGTTAATACCTACATTATTGAAATTATAAAAAATAGCGACTTTGCTTCCTTTAATTTAGCTACCGGTACTTCGTATATTTAGTAGCAAAAGAGTTCCAGCATTAAACCAATTAAGTTTAAATTCAATGGTTCCAGTTAGGAATATCTTTGAATGTAAAGAGCGCAATGAAGTCTCGATATGAAAGAGCTTCGGCTACAAATTTTGAAGTATTAATACAATAATGTTTTTGTCGATAAGAATTTGATTAATTAATTTAATTAAAATAAGTTTAACTTCATAAAAATAAAGTCTTGTTATTATCTTGTCGTTATTTTCATTATTATTTTATTTTATTGTTATTGTATATTATAGATTGAGGACATGAGGAGAATAGAGAGGAATAAAGTCATTATTATTATTATTATAAAAATCAAGTTGCAGTACATATAATTTTATGTCACTGGAGTATAACATATTTCCACCCATGCACACGTTCACCACCTTAAAATTCAATATTACCTTTATTTGATTACTTGCCCAAGATGGATATAAAGTAAATCCATTAGTTTAAGCAGAAGGACTGAGGATCACTATCTAATAAATGTATTGCTTTTTAGGTACCAAATATTGCGAGATAATAATGCCAAAAAAAGCACAGGAAGAGGAACCATTTCTTGGGAATATTACGATATAATGTCGCAAATATTTGAAAATGATCGTACAATTAACTATGGGCCTACGTTATCCTCCATGTCAGTATCTGTTAACAAATCTATAAAACAAACAAAAGCTCATCCATTGGCTGATTCCTCTTTACAATCACTTAATACTATTCCGTTACCTATATCATGTTCAGGACCTTCTACTTCTTCTGCCAACGTTATATCTTGTCGTAACTCCCACTCAGAAAATGGCTTAAATAAACGGAAAAGAACACCATCACCTGATGATATCAATCCATCAAGTACTGACATAACACCAGTTTTAAATTTATTATTGCCCGAACCAAGAACATCAAACTCCAGAAAAGAAGAAAATGTAGACACAAAACGGAAACACAAACAAAACAAAGAAAATTATGAATTAAGAAGGAAGATGTTGGAAATTGAAAAAGAAAGAGTTGAAGCTATAAATAGGTTAGTAGTTACTGTAGAAGAAAGTAACAGCATACAAAGAGAAAGAAATGTAATACTTACTCAATTAATAAGTAATAATAAATAAATATTAATTACAAAAGTTACATTTAATGTATTTTTAAAATTACATGAATAAAACAAATGCGTTTCTTTTTATTATTGCAGCATTATTATTATGAACTTCATTGTAATTTTCTACTTCGTAATTTTCCACTTCGACTTCAGCATTTACATTGAAGTCACCTTCGTGATTGATTATTAAATTGTGCAGGACGCAAGCAGCCCCTATCATTTTATTACCCAATTCAAAATCGGCAATATCTAAATATTTCAGTCGCCTAAATCGACCCTTCAAGTGACCAAATGCCTGCTCAATAATGCATCTTATTGAACTTAATTTAGTATTGAACCGAGATTGTTGTCGTGTTAAATGACCATTGTCGCGAAATGGTGTCATTAAATTGACTGATAATGGGTAGGCTGAATCTCCAATCAAATTAAAATTGGGTGGTATCAATGGTTCTTCATTGTTTATATTAGCATATAAAGGACTGTTTCTGAAAACTCTTGCGTCATGCATACGGCCTGGCATACCAATAAAGCAATCTATGAATCTACCCTTTTCATCACAGACACCTAAGAATTTTTAGCTTTATTATTCAGACAAGAAAGGAATGTTGAATTACCCTGCAGGATTATCGAATGAAACCCTTTCCGATTATAATAATCATTGGTGTTTCTAGGTGGCTGTTTACATGGGATATGGCACCCATCTATTGCCCCAATCACCCCACCAAATCCCCGAGACCGAGCATGAAATACCTTTGAAAAATACATGAATTAACAAAATACAGTCGCACCTCCATAACTTGAACCTCCACAACTCGAAACTCTCTGTAAGTCGAAATTTACTGATGTCCCTGCACATTGTGTATAATTGAAATCTCTTTCTTTAACTCGAAATTTCTATAACTCGAAGTAATTTTCCGGTCCCTTGAGATTTGAGTTATGGAGGTTCCACTGTATCTATAATAAACATACTGAACTTACGTTTGCAATTCTACCATAATGTTCTACATTTGGCCACTGAATATAATGTGGCATAAGATTTGATAAGACGGTGATGACTTGCTTAAATACAGCATGACCAGTGCTTTTAGCCAAGCCAAATTTATCCCCAACTGCTAAAAAAGATTCAGGTTTGGCCAATACCCAAATTGTAAATAACAATTTTTTTGATATATCAACAGATTGAATTTCTGCATGGTTTATAGTGTTACCTACCACTTGGAGCAATTCCTAAAACAAATATCTGTACTCCCAAATAACTTCAATTTACTTTTCATACTTGGTATGTTACTCTTGTCATTCTAAAATGTTCTTTGAACAAATCATCATTATACCTTGGTATAGTATTTTCAAAATAATTTTCATTTCGGGGTCGTTCATTCCTGCCCTCCACATTTTGCATGGGTTCCAGGAGATTTATGGCATCCAAAATAACATTAAAATTAATGCCAGCATCTAATGCTGCAATTATTGCTGGATTCATTATTTAGCTCGACAAGCTTCTTAGATGAGATCACTTTTTAGTACTCTATGGATGAGACTATTTTAAATTTGACAAGCGCGCCAAAGCGGTCTACGCTACCGATCGTTCAACTGAAAACTGTAAATGTAGCGTAAACTGTTTATGATTAATCATAAACAGTTTACGATATTTTCTTCATCTGAACGAAGCCATTAACTTTATTTTTGGATTCATTTTATCACAGATTTCAAATTACGTCAAGACGTCAAGAGATGTTAGGTTATGGTAAACACAGAACAACCAAAGATAGAAAAAAAAGTGTGTAGAAAAAGATGGAATACTAAAACTAGCGCTCCCGGTGGATGAGCAGAGAAACACTAAACACAGTCGATAATAATAAGTACTGTATTACCTACAAGTAATTTGAATTAGACTGTTATTTATTGAATTTTTTTTTTAAATTTAATATGTACATCGGAGGTATTGAAAATCTCGAGGATTTCATTCGTCTTGCCTTCAGGGATAGCACAAAATTATGTTGTCCACATGTTTTTAACGAAAGGGAGGCTGAAGAATAGTTTAGGGGTACAGTCGTTAGACAACAAAATTTGTGCTATCTCTGAAGGCAAGACGAATGAAATTCTCGAGATTTTCAACACCTACGATGAACATATTAAATTCTCTGTGGGAGAGGGAAACGTTAGTGCATCTTCTTTGCACACTGAAAGTAATTAGATTACCTGACAGCAACAAAATAATTTTAAATTTTCTTTTATTACTCGAACGGCTAATTGCAAACACAATAAACTTTTTACATAAAACTATTACACTATACGAGTACTTGGAAGATTCGTTGTCGGTGCAATTCCACATTTTATTTGTTGCTTCCCAGACTTCTGCAGGTAGCACTGAAATGGATGTCACACTTGATATCGTTCGCAACCCAATTGTCGATCTATTAATTCAACCTACATTTCATAAACCTGTAATTGCATAAGTTCATGCAAATTTTTTCTGTCAAATTTATCGACGTTAAATTACTTACTCTTTCATTTGATTTCGGAAGCGTCCTTTTTAGAATCTTCGAATCATGATTTTCAGTTTGACACAGCACAATACATTACCGTCATTACCACTGTTTAAATATTTTGTAAATTTTCGCTGCCTTTAGCTCGTGAATAATCCGCACGCATAATATCTGTCAACTGAAACAAATTATGGCCGTGAATTGCCATGCAAAAGAAAAACGCTTACCGCTTACCTTCTTGAAATTCTTGCTTGAAATTGGCACGTGCCCGTTTCTGATGACACTTCATTGGCTGGTATTGGCTGGTATGATTTCACCATGACTGCCAACTTTATTATCTATAACACGTAGTGCTTACAAGGGGTGAGCAGTGAACTATTATAATACAGTTTTCTATAAAAATATAAGTTAGTGTATTCATATCCAGTTACCAGGGCCTGATGGTAAATGCCATCAATAATAAACTCGCGTTTGTTTGTATACCAAAACTGGAGTACAACATCACTGCTCCAAGTTACTCTATGACGTCATTACAGATTCCTCAGAGCAGACAAACAAACAAACCTAATACCTCGTATCTACAATATTTTCACAATATGTGATTTTGGCACCATTAGTTAGATCGAATTATGGCGCGCATTTACATTTCTGGCTTTGGCATTGCAAAGTCTCCAAAACCTCGTTAAATTCAAACAACTGAATGCAATACCACGTAAGTGCAAAGAATTCGTTATAGTGGCTACACGTTAACAGGTTAGGTGAGTTTGAAAGTAATGTTTTTATAATTTAATCTCTATTGTTTTTACTTGCATGTTATTTACTAAGTTATTTCCGGAAATTTGGATGCAGTATCCCGTTAGTGCAGTAATGAATAAAAAATAATTTAATTATTTTTGTTTTTGCAAACAATAGCTGCATTCGATTCACCGATTTGGATCGATCTAAATCGATTCAAACAGCTTTTCTGCGTTCGATTCCTGCCAGATCAGTTAACCCCCACCATAATTTAAAGTGATCCAAATCACTTCAAAGTGATCCTGCTTATTTAAAGAATCGTTTAGATCACATCATTGTTTTTAGGTTAGAAATTTAATTAATGTGTGTTCCAAAAGGTAAAATTTAATGGTCTCTTGCTTGAAAATGGAAGGAATAGAACATGAAGAACTGCTAGAAATTTTAGACGTTGAAAACAACACTACGGTTACAATACGTGTAGATGCTGAAACTGCAAAAAAAGCACGTGAAGGTATATATATATATATAATATTTAAAAACATTATTATTAAACCCTGATACACAAGGTACTTCAAATAAAGAATTCTTTATACAATTTCAAAATATCCCATCACTGTACTATTAATCTATAATAAATTCTATAATTAATTAATAGGAGTTTTTGTTCATAATTGTTCGCAGATATTACATTTGCGACAACACTTTACAACAATTATCAAGAATCACAAAGCAGCAACATTAACAATAGTACAGAAAATAATAATAATTCATTTGCTCAAATTTGGTCCAAAGACGAAACTGCAGCATTGTTACACGCATATGAAAAGCATAAAGAAAACTTAAACCATTACAAAAAGAAAAAATTTGTATGGCAAAATATAGCAACTGAGCTACAGTCACAGAACATTGTAAAGACAGAAAAAATGATAGAAACAAAATGGAAAAATATGTTGCGGACTTATAAAACCATTAAAGACAACAATGGAAAAACAGGTCGAGGAGGACAGTCCCGATTTGCATTTTTCAATGACATGGATGCAATACTAGGTGATCGACCACTGTCCAGTTGCAGTCACTCAACCAGCATTTCCAGCATCGGTAAAGAAAAAAAAGCGACTGATGGTGGTAGCCACTCAACCAGCATTTCCAGTTTCGATAAAGAAAACAAAGCGACTGATGATGGTAGCCACTCAACCAGTATTTTCAGCGTCGGTAAAGAAAATAAAGAAATTCATGATGATAACAACTCATCCAGCATTTCCATCATCAGAAAGGAAAATACAGAAACTGATGATAAAACAAAAACTGAAGGTACGTCTGAGAGAAATTTACAGAATTTGAAAAAAGCTAAATTAACAGAAAATCGGAAAATGTATTCTCTAAAAAAAAAAAATATTTAGAAATGAAAGTGGATCAGTATAAGAAAAGAGACACCCTGGAGGAGGAATTAATGCGTGCCAAAATAGAAGTGAAAAAAAGAAAAATAGCACAAGAAGACAAAAAGCTTCAATTAAAAGAGCGAGAACTAGCTAAAGAGGAACAAAAGCTTCTTGTTTTACAAGCCTATGTGGATAAAAATAAGAAGTCATAAGTAAATGTTAGTACAAACAGTTTGTTATTTAAGTAAAATTATATTAGAATGATTTTGATTACGGCATTAAAATATAAAAATTGATAGTTAAGTTATTTGAAAAGGATATTTTTTTGTTTTGTTGAGAGAAAATGCTTATAAGGCAAACATGTTTTCAAATAGATGGTTAACTTATATTAAAAAGAAAAGTACTTGGTTTCTGTTTAAAAAGTGTTATGGTTGTGCTGCAGTGATATTTAAAATTGTAATGGGAAAATATTTACTTTTGTTTAGGTAAATGACATTTACTTTTGTTAATCTTATAATTGCATTGCAATATTTACAAATACATAGCAAAGTTATATGAAAATACTGTGTTTTTATTGAGAAATTGTTTATGCTGTAACGATATTTTTTACAAATTACTCAGTAATTTTATACAAAAATTATCATTTTTGTTGAAAAAATATATTTTATTTGTGCTGCAATAATTTATAACTTTAAACATACAGTGTAAATATTCAAGTTAAGTACCTACGAAGAAACAAAACGAGTTTCTGTAAAGTAAATTTAAGATTTATTTTGTAAACAAAAACATTATAATAAATATTAATTTCATAATTATTGACACTCAAGGCAATTTGCTTTATTGTAACTTGCTTCCATATTCTGCAATGCATTGACATTTCTTTTTTAAACTGAAAATAGGGATATTTATGTCGTATATCAAATATAAAAAAAACTCAGTATATAAAAATATATATTTTCAATGGCAAAATACTAAAAGAATGACACCATTATTGAAACAATCTATTAAAAATTTGTTGTCTCTTGTCCTCATGACCTTCAACTCGTACTTCAAAATCCTCGCCTACTACTGCTCTTTCTGTTTCTTCTGCTATTTCTTCTTTATCGATTTCTTCATCATTCATTTTAATACATAAATTATGTAGAACACACGCTGATATAAGACACTAAACTATTAAGTGAATGTTACTATTTTCAAATTTCTTTAGGCGACGAAACCTGCCTTTTAATACAGCAAATACATTTTCAACAATTACTCGTGTGGATGAATGATAATAGTTAAATGTTTTCTGTTCTTCCGTTAATCTGCCATTATCTTTAAAGGGGGGTACTAACCAAAATAGTGAAGGATATGCTGAATCACCAAGGACATAATACGGTTTAATTAATGCACCATTTTCTGTAAGAGTATGATACAACTTAGATTTCCGTAAAACCCTTGCATCGTGCAGCGATCCTGCTTCTCCGCAATGTACATCCATAATGTACCCATTACAATCAACAACACACTGTAATATTATGCTGTACCATCCTTTTCGATTTATATAATCATTACTATTTTGTAATGGTTGCTTAATTGGGATGTGACTACCATCAATTGCCCCTATAACTCCATCCAATCCCTTTTTTTAATTTAAAATGTGACGATAACGAAGTATATTCAGCATACGTTGGCCACTGTATACAGTGACATTCATAAAGTTCGTAACAAACGGGAAATTTTTTTATTATTGATTTTTTGGAAAAGTTTTTATTGGGGTTAGTTTGTGCATCAATCAAAATGAAAATCAAGGTATTCACAAAGAAGAAAGCAAATTAAAGATTATAAAACAGTGACAAACATGAGTAAATTTTATATTTCAATGTGTCTACCTCCCCTTTCTATGCATAAAATAGTTCTTGCATATAATTCTCTTTGAACGTTTATGAGGTACTCTCGAGGTATTTCAGTTGCACACTGCCGAATAGTGTCTTCCAAGTGCAGAATATCTCGAAAAGGTCTGTGTTTATAAACATTATTTTTCAAAATCACACGGGGTAAGATCCGGTGAGCGCGCAGGCCATGGTATTTCCGAAAACCGCCCTATCCACCTATTTGGAAATAATCTATCCAGCCAGTTTCTTACGGGCAAGGTACTATGACAGGGTGCTCCGTCTTGTTGAAAGTAAATCTTTTGCCTTTCTTCTAAAGTAAAATTTTCCAACACATTATTTAAAAATTGTAGATATCTTTCAGCTGTTAAATTTTCTCTGAAGAAAAACGGGCCAATAATCCTATTATTAAAAATGCCGCACCAGACGTTTACTTTAAATGAATAGTGATCGTTTGTCTCAATTGTAAAATGGGGATTGTTATCTGCCCACCATCTACAATTTTGCGATGAAATAACTCCATTTGAACTAAAAGTCGACTCATCACTGAATAATATAAATTTTGTAAACGAACGATCCTCTTCAATTTGTCCCTGCAGCCAAAATGAAAAATACATACGGGAGTCTGCGTCTCTGTCTTTAAGTGTATGGACAAATTTCGGTTTATAGGGTTTGAATTTATTTTTCTTTAATATTCTTTGAATAGAACTACCAGATAAATTCAAATTATCGCGTAATTTGGAAATTGAAATTTTTGGAGTTTCAATAACACTCTGTACAACTTCAAATTCTGTCTGATTATTAGTCATCCAATGCTCATGTGGCTTCTTAAAAAGGTTTGCAACAGAGCCGGTTGTTTTGAATTTAGAAACAATTCTTCCTACCGTTACGTACGTAATTAACTTATCAGGATGTCTTCTGTTGAATATTTGAGCGGCATCTCTGTAGGTTTTATAATTGTCTCCTACAATCAAAACTATCTCGATTTTCTCTTGCTGAGACAATTTTACTGGCATCTTTAACCAGAAACATAAAACGTTAACTTTAAAAAGTTAGAAATAGCAGCAAACGAACCGATATACTTGGTTGACGTTTATTGGAAAATTTTTCAAACAGCAGATTTCATGGCTACCGTTATTACGCAACACCACTTTTCATTTATTGGGCTTAAAATTTGCATGTTTTAATAAGATCAAAAATAAGCAATTAATCTACTATAGACAACATTTTTGCTCGAAAAAGTCACACTTACACTTTTATCTTTTAAATTACATCAAAAATAAACGGAAACACATTATTTTTATTTATTAAAGTGTAATGTAACAAAGTCGTGTTTTTTAACGCAAATTTTCAATATTTCCTGAAAATACATCTTATCTGAAATAAAATTTTTATGTTATTGGTATGTTTTTTAATGAACACAGATCGAAGAATGAGACAACATTTAATTTTCACTACTTTGTAAGAAAATCTTAATATTATGACAAAATAAAGTAAAATTTCAAATAAACGTGATTTTTGCTTGTAATTGTTGTAAAATACTTTTTTAAGGCGTCCAGGTTGTTAATTATACTTAATTTTATTTGCGTACAACAAATCTTGAAGAAGACATGAATACTTTTCGAACTACCGCAATTTTTCATTTTTGGCGACTTAGATTTTTCAAGTTTCCAACCAAATTATGAATGATGAAGTTGATGTGAATACCTTGATTTTCATTTTGATTGATGCACAAACTAACCCCAATAGAAACTTTTCCAAAAAATCAATAATAAAAAAATTTCCCGTTTGTTACGAACTTTATGAATGTCACTGTATATTGTTCACTGAGATTTGTTAGTTTTTCAGCTATTTTAGTAATTATACTGTGAGCTGTACTTTCGCTTACATTAAAGCGATCTGCTATTTGCCTAAATGTTTCCTGGTTACTCAAATACCACAAAAACAGTAAAACACCGTCATGACATGGAATTGGAGGCCGTCCACCTGTTGTTTCATCATGTGTAACAAATACTACTTCCAATTTATTTTCGAGGTGCTGCACGGTTTCTCTATTCAACCGAAAGTGTCTTTTAAATTCTTCATTGCTATAATTGGCAACAGTATTCTTTACAAAGGCATCAATTCTTGTCCTTTTTAAACGTTCATTAAAACACGAGCTATCTGAAGAGTCTGATAATGTATTGGTCATTACTTGAAGATGATGATGTACTGTCTTCTGAACTACTCCGTGATCTTTTTTTCTTCATTATCAACCTCTAAACAATCATAATGATTAGTGCAAATTTTCAAACTTAATTAATTCAATTATTTTACTTACCAAAACTAAAGTGATTTTCTACCGAGCTAAATTGAACTACCCAAGTCTTGAAATAGGTAAAAGCGTGGTTAATAGCGTTTTCTCTCTCGGATGTGTGTTATCTCTCTTGGATTAGTGTGTTATCTCTCTCGGATTAGTGTGTTTGTAAACAAATGCATGTGCTCATTCCATCGGTTACATTCAAAATTCGAAAACAAGGCTCTCGCTAGGTAGGTACCGTATATCGTTTTTTATTTAATTCCAAGAACATATGAAATAAAAAAATCAGTTTTGTCATGTATGTGTTAACGTATCTCCGTTTTTGAATTATTGTCGATTTAGTGTCCATGTTCTTCACGTTTTGTTAGTATTACGCATAAACTAGCAGTGTGGACAGCAAAATAGAGAATAGGTACTTCGACTTGGCAAAACTTGGAGTAAAATTCCTATTGTTGCATTGTTGGGTGTTTGTAAGACGTGTTCATTGCAACAAACTTTCATTTTAGGGGAAAGTCATACTGAAAATGGATTTACGAGACATCAGATTCTTGATAAACAATAAAGTAGTCACTTTTAACGTATTGCCCCAAGAATTTGAGGAACTGGCGGATGGTAAGTTATGAGTAATTAAACAGAGAAAATATAACGATTTAAATTTTCTATGTGAACGAAAAAATTAGAGACTAATGAATTAATTATACTCAATTGCAGATGAGTACGCCTTGGATTTTATCACTCGGTCCATCCATTTAGGCAAATTGAGGAAGTATGAAATTACAACAGAACACCTCAACACAGGACAATTAGAAATCTCCAGAATTATGGAAGACACTGAACCCGATCAAATTGGTAAATATATAAGACTCAAAATGGTGATTGTGTTTTTGGTATATTTGCATACACCTCTATAACTCAAACCTCCACAACTCGAAATTTTCTGTAAGTCAAAATTTACTGATATCCCTGCATATTATATAACTGGGATCTCTTTCTTTAACTCGAAATTTCTAAATTCGAAGTAATTTTCCAGTCCCTTGAGATTCAAGTTATGGAGGTTTGACTGTATTGTAAATTTCCATATTTAGGTTTGGATGACGAGTCGTATCTGGAAGTTTTTCAAGACCTCAATGAAGAAAACAATGTTACTGAACCTGTAGAGTCCCCAATTCGTAAGTTGTGTTAAACTGCATATGATATCTGCATGTGACTAAAATCTAATTGTTGCATTTATAGATGTAACAGAACCAGAACTGTGGAGCACAAGAGGTCGAGAAACCCTTAAAGATAGTGAAGCAACAGCCCATTTATTGCAGCTGCGGGCTTCACCTCGTTATATGAAAATGTTTGAAGACAAAAAAAACAGTGAAAAACCAAATTTGGACAAAAATTGCCCATGATATGAACGAAGCCGGATTTCTTGTGGGAATGGGAAAGGAGGGAGCAATCAAAGTGCGACAAAAGTTTGCCAACCTCACAAAGGCATACATCAGCTTCGTGAACCACGTAAACAGTACAGGCAGGGAACACAAGAACCCGCCACCCCACTACAAGAAATTGCATGAAATTCTTGGTGGAAGCCATAAAGTTCACCCCCCACATATACAAGACAGTCTACCTGGCACCTCAACATCTTCTGCATCACAAAACCTAATAGATGCTGTACCAAGTATCAATAAAATTTCAACTCCAAATAGACTCGAACTGAACATCAGCCCACACCAGGAAACCCCGAGTACATTTACATCAAGGGAGATTCCCACTACACCAATCCAACAGCACCATGTCACAGCTTCTCGTGTCCAACCTTCACGATTTTCTAGGGTACGCCAGAGTGTGCGCCCCCCGAAAACTGCCGCATTAACCAATACAATCGAAAACTTGTTTCAAAAGCAAGCTGAACAGCAAAACCGACACTTTGATATTTTAAAAGAGGAGTTACATGAACAAAATCGTCTGTTGCGCCTACAAGTCGAACAGCGGGGCGAACTTAGAAATGTTTTAAAAAGTTTAGCACAACCACACAAAAGTGTGCGAACATCCAAAAAGCGCAAGTCAAATTGTTCTACTGACTCATCAGAGTAGAATAAATTTTTGTAATTAGTTACTTAGTTCTGTTTCATAGGTTTCTTTAAGGATTTTTATTTATTTTGTTTTATTTTTGAATCTTTATTTATTTTGTTTTTAAACACAATAAAATAACTTTTATACTTTTATTTTACTAAGATCTAATGAATATTAATTTAAAATTTATGCACTATTCTAAAGTACCACATATTTGTCTTCTCTTTGCAAATCCATCTTGGTCCAGTGGATGCAAAATTTGTCGTTGGTCTACCACAAGTTCCAGTTCTGCATTAAAATCGTCTTTATTTATTATGCAAAAATTGTGTAAAACACAACAAGCTGCAATTATGTTTACAGCCTTTTCAATGCTGTATACATTAATATATTTACATATGCGCCATCGTTCTTTTAAAAGTCCAAAGACGTGTTCAATTACGATTCTTGCAGAACTTAATCGTTTGTTGTGACGCTTCTCTTCTTGTGTTAACCGACCTGTATCTCTGTAAGAAAAATTTATAATAATTTATCCATCAATAAGGCCCACGCGACATAATGGTAGTTTTTGTATAAAATTTGTTATGAAGGTTAGAGAGACAGGCTACCACAGTAAATGTTTATTGGTTGATTCGATACTTCTGCTTTCCACAAATTTTATATAAAGTTAGGACCATGTTACAAGGGGCTAACTACTTAATAGATTAGATAATATAATTGTGAGTCATACCTAAATGGAGTCATCAGCCAGCTCTGGGTATGCGGAATCTCCAATGAGATGACACTGCCCATAAAACAAATCATTTTGGCCTAAATACATTGCTCGCCCAATGGATGACTCTTTTAAAATCTGTAATAATATGTTATTTAAATTTTGGCTTCTAAACTATCATGCAAAAATGTACCCTAGCATCATGTATAGATCCTGGATATCCAACAGACACATTAGTAAAAATTCGAGAACTTGTGGCAATACCCTGCAATGTGATTGAATGGTTGAACTTTCTATCCTGATAACTGATGTGTTGATCGTTGGGAATTTTGCACAATATGTGTGTGCAGTCGATAACACCAATAACGTCTGTAAAATAACATATTCTAATATTCTTAAATCATCTAAATTTTTTACCTGGATATTTACTTTTTCGAAAAAAATCCTCACTAATTGTCACACATTCCATGGGTGTGGGCCATGGAATGTATAATTCTTTCAGAGTGTTTAATACATTAATGATTGTATCAATGCAGATCCAAGTAGTTGCTATCGCTAAGTTAAATCTATCGGCAGTGGAAATTAGTGTAGCTCCTTTGCTTACATACCACAGGCATACCAATAATGTTTTCTCTAATGACACTGGTACTTCCCCACCCTGATATCTTTTTGCAATGAGTTTTCTGCCAATCTCTGTTAATAGCTTATGTGATGTCTCTCGACTTATGCGAAAATACTGATAAAAATCATAATCCAGATACTTTTGTATCCAAGTTTCAAAAAAGTTTCGTATTCTTATATGTTGTTCTCTCAATAATATAAGTGGGAACAACCACATTAGTGGACACTGAGTTACAGTAGATGTAATTGTCACGCCTGCTAAAAGTATTGGCGTTAAATCATCTTCTACAATTGCTGTTAAGGCAATCTTTTGCCTTTTATTTAATTTCATGGTGTCTAACGCAAAACACCTAAAGGTTGAAAACGTAATTACATTAGTAAATTCCACCGCAGCTAATAATAATTTACACAACAATTTAACTGTCAACAAGAATACCCCTGAACCAGAACATAACCACAATTTGTCCAATTCCGTCAAAAAGATAACTCATTACGTCATTACTTGACTAACCGTGGTTTGATGTGGTTAAGAAAAGTTAGCTCGGTAGAAAATCCCTTTAAGTGTTCCATTTCTTGATTTTTAACTAGCAAGGTTATGTAAGGTTATGTCGCGACAACAGATAAACAAAACAGTTCAGATAAACTTGTTCGTTTCGCTATCAAGGATCACATTAATTTCTCTATTGTAAACTGATCCAAACTGATCTAAACGAATTGATTCGACGCGTGAATCGAATGCAGCTAATACTAGCAAGATGCATTTTATATATTTCACAAACTCAGAAATTTAATGCATCTTGCAAACTAGGGATGCTAGATGTTTTTTATTCCTCCTGTACATTTTGACTGCTTGTAGATAAGTGGTATTGAAGTTACACCATCGATATGTCTTCAGTTTCTTGACGCTCTATTTCATGAAGCTCTGAATCTTCTAAATTTTCAATCTCTGATTGAATATCATTAAATTGTGATAATGTTTGTTGTAATATGTCAATCCGTTCCTTTAGTTCAACTAGACTTGATTTTTCGTCTAACGAATTAAAATATGTTGAGAATCTTGTAACAGACGTTTTGATTTGCTTGCGCTTGTTCTTGAGACTCTTTAGTAATGTTGCCATAAGGAATTCTTTTGTTTAGTATGACGAAAAGATAAATTAGGTTTGTTCTAGCAAACAATTTCTGATAGTTTGTGTACTTTTTCTTTACGCATGCGTAATCCGTAATTGTTGTCGAATTAGTTTCGAACTTTTCTTTGCTAGAACGTTTCCCTAATTATATGTAGGATACAATACGACATTTCACGCCAAGTCAGTTAAATCCGTATTGTGGCGGTTTGGGTTCGAATTCGCCGGAAATAAAAGGAATAGCTCACTTTATTTTAATCAGCTTTAATTTAAAGGGCTTACGAAAATACACAATTTAAGAAAAGGTACATCTTGTTAACAAATAATCAAATTAAACTATAAAACTACACGAAACGCGCGCCGTGACTGCAAGCTTATCGATGGCTAAGTTAAGAATAACTTTATTTTTAAGAACTCAAAGAACTACTGTCCGCGGTCACCACTCTTCCGGAAAACCCTTCAACCCTCCCCGAGAGGGCGTAGGGATACTCTCTGCTACAGACTCCCCCTCTGGCTCCGAAGACGTCTCGGCGAGGAAGCCAGTCTGGTTTTCTTCGAGGGTCGACCTCGTCTCCGACGTGGAATCACCGCTTCCACCGAAACCGATTCTCCCTCCATGTGAAAATGTCTTAAGTGGCTACAGTGGAACTTGCCAACCGGTGTTCCGTCGAAATTCACCACCTCATATGACGTCGGGCTAGCTTTCCGCTGTATTTTGTACGGGCCGTCCCGCCTTGGCGCAAATTTTGCAGAGAAGCCTTTGTTTGCATCACTGAGTGCATGTGTTGTGACCAGCACTAGGTCGCCTTCGCGGAAAGAGTCGATCTTTTGCCTCGATGCGTCAGCATGCGCTTTCCGGCCATCCTGTTGGACTTCCACAGTCTCCTTTGCGGCCCTTAGTACTCGAAAGAAATTACGTAAATAAGGAGTAATCTCTGGGATGAAGTTGTCAGTGGTTACAATTGCTCTAAGGTCTCGATTCACGTCATCAGGTGTCCGTAGTTCTCTGGCAAAGGTCAAATACGCAGGTGTATGCCTCGTAGATTCGCACTTCGCTGTGTTGATTGCGAACCTGACAGCAGCCATATGTTCATCCCATTGGCTGTGCTCGCGCTGGACTAAAATAGCAAGCTGCGTCCCGGTGTTTTCGTTCGACCGAATTGCTTTGGGGATGATAAACTGGTATCAGCGTTTGATGCATATTGAGACAATGCATAACCTGCTGCATCATCGCCCCTACGAACTGAGGACCATTGTCACTAATCACTTTTCTAGGAGTGCCATATCGAGTGCAAATTTCTTCCACCAACGTTTTTGCACAATTTTCCCCTGTTGCCCTTTTTAATGGGAAAATTTCCACCCATTTCGAAGCGGTGTCCTCCACACTCAGGATCCATCGGTTTCCGGCTGGGGTTTCTGGCAATGGACCAAAAAGATCGATAGCGATCACTTCGAATCTTCTAGCTACAGCTGGGGTTTGTAGTAGGCCGGCTGGTTTGGTGTTGTCTGTTTTATATTTCTGGCATTCAACGCAGTGGTGAACGTAATTCTCAACGTATTTTCGCATTCCGATAAAATAATATCTTGCTGCTATTTTCTTGAGAGTTCGTTCCACACCATAATGTTCAGCCAATGGAGAGTCGTGGTACTCTTGCAGGATTTTCTCCCGTTCCTGTGCTGGCACGACTTGCTGGGGTTCCTCACTCTCATCGTCTTGATCGTATCGATATAGTACCCCGCGAGACATTATGTAGCTCCTCTCGGCCCAGCGAGAACTGTTGGCTTCGTCTTCGTTCTCGAATGCTTCAATTATTTTCCTTACATCCGGGTCCTGAAACTGTGTTTCTCGGATGGCTTCTGCTGATCTGGTGGGTATGTCTACACTAACCGACTGAACTTCTGTAGATACCGCATTGTTTTGGTCCACGTTCAGACGAGAAAGTGCGTCAGCTATAACATTCTGCTTTCCAGGTACATGAGCTACTTGCAGGCTTGCAGTTGAAGAGACCACCGTGCCAGGCGTCCACTTGGAGATTTTAGCGAAAACAACCATTTTAGTGGCTGATGATCCGTGATAACTTGGATTTCGCTACCTTCTATGTAGCTGCGGAATTTGGACACAGCCCACACAACGGCAAGTGCTTCCCTCTCCGTCGTGGAGTAATTCCTTTCCGCTGCCGATAATAGTCGACTCGCGTACTCGATAGGGCGTTCGTCAACTCCCTCCCCCTGCAACAAAACAGCCCCCAACGCGTATGCACTCGCGTCTGTGCGTACGATATATTTTTCCGATGGGTCCGCCTGTCGCAAAATTGGCGCGGTTGTCAAACGTTTTTTCAGCGAATCAAAAGCGCGCTCCTCTTCGTCACCTCACTTTCAAACAGCTGTTTTCCTTGTAAGTGATGATAACGGTTTCGCGGTCTCAGCAAAATTCGGTATGTACCGCCTATACCAAGAACACATTTGATAAAAGCTAAGCACTTGCTTTACATTTTTAGGTGGCGCGATATTTAAAATAGCGTCCACTTTGTCCTTATCTACGCTCACGCCTTCAGCCGATATTACGTGTCCTAAATATTTCACTGAGCTGCGGGCAACATACACTTTTCGCGATGAGCACACAAATTAAAAAGTTCTAGCCTTTCGAACACCGCATTTAAATCGTCCAAGTGCTCCGCAAAGGTACTCGACACTACGATTAGGTCGTCCATATACGCGGAAACGGTTCGCTCCTTTAGACCGGCGCGAAAACGGTCCATCATGCGCTGAAAAGTCATAGGTGCGTTTGTTAAGCCGAACGGCATTCGCGTAAATCGGTACGTTCCGAGAGGGCACACGAAACACGTTTTATCTCGGTCCTCTTCCCGTACGCGCACTTGCCAGTACCCTGCCCGTAGGTCCAGCGTACTAATAAAATTTGGTACTTTGTCTGTTTGTAAAAGTTCATCCAGTCTAGGCACTGGATAGCTATCGCGTTTTGTTATTGAATTTAACCGCCTGAAATCTCCGTATACGCGCACCCCGTCGTTCTTTTTCTGCACTAACACGAGTGGCGCCGCCCATGGTGATTCGCATTCTTCAATGATGCCTTCCGCTAACATTGAATCTAATTCTTTCCGAAGTATGTCCTTGTTAGCGGGGCTCATTCTATACGGTGGTACCGCGATGGGTGCGTGGTCTCCTGTGTCAATCTGGTGTTCCGCGAAAGGCGTTGGCTCATCCTTTGCTTGAAACACTTGCGCGTGCTTTTGTAGCAGTTCCGTAAGTTGTCGGCGTTGCGTGACTGTTAAATTCTGTCCTTCGTCCGGCCGAAGATGTACTGCTTCTTCATTGTCAGTACCTTGAAGCGCAATCGTTACATCCGACGTAACAATAATATCCTCCTCGAATTTATATTTTACATCGGGTTCCTCCGAAAAATTCCATGTATTCTGGCTATAATCCATCACGATTTTTGCCGCCTGAAGGAAATCTGTACCTAATAAGGTGCGGTTATTTTGCAGTTCGGGGAGAATTATAAAGTTTACCGGAATGTCTCGGTTTTTTATTTCAAGAATTACGTCTGCGATGAGAACGTCTCGTACCTTCCTTTCCCCGTCCGCATATGCTATTGTCATTGAGCTTTCCTTGAATGGGTGGTTCAATGACTGCAGGTAGTCGTACACGCGACGACCAGCGATGCTCGCTTGTGCTCCAGAATCAGCGATGGCGATCCCTTTACAGCCGAATAAAGAAATAGGCAACAGCGGTTTTACTGCAGTTGGATCATTTGCGTACGTTGTTTGAATTACGGTATAATTTAGCATTATTTGAGCGGCCTCAGTTGTAGGGCGTTGTGCGAGGGTTGGATTGCAAGTTGGGCACTTCGAGCATATTTTCCCGAGCGCCCCACATCCATAACACCGGATTTGCCCCGCTACTGATGTGTTCGAGGAACTTCGACTCGCCTCCTTTCTCAATTTATTTTGACATTCGTTTACTAAATGGCCGAAATTTTTGCAGAACGTACATCGTGGTCACGACTTCGTTTGTAAGTCCGGTGTCCCCGGATTCTTAGAAGCGTGGGCATTCTTCGAAGCTTGTGATTCATGCAGACGCTGTTCGGCTTCGCGCGCGGTTTTCAGGAGCTTTTCGAATGTCGTCACGTCTTCCCGTTTCACTGCTTTCCTAATTTTCCGATGCAGTAACCCATAAATCATATCTATTTGTATTTCTGTTGACGGTGGATTGTTTAAGCGCGCCAATAATGCTCGCGATTTGCTGACGAATATATCCGTTGTCGTTTTGTCGTCTTGCTCCGTCGCGAACAATTAGCGGTAAATCTGATACGCGGGTTTTTCCGGCCCGTACGAGTTCTTAAGCGCACTTAATGCTCCTTGCCAGTTCGTAACACTCGATTTGACTCCTTGCCACCACGTGGCAGCGTCTCCCGTCAATAACATTGAAAGACCCCTGATCGCGTTTTCTTCCGAAATTCCCACACAGTCTTTGTACGTCTCGATCGCGTCTATAAATGCTTCCACGTTGTCCGATTTTTCCCGTAAAACGCGACGAACATTTGCAAAAATTACCTTGCGAACCGGACGACACTGTAGAAACCGGCGTTGGAGTTCGGATCTCCAAGTCCCTACGAAAATTCGCCTGCATCTCCTGCATCTGTTGCGTAACTTGCGCCTGTACACCCGCGAGTAATTGTTGCAACTGTTGTGCAGACATTTGAACTACTTCCGGCGCGTTGTCCATCTTTTCACGTTGAACGGACGCTGTTTTATTTCCCAGAACTCGTATTCGTTCGCTGCGGCGTGGTTTTTCCGACATTCACATTGAGAAACGCGGCGTTTGTTTCGCGTCGCTCACGTATCGCGTCGCGCACTTTGTATGTGCGAGTAATACGGGACTTCACCTACCTCGTGGATGCATACGTGTATTTACCATATCGTTCCAGTTTCTCTTCGAGTTCGCACACCTTGCTTGCGAAGACAAAGGATGATCGGTATCCAATATGGCGGTGATCCCGTTTCCGGTTGAAGATGCGGAACACGTGGATGTTGCTAGCGTCCAGATTCCGTAAAAATCTTCAGCATCGATTGATTTTCTACAGCTTGGCACAGCCGAAATTTACTTTCGTTAGTTTTACACGCACTGTGAATTATATTTCCGGGCCACGAGTTGGGCTGCCAATGTGGCGGTTTGGGTTCGAATTCGCCGGAAATAAAAGGAATAGCTCACTTTATTTTAATCAGCTTTAATTTAAAAAGGCTTACGAAAATACACAATTTAAGAAAAAGGTAGATCTTGTTAACCAATAATAAAATTAAACTATAAAACTACACGAAACGCGCGCCGTGACTGCAAGCTTATCGATGGCTAAGTTAAAACTAACTTTATTCTTAAGAAGTAAAAGAACTACTGTCCGCGGTCACCACTCTTCCGGAAAACCCTTCAACCCTCCCCGAGAGGGCGTAGGGATACTCTCTGCTACAAAACTTAATAAAACCTTAAATTAGACAGTATTTCTTAAGTTAGTGATTGTACCATTTTCACAGTATAGAGTTTTTAGTAAATTGCCATATATTTATTGTTTACTTTACTTTAAAACTTTACTATCGGTTCTTCTTGGTGAAATATTCTTTTAAAAAGTTGAATGAACAAAAATGCTTCATATAATTTCACAAATTTTAATGAAATTTGCACTAAATGTACACTTCAGTTTTTACACCATCTACGGGACTTTACTCTTAAAACCGAAGATGGTATAAAAGTTGAAATGTACGAGTGCAAAGTTATAGCGAGTTTGACTTGCCACCCTCAGGATATCTTTCCGTGTCACTACATAAAGCTAGTACGAAACGATAACATACCTACTCAGTTCATACCAGTGTGTAACAAGTCAAACTCGTTATTAATTAAATTCACCACAATTGCTAGAATTTAATAATAACACACGAACTAACAAAACTTGTATCCCTCTTTCTGATTCCGCAGCTGTATATTTTGTTTTTTTGTGCTCAAGGTGCAGTAGTTACAAAATAAACAGAAACATCACTGTCACTTTATTAAGATGTAAATGAACTGTTGATTATGTTTTTATAAATGAAATGTTGATTTAATTTTTAAAACTGAAATATTAATTTTGTTTTTGTAACTACAATGTTGATGTTGTTTTTATGTATATTTTTTTGTTACCTAATACAAATAAATTGAGTCAGTATTTTATGTTGTGCATTTACAAATATTTATTGTATTAATATATTTAATAAAATATGTATAAGTTCAAAACAAACTATATCAAAACAATCTAAAATATGTACCTACATTTAATTCAGAAAATAAAATTAATCCTTATTTAAAGTTTCCATGTTACAAATTATCTATTTTGGTATATTAATCTTGCCATATGATTTCGTATTTCAATGCCATCATTTTCATCTGCTACAAATTCATTCTCAAAGATTCCAACTTCTTCATCTTCTTGTGCATCATTAGGTGGCTCATACCCAAATTTGTCATTTATGGCTAAATTGTGTAAAACACAACAGCTCCGAACGAAATGACATATTTTTTGAATGTCCCTTAACTTAACATGGTACAACTGCCTAAATTTCTGTTTTAGCAAACCATTTGTGTGTTCGATAATATATCTGTTTCCAGATAATACTCTGTTATAATTTCTTTGTGCAGCATTAAGTTGTCCCCTGTCTCTGAATGGAGTCAATAAAAATCGAGTGCATGGATATCCACTGTCACCTATTATAAATTTTCCATGACCACATTTTTGGGGTAATTGGTTAGACAATGGAGATACACGAAACACCCTGCTGTCATGAACAGAGCCAGGATATCCAATAAATACATCCCTAATCCTTCTTTCATGGTCACAAACAATTTGTACCTGGAAATTATGAATTCTCAGTTTATTTTGTGACTAAATAATTAATAATTAAAGCAGGTTCTTGTCCGATAAAAGTTGTATCACAAAATCTTTTAAACGGACACACATTAGTTAGGACAACGTTAGTGCACATATTTAGTGTCCGTTTAGAAGATTTTGTGATATAGTTAATTATTGTTTTAGATTCAGTAATTTAAATGAAGTATTTGCTGATATATCCTTCTCTATGCATTTAAGCCATATGAATATGTTACTTCCATTGCGTACTTTTTATTTAATAACTGCATTTCTTGCCAAGTTTGCTTTATTTTCACTGTGAAGCAGTATAAGCATAGTTTTTATTATGACAACTACTTACCTGAATTGAATAATAGTGTTTTCGATTCAAATATGAATCTGGGTCTTCGGCAGGTTTGTCTATCTTTATGTGAGTTCCATCTATTATACCTATTACTCCTGGAAATCCATGTCCAATAAAATACTGTTCGATAGTTTCTCTTTCTTCATTATTTGGCCACTGAATGGCTTCTGCTGACATTCCACTTAAAAAGGAAGTCACTCTAAATATGATGCGGTGCAATGAACTTATTGTGATATTGAATCTATCAGCCACATCTCGAAAAGATGGTGATGTGCTGCAAACCACAGGAAAAATATGTTGCTCTGCAGTTAGTTTGCCATGTCCGCCAGAATTTCCATCTGGTGGAAAATGTGGACTTTGCAGAAATTTCTCAATCAAGTATCCTGAAACTGCTCTAGACACACGAAAGTGTTCAATATACACTTCATCAGTATATAAAGGGACTGTATCTTCGACATAATTTTCGTTTTTGGCACGTGTTTCATCTTGTTCTTCAAGTATTTGAAGTAAGTCTTCATCGGTACTTCCACTACTTGCAGTATCGCTACTTGTTACTTGTTAACTTTTCTCCATATTTAGAAACCTGTCAACCATAACATAACCAACAACACAAGACAAGTCAGTTTGTGAACTCGTTTTGTCGTTTTATCTTCTGCGCATGAACAGGATTTGAAATACTAGGTCCCGACTAAGAATTGTTAGGACTGTCCTAGAACCGTTATGGGTTAGAATGCACGAGATGCTGGAACATCGGAACCACATCGGAACATCGGAACGCTGCTAAAACTCTGAGCATGCGTAAAAAATTCGGAATTAATTCTGAACTGTGCTGGAACAAACCTAATATAAATCAAATAAAATAATGCATGTCGTTACTAGCTAAGCTTTTAGGTTATTGAAAATCCGTGTCAGCTAGTATAAATAATTTTATTGCATTACAGGACCGGTTTCTAGTAGCTAGTTCAGACGTTTGCACTTGATAATGCCCAACTGGGCGAAACCGGCCGTGTAATTCAATAAAGTTATTTATACTAGCTGACACGGATTTTCAATAACCTCAAATAAAATAATTACTTACCAATAAAATACGGTACAATACTAAATTTCACTGCAAAATACAACAAATGACCAAAGGAATAACTGAATCGTAAATAACATCAAAGCGTTCAGGACTCCCTTTTATAACCTTGGGCTACGTAAAATTCTGAGGCCTTTCCCGATTTTGTACGGAATAATTATATAGTTCTGCCTCTCAATATAGTAAACGAAAAAAAAAAAAAAAAAGATACGCCAGCGCAATGCCGATTTTTTTTTAAACTTTCCAAAAATCTGTCAAACGACAGAGTGCAGAATTGAAAAGACAAGACGTTGACAAGGGTCTAGGACAATTCGCCGTCTCCGATTCGCCGTCGCCAATTCGCCGTAGGTACAATTCGCCGTAGGTACAATTCGCCATAGGTACAGTTCGCCGTCGGTAAATTCGCCGTCGATAAATTCGCCTGCGATTAGTTCGCCGTCGGTAGTTTTAAAATAAATAAATCATTTGTCATTAATGATGCATATATATATATTATTTACATTTCATAATTAATTAAAAGAAGACACAATTTTGTAAATACGGTGTTCAAAGATGAAACTTCGTTAAATTTTTAGTCCAGTCGGAATGAACGAAATAATTTAGAAACAAAGAAGTAAGATAGAGGGGAATGAAAACAAACTGCGATCAATTTCAAAAAGGAAAGCGAATACAAGGAATAAAGGAAGATGAAACAAAAATAAGAACAGACAATTTCGTAGTGACGTAGCGGCGGGTGGACCACGCCAGAGAGAAAAGACGGTGAGTAATAGCGGTAGCGGTAACAGTAACGGTAGCGGTAACGGTAGCGGAAGCGGCGGGTGGACCACGCCAGAGGGGTGACTGGTTCGTATTCTGCGGTTGACCAGCAGAATACTGACCTAAACAGTAGGTAGTGGAAGCGGCGGGTGGACCACGCCAGAGGAGTGACTGGTTCGTATCCTGCGGTTGACCAGCAGAATACTGACCTAAACAGTAGGTAGTGGAAGCGGCGGGTGGACCACGCCAGAGGGGTGACTGGTTCGTATTCTGCGGTTGACCAGCAGAATACTGACCTAAACAGTAGGTAGTGGAAGCGGCGGGTGGACCACGCCAGGCAGGAAGGGAATGGCGGGATGACCACGCCAGGTAGGAGGGTTGGTCAGTATACCGCGGAAGACCAGCAGTATACTGACGGTTTTCTATGAAGCGAGGCGGCTTTTATAAGGATAAGCGCCTCCTCTTCGTGACGTCTTCTAAGGTAGGGCAGCGCGAAGATGTAGCGCTGTCGATGCACGGAACACCGTGGTTTGTCAACAGACAAACCAGTTCAAGCGGAGGGTGAAAGGTCACGCGTAAATACACTTCATTACATTCCCCCTTTTCTTAAAATCGAACGGGTTGGAGCCCGTTTCATGGTCAAGCCTTTATTAGGGCATCCAAACCCGTTTAACAAATAATCCGGAAACTTAAATGAAAACCCAACTAGCTCTCACCTCACAGTATCGAAATCCCTGGCACACACTGATTGGTGACGTCGGCTGGCGGCATCGGCAAAGTTATCCAGCGGACCTGTTCTGGGTTGCCGGGAGCTGGATACGGAACCCGCACTCTGCGCTTCCGAAAACTATGGGCTGGTCGTAATTTCCATAGGGGGATGCTCACCGATACAGCCAAATCTTTGCCGGGCGTCGCAAGTGGTCCGTGGGTATCGCCGGGGCGAGGATTGCTTGGTGGTGTGTCGAAGATGCTTCGCTGCCGGGTTCGGGCTGGTGATTTCCCAAACAGCCTTTCAAACATCTCTTCCCGACGAATCTCCTGCTGGATATTCCGGCCAGGTGTCACGGGCAATGGGGTGGGTGGTAACGGCGTAATAATGGCAGGAACAGGTGTCAACCGGATCGGCGACGTGTCCAATTGTAGCACATCGGATGTTGGACCTCTGGATGCCGGTGGTGTTTGCGGGCATCGCAGCACTTCGTTATATACGGAAATCGGCGGGGTGTGTACCATGGTTACTATGCACGAAATGGTTTCAAGTCCTTGAGGTGGACGTTCTTAAATAGCTTGGCGGTGGCGTTATCCCTCAACTGGAATATGACGGGGGAAAGGACTTTGGTCACGGTGAGCGGGCCGGAATATTTCGGCGCTAATTTGGCCGCGAATCCTTTATTGGCGTTTGATAAAATGTAGTCTTTCTTCATGACCTGATCGCCGAGGTGACATCTCCAGTCTCTTCTCCGTAAGTCGTAATACTTCTTCTGCGTTTCGAAGGCTCGGTTTAAATTCAAACGGACTAAATCGAAAATTTCCTGTAGTTGCTCGAGAACACGCCTATTGACGCCAGCTTCTTCGTTTTGCTCCGGTTCGTTACGTGGCATCTCAGGTTTCTGGTACAGGCGATTCGGGATGTTTAACTCTCTTCCAAAGTTTAATAAAGCCGGGGAAAAACCAGTGGACTCGTGTTTTGATGTATTTATTGCCAACATAAACTCACTTAAACGTTGGTCCCATTTTCGATGGTTTCCCTCACAGTATTGCGTAACCATTTGCTTGATAACCTTATTTGCTCGTTCTACAGGATTCGTTTGTGGTGTGTACGGAGGCGATAACCGATGTTTAATTCCCATATCCCTTAGAATCTGCTTGAAAGCTCGATTGGTAAACTGGGTCCCATTATCGGTGATTACTACTTGAGGACATCCAAATCTTGCTAGGATTCTTTCCTTGAATGCTTGAATGACGGCGGTTGAAGTGGCTTTTCGGAGAGCTCGAAATTCTAGCCATTTAGTAAATCGGTCTTGGAATACTATAATATAACAGTGTCCCTTGGCAGATCGGGGTAGAGGTCCAATAAAATCTGCGCTAACGGTTTCCCACGGTTCATTGTTCGGAGACTTGTACATTTTCCCAGGTATCTGTTGTTGAGATAGTTTATATCGCTGACATGTTAAACATGAACGGACGTAGCGAGTAATGTCCCTAAACATTCCTGGCCAGTAATAGTTAGTAATAGCTACGGTTTTGGCAATGCCTAAGTGTCCTGCTGTTGGAGCGTCGTGATTTTCCCGCAACACTTCACGCCTGTCTTCCTTTGAAACGCATAATTTCCATGCTTCTGTGAAATCTACGTCAGCCACAGCATCAGTTAAATTTCGTCGGTACAATTTATCTTCTTTAATGCAATAATTTTCATATTGATCGGGATTCCTCTGTACTTGAATGAAATTCTTTCGGTACCAGTTGCATTGCGTCGGATTCTGTTCAATTACAGCGATGTTGTCGATCGGTTGTCGGGATAATATATCGGCTAACTGATTCAGTCTTCCTTTTCGGACTTCCACTTCCTTTTCCACTTCGAAATCAAACTGTTGTAGATGCATGATCCATCTGGCTAAACGACCTGTAGGGTTTGGTAAATTTAATAACCATTTTAAAGATTGATGATCACTCTGGACTCTGAAATGATATCCTTCCAGATAAACTCGCATCTTCTGTATTCCCCAAACAATGGCCAGACATTCCTTCTCGGTAGTGGAATAATTTTTCTCGGTTTTGGACAATGAACGACTGGCGTAAGCGACTACGCAATTTCTGCCATCTATTTTCTGTAATAGTGCTGCACCTAGACCATGATTTGATGCGTCGGTCTGTAAAATGAAAGTTTGCGAAAAGTCTGGACAGGTTAGAATCGGAGCTTGGGTAAGTTGCTTCTTCACCTCGGTAAATGCGTTTTCTTGCGATTCGGTCCACTGTCACAGCTGAGCTTTTCTTAACTATTTAGTCAGGGGTGCTATTATCTGGGAGAACAACGGTACAAATTTCCTATACCAAGACAGTGTTCCTAGGAATTTTCGCAGTTCCTTTACATTGTTTGGCGCTGGTAGTTCTTTAATTGCTTTGATTTTATCTGGGTCAGTCTCAATGCCTTCTTCTGACACAACATGTCCCAAATATCGGATGGATTTCTTGAAAAATTGACACTTTTCCGGATTCGGACGTAGATTCCCTTCATATAATTTCTTGAATACCTTTTCAAATTCCGTACGTGTTCTTTGAAGGTTTGTCCTAATACGATTATATCGTCCAAATATGCTAAGGCGACGGACTCCATCTCTGGCCCGATGATTGTATCTAATAATCGTTGAAAAGATGCCGGTGCTGAATGCAACCCAAAAGGCATGACGGTCAATTCAAACAATCCTTTTCCAGGCACTGTAAAAGCGGTGATTGGCCGGCTGTCTTCGGTTAGTGGAATCTGCCAATATCCGTGCTTTAAATCAATCGTCGAAAAGTATTTTGATCCGCGAAGTTTGTCTAATATGTTGCTAATAAATGGCAACGGGTATGCATCCTTCTCTGTTACACGATTAATTTGACGAAAGTCAATGCAAAATCTATGTTTGCCGTCTTTCTTCTTCGTAAGAACTATGGGAGAGCTCCACGGACTGTGTGATGGTATTATTACTCCATCCTGAAGCATATTGTTCACTTCTTCGTTCACTGCATTCATTAAAGCTGGATTTAACGGACGGTATCTTTGTTTAATCGGAGTATTTTCTTGAAGACGGATATGATGTTTAACTAGCGGTGTCAGCATCGTCACCTGTTGAAATCGCATAAACTCATTATCCAACAGTATTTTAGCTTCTTCTCGTTGAGTTGGTGACATTGTAGGGCAGAACTGATAATCAATATCGGTAGCATTGACTGCAATAACGGTTTCTTCTTTGCCGAATTCAATTTCTCTGTTTCCGGTTTTCACAATCACTTGATTTGCTGCAAGGAAATCCATGCCCAATAAAATATTGCTTGTTAATTGCGGTAAACATAGAAATGTGGTCCTCTTTTCGTATCCTTGAATTTGAAATGTGATGTCGATTTCATATAGTGCAAATCCGAATTTTTCGCTGCGAGCAGCTGTCTCCTGGCTTACGTAAGATAGAACAGAACCTGTATCTATTAATGCCTTGAAAATTTCATCGCCAATCTGGACGTCTATTTGCAATCTGTTGTTAATGATCTTCACAATATTTGTGCCATTAATGAACGGAATGGGCATCTGTGCATGTGTAGTAGAGGACTTCACTGGCGACGGCTGGGGTTGCCTCTGGTCCCAGCCCATCTCGAGTTTCCCGGACACGGACAATCTCTGGAGAGGACGCCTTCTTTTCCACATCGAGAGCAGAACAACTTCTGCGGTTGTGCCGAGCTTCTCAAACTCGTCGATAAGCCTTATGAGCTCGTTGATAGAGGCAAATGATTCTTTCTTAATATAATACCGGTATTCGGCTCGTAATTGACGGTAGATATTTTGCAGTTGCTTTTCTTCAGAGAAACCTCCATGTCTTCGCATTAACGTTTGCAAAGCGATTATGTAATCCTTGCCTTTCTCGTGAACACCCGATTGAACACGACGATTAATTTCGGCCTCCAGACCCTTGGCATACTCTGGTGGAAAGTAAAATAATTTGAAGTCATGAATAAAGTCAATCCAACGGTGCCATGAATCTTTGTTATTTCTATACTAAAGATTCACTTGTCCTTTTAAGAGTTCGGGTAGGGCACGTAAAGTTATGTCATCTGTAATTCCGTATTCTTTCGTAAGTTCTTCGATCCTTTCTAAGAATGGTACTGGATCGGACTTCCCATCGAAATTCACATTCCACTTACGAATCTGATTTAAAACGTCTAGTTCCGTCTGCTTGAGTACAGATGTCCCTTGTGAGATGCTCGCGCCTTCTCTTAAATATTTGACGAGACGCTCTCGTAAGTCTTCCACTTTGCCTTCGGTGTCTAGTTGGAATTTTCTTAATTCGGCTGTTAGGTCGTCTTTCTTTAGCAGGTACACCCAACCAACTCGTAGGTCAGCGGCTTCATTCGTGGTTCCTTCGTCGTCGTTCCTCATCTTTTTAGTCTGTCCCTGCTCGGGCGCCAAAATTTGTAACGTATGCTTGTCGGTGTAGCTCGATGGGGAAATTAAGTTCCAGAATTCGAAGAATTAAATATATTAAAATAAAATAAAGGTAACACTTCAATAATAATCATAATGAAACGAAAACGGTGTCCTCCTGGTGGCTGCAGGTTATCGCGGATGGCTGCGGGGCGGTATCTTCGGACGGCTGCGGGGCGGTAAAACGGACGGGGGTAGCCACCTGTATTAAACGCATTAAACGGTAGGGGGTAGAAACGGTAGCGGCGGGTTGACCACGCCAGAGGAAAAAGACGGTGAGCGGCAGCGGTAGCGGCGTGTGGACCACGCCAGAGAGAAAAGACGGTGAGTAATAGCGGTAGCGGCGGGTGGACCACGCTAGAGAGAAAAGACGGTGAGTAATAGCGGTAGCGGTAATAGTAACGGTAGCGGTAGCGGAAGCGGCGGGTGGACCACGCCAGAGGGGTGACTGGTTCGTATTCTGCGGTTGACCAGCAGAATACTGACCTAAACAGTAGGTAGTGGAAGCGGCGGGTGGACCACGCCAGAGGGGTGACTGGTTCGTATCCTGCGGTTGACTAGCAGAATACTGACCTAAACAGTGTGACATACTTTTTTTTGTAAGTAGATTCTCACCTGTTTGGTTGCCATAGCTCAGTTTAGTCGGAGGCTGAGGTGGATTCGGATAATTCTTCGAACTATATTCTTAAAAACATAACTTGCGTAATTCATAAAAAAAAATAATAAACGGTAGATGACAAAACGAAAGCTGTTGAGCGCCAAGTAATCTCTTTAAACTGTAATTACTAAAACAGTCCGGAACCAAACTAATGAACTCGAAACAGAATTTTAGATTACGCAAATTTATTTCAAAGAAATTAGTCTTTAATCGTAACAGAAAATGAAAAAGAATGTTTGAAAATGAAACATAATATAATTGATAAATTATGTAACGATTTAACATAAAATGTAATTTGACCAAACAAAATATATAAATATATATGCTAACATGTGTACAAAAAAAACTTAAAGTAGAAAAAATTAATATGATGCAAACTATAGATAAATGACCCATACAAATAAATGTAATATAGCACTAGACAAATATGAAGGTGACCCAATATACTATAATTATATTGTCCACAGATAATCAAAATAAATTTAAATGGATTATTCCATACGATACGGTAATATTTCCAATACGATACGGCACGATACGGTAATTTTCTTCAATACGATACGGTACGATAATTTTCTAAATACGATACGATACGGTAATTTTCTCAAAACGATACGATACGATAAGTTTGTCCATACGAAACGATACTGACAGTTTTGTCGATACGATACGATACTAATACAAATGGTTGTTTCTTACGCAATCCTGACGATAGCTTGACCTGAATTCCAATTACGACTCCTTTGAATTTATCTTCAAACGACTCCGCAATAACTGGACTTGTTTCCAGGAACAACCACGTCAAATAAAAAGAGAACTCCTGTCCGGTAGTATCTTCAAAACGAGAACGGTATTATCTTCAAAACGAGAACGGTAATATCTTCAAAACGAGAACGCTGTGTATAGCAAGGAATTTTCCCATAAAACTCGTGCGGTAGGAGGAAAGCTTCGGCCTCGGTAACTCAACACAATTTCGGGAATCCAAAAAACTAATCTTCAAATGTTCAACACAATTTCGGAAGTCCAAAAAAACTAATCCTCACACAATTTCGGAAGTCCAAAAAAAACTCTACATAAAGAGAAAAAGAACCTTAGAAAATATTCTCCTAAACAACTAGGGTACTTACAATCTTCTGTTAGTTTTTCTTTCCTAAGCGAGAACTTAAAGCAACACGTGCTCGGATACGGTAGCGGAACGGTAGCGTTTTGTGGCAAAAAACAAACAGCAAACTGACACAGTAGGGCTGACGAGAAAAGAGACGTGAATATTTGCCAAACTGGAATATCTCAAAGCCGTTCAGAGCTTCACAAAACCACAAAAATTTGGAGACGCACGCCACGCGTCTTAATGGCGCACGAGCACACACCCAAATCTGTACACGATCATCGAAGAGGACGGAAACTCGTCAAAGATTTTCTACGCAATTTCCGTATACGTCATCAAGAAATATCGATCAATAAAATCGACCAAAAGACCATGTACGACATCTACAGATTAATTTCCGAAACAAACAACAAATGGCTTTAAGAAGAAAATAGAAATCCGCATTACTATCTGAAATTAAAACACAAATCCTGAGAGATAGAGGCGTGAAGGTCATAAATACGAAATTAATTAGACGAACGAAACAGTTTTTACTTAAATTTCACCAGCAAAATAACGAGAAAATACGTAAAAAGATAATGTAACGGACAGCGAAAAATGTGAACGTTACAACAGTAGGTAGTGGAAGCGGCGGGTGGACCACGCCAGAGGGGTGACTGGTTCGTATCCTGCGGTTGACCAGCAGAATACTGACCTAAACAGTAGGTAGTGGAAGCGGCGGGTGGACCACGCCAGAGGGGTGACTGGTTCGTATTCTGCGGTTGACCAGCAGAATACTGACCTAAACAGTAGGTAGTGGAAGCGGCGGGTGGACCACGCCAGAGGGGTGACTGGTTCGTATCCTGCGGTTGACCAGCAGAATACTGACCTAAACAGTAGGTAGTGGAAGCGGCGGGTGGACCACGCCAGAGGGGTGACTGGTTCGTATTCTGCGGTTGACCAGCAGAATACTGACCTAAACAGTAGGTAGTGGAAGCGGCGGGTGGACCACGCCGGGCAGGAAGGGAATGGCGGGATGACCACGGCAGGTAGGAGGGTTGGTCAGTATACCGCGGAAGACCAGCAGTATACTGACGGTTTTCTATGAAGCGAGGCGGCTTTTATAAGGATAAGCGCCTCCTCTTCGTGACGTCTTCTATGGTAGGGCAGCGCGAAGATGTAGCGCTGTCGTTGCACGGTGTTGACAAACCAGTTCAAGCGGAGGGTAAAAGGTCACGCGTAAATACACTTCATTACAATGTTCAGGGGGATTTCAGAGAGAAAACTAACCCTATGTTCATAAGGCAATTTTTGTTTATACTGGTCACCTGAATACATTCTCCAAATATAAGATTACAGTCCATCTTAATTTATTTGAGAACTAAAAGTCATCAATAAGTTGAAATTGTGAACGCGACGGCGAATTGGTACGATGGCGAATTGGCCCAACGGCGAATTGGTCCAACGGCGAATTGGTCCGACGGCGAATTGGTCCGATGGCGAATTGGTCCAACGGCGAATTGGCGACGGCGAATCGGCGGCGGCGAATTGGCGACGGCGAATCGTCCCATTTCCCGTTGACAAGACATTCAAAAATTTTTATTAGGAAAAAAATTCATTGTTTTGTAACCCAAAAAAACTTTTTGTTATCTTATTTTACAAACAGCCTGTATTTTGTATTTTTTGAAATTAAAAAGCTCATTCCACCAGATTTTCTACTATACCACTAACTACCGAATTTCGCTACTAGATGGAACTCTCAATCCACCAGATTTAGTGGAAATTCTACCAAGTTTAAGACACGTATATTGAAGAAAAAATAAGAATACAACTTAGCCTTAAATGATTGCCCTCTACTAACCTGTACTTATTCTAACTTAGCCTAATTGCATGCTAACATAACCTAAAACTTATTCTAGTTTGCTGTCACGAGGTGGCAGCGTGTCAAGCTTTTGCCCCGCCATTCCTAACTAAATATTGTAGTGATATAGTTCTTATAAAATTTCTTTTTGCAAACGACGGATCTGAGTGTTTTGGATTTGCACTCCGTTCGATCGTGTTTTCCTCCGCATGTTCCGCAAATTTGCTCAGCCTTAAGGTACGTTTTCCAATCGGCGTATTATTTCCGACGCGGAGGACGTAAAACGCTCAGCATTCCCGTCGGGTGGAAAGTGAAGTACAACGCCACGTAATATATTTTCCTATCGACGTGCTGCGGCATCGTCAATCGTGAGCTGATAACCAATGCAATGGCTACAATGGCTTTGTCCAGTGTTAAAAAGCTGTGTTTTTTGGCAATATTACACACCATGAAAAATTGGAAGCAGAAGAAGAACGAATTGTAGCACTCCTCCAACGAAAGTCGACTAGCACTATCTTCCGATGTCGAGAGAATGAAGGGGCATTCAATATTTTGATTACGAGACACCTTCTCGATGATGGCGACAAATTTCAGGAATATTTTCGATATTTCCATAGGCATTTTGAAGAATACACACTGAAATTAATGGACTTTTCGCAACGTGGCGCGTGATGACTGCTACTGAAGCACGCAAACGTAATACGCTAGCGGAGTGCGCCGGCGCAATTCGTAATCCGCCTTAAAGGAAAACGGAAATGTACTTTCCCATTGCACGAATCTATGATGCGACCCCGTCGGCGCATTACGTCCTCCGCGTCGGAAATAATACGCCGATTGGAAAACGTACCTTTACAATCTTTCGATTTATGTCCGATCGCGTAGCACCTGAAGCAATAAAAAATGCCGCTGTAATCCTCCGTGTAGCATGTGCGCCACTGCCTCGCAATCTTTGTCCGATTATGAGGTTCCTAAGCAGCGCGATAACCTCGACGATCGCGTTTTTAGTGAAGTTATTTCCTTTCTTGTTCAAAAATCTACGGACTTTAAATTCTCTAGCCAGCTCTTCCACGTTTTTAAAATGCGAAGAAACTTCTTGGTTCTGTGCAAGACCGCATTCTTTCTCCTCTATTTTGCTTTCGATTCCGAGTATAATTATTTTCTGGTTGTTTTTGCTGACTTCGCTAGCTTTCAGTTTTTCCGGAAGCTTTTCCGATACCGCTAATCTAAGTTTTTCCGCGTCCGATTTTGTCGCGCAGTCGATGTACAGGTTATCGCTTTTTGCCGCCCTGACCGCATTCATTGCGATTTTCTTCGAAACTACGTGCGTGTGTGTCCCCTTTACTGTTGGGGAACCTCGACTCTCCTCCATTGAGTTAGCCGTGGGTAACCAGGTGTTACACACCGTTCAGCTGCGCCTTTCGCACGGTAAGTGTAGTGTTTCACTAATCTTCCCGTTCTAATTAGATTACCTTTATAGAGGCCGTGGAAGGGTAGCAGCATATTTTTAGGATGGACTTTAAATGAGAATGAATGGATTGTTACGCATTTTCAATCGAATCGAATCGCTTTATTGGTTTATTACTCTAGCTAGAATGTCGCCCCAGCTGATTCGGCAAAACACATTTAAAATATCATGGTTGTTGGAAATGAATAAAAATAATAATTAGTCGTTTATTTTCGATTCTCCATTTAATATGAATTTGCTAATTGTGAGGATTGTTCATACTTTTAGTAGTTTGCGCTTATTTAAGAATTTATTATTCACATTCAATGATAAACCGTTTTATGAAATCGTTCGTAGAAATTTAGCGGTCAAGTGCCTGGGTTTTACCCAAAACATTTCGTTCGACGCGCTACACCAATTAAGGACTTTATGGTATTTTTGAACATTTCTTGTAATAATAATAACGTAATAATAATGTAATAAAAATAAATGTTTTTATTTTTAAATAAATAAAATAAATAATAATAATAAATAAATGTTTTTATTTTTAAGATTCGACAAATTTCATTTTAATAACAATTTTAACAACAATGCACATTATTGCATAGCCCCACATTTGTAATTTATTATTAAATTAAATAAGTTTAAATATCCACGCGATTTCACAGCTGCTGCTGAGTTGAATGACCGAGCGAGTAGGTCAAGGGCAAAACAAAATCTAGTCATAAATTCCTTCGCCGTAACTTTATTGTCCCCCTGCAGCTGTGTGCCATTCATAAAGCAATTTAGATCTCCGGTTTGGTTTCACATTCTGCGGCGATAAAGTATTTCAAGAAACATCGGCTCCAAATTATGCAAATTTCAAGTTGATCCAATTAAAAAATTTTATTAAGATATTATGTTTGAAATAATGTCAGAAACGTGTCCCTCAAGTTTGGTGCATCTTCAATGAAACACCCTGTATCTACTCATAACCTTACAAATATTTTCTTACGTAGATCATGATCACCAACAGGTACGGCAGCACGATTATTTCACCTAAAGCGCTTTCTCCACAGATTTTAACGGGATCAAACATGCATTCAATGTCATTTTAGATAATATGAATACTTTAACATCAACACATTTCACAGTCTGACGGCAATATCAGTGCTCCGTAACCAGCGCCAAGATGTCGACTTTTGGCGTTTTCTCGAGCACAAAAATTCAATGCAAATTTTTCAAAACCCCCAGGCCAGAACACGCTTTTGATTTAAAAGGCCATGGTATAGTGTTACTGCATTGTATTTTTTTTTTCTGTTTGTAATTTTAATTTACATACTATATGTATACTCATATAACTATTTAATAAAGTGTTTTTTTTTTAAATTTTATTTTCTTATTATTTTTTGGTATGCATTTTTTGGCATTTAATGCATATACAGGGAGTTTGTAAAATAAGTGCAAAAATGTTAACCACATTATCGTGAGAGCACATAGAACACGGAAAAATTAAAAAAAAAATTCTTAACGGGGAAAATTATTTTATCCGCCCCTTATACGACGGTCATGATACAACAAAAAACTTACGGAACCTGCTTCGCTGATCGTAGGCAATAAACATCGCAGGCGTGACTAATATGCAAAGGCGCATTCACTCACCGGATAATATCTGTGTGGAAGAACACATTCAAACGTTCACTACAGTAATTTTGGAATGTTTATAACAACTGTTCATTAGCGACACACACACGAAACGTTTCATAATCGCGTAAATGCTGGGACAATAGCTGTAAATGTTCTTGCATTGATTTGGAAATGTGTTTTCATAAATCTGCCGTGCTTCTTCAGTTCCCCGAGCTTCGCCGTAGATGAGGAGCATCTGTTCTTTCGCCGTTCGTGAATTGCGGCATTTTAATAAGTAATACTAAGCACAAAGAAGTAGTAATCGTATTTAGCTTTAACTCGTTCACCCACTTTTCACAAACTAAGCTGTTGATCCCAAAGTATATGGAGCAATAAATTGTGTGTATGAAGCAAATTCCTTGGCTACGATACGACTTACTGCGATGTGAAAAAAAATGATTTTATTGGCCGCTCGATTTCGGCAAAGGTCACTGGGTCACTGCTCGATTGCAGTTCTGTTTTTTGTTTCAACAGATGCTTTCTGCGGTCGCAATAAAATTTCCTTTTTTTGACCTACCTCAATGACAGACGTGCGATTAATTTTTGCCCGATTTTCTCGAAATGTGTAAAACTTTTGTTAAGGACATATGAGTTCAATCGTTGCCATTTATGGTGATGTATTACAGGTTTAAATATTTGCATACCGTAAAAGAATACGCTGTACACACAGTGTAGTGATAAAGTAACGCACCAAGCGAATACACACCCTTAGCGTTGACTTTTTCGAAAAATGCTCGGCCAGGTCGATTTTATTTTTAAAAAAGACGTCATCGACATTTTTTTTAAATGACCCATTTTATCTATTGAAACATCAATTTTTTATGGAAACTACCCTTGTTTTATAGCCTTTTTAAAAATGTGAGCCAGATTTTTATGCTAAAAATAAAGAAAACTACCCTATTTTTAATGATTTCTTAAAAATGTGAGCCAGACGTAACAACTGAATCTATGGTTTTTGTTGAAAAAAAAATGCATAGAACATAGGAAAATGACCAAGAAATTAAAGTACCCCTCTATATATACTTAGGTATGCATTAAAAAAGTTAAAAGTTGAAGGCATTTTTTTATTCAAACACAAATTCATGTTTTTTTTCAGTTGATTACAAAATTTACATACATATTTTCCACTTATTCCAAAAAAAAATTTTCAAAAATCCTTATACATATCTGTGAATCTTAATGTGGAGGACTACTCAGTTAGTGTTGATTTTCCTGAATCGCTGCTCCCCCCGAGACTTGGATTATTGCTACATACGTGACGTAACTTTAGATTCCACAAATAAGCATATCAATCGCGAAAGACACCGATTCGAATTCAAGGATGACTCGATTACAAATTATCTTGATCGCTCGATATATTGTATGTACTTTCTCACCTGAGTTGTAAAAATGCAGAGATTGCAGCAACAAAGTCCATTTTTCTTTGTTCATCTATAAATTCTAAATGTATATTTTCCGCCCCCTCAACAATTAGTGTTACTACTAGAGGTATTGTATCATCAAAACTTATAATGTTGTCTTCAAGAAAATACAATGGTTCGTCATTAGAGTTGTAGAAGAAAATTGCACTTCCTTGTACTATCTTGACTATAACATTTTGCAACTTCGGCTGAGCCCCCTTTTGGTATTTAACTATATACCTCGACATTTTGATTTTCAATAACTTTGCTTTCTTTCGTTCACGTGCAAATTGACGAAAATTCGTTATCAGTTTTTTCATATCCATTTTATCTAAAACAAAAACTACCTCCTTACTGGTTTTTATCATTAGTTTAATACGATACGTACTAACAAGAACAAGGTCTTTGGTTTTAACCTATACTCTCAAATGACAAACCTCAACAACAAAGAGGAAAGACAAGACCAGACGCGCGCAGTTGTATGTATAAATAGTTGCATACGTTGCATAAAGTAAAATCAAATGGAGCAGCTTTTATATTAATTAATAGATATAACCTATGATAAATAACATTCCTATGAAATCGCTTTGTTTTTAAAAAAGTACAATAATGTCACGAAGGTTACTTTTGTTTCGTTGAACAGCCTGTATTATATTGCGGTACGGTAGGAAAACTTTGCTGAGTCGTCAATATTGAAAACCGCTCGATCGTTCTTCGATCGAGCAGAGTGTTCCTGGATTTTGGCTGGGCAAGGACGACTCAGGAAGGTGCGTCCCCGGAAGACCTGGTGGGTTGTGTCCAATAAAGTGGTTATAAGTATTTGGGCTTTTTCTGGAACCCCTTATTCCTGGACCCTGCGGTAGACGGCTGTGGAACGACGCTGAGGAGACCGGTAAGTTCAGTACAGTCTACGGACCTCTCATACCTTTCAGATCGCAAAACGGCCCTATACCACTGAGCTACCCCCTTAACTTAATTAGCGTTGTCGCAATTCATCGAAGCGAGCGTTACAGTGGTGGAGGCGCCTTTTTGCACGATAGTTTGTGTAGAAATAACGTGTAATAATAATTGGGTCAAGACACGTACTCAAGTCGTTAGGGTGCGGCCGCTTGAAATACTTTTGATGTTTCAGTAGCGGTTACAGTTCAATAATTTTTGGCCACAATTAGAGAATTCAGTCCGCTATAGATACTTATATGTACATATTTTTTCCTTTTTTATTTAAATATGGCGTTGAACGGAAATCGGTTACTCGTCAATGGTAAATGTCATCCGTAGTTAAATTTAATAACGCAAAAGTACGAATTGATCATAGGATATTAATTTTTAAACAAATATTCCGAATACTGGTCAATACAGAAAAATAAAAAGGAGGAAATACTTTTTTTAAATTTTTATGCGGTAATTACTTAATTACATGTCGCGCGGAATTTTGCGTAGCAAATGTATTGTGACGTATTGCGATGTCAGACGTTTCAAAGTGAAGCAATTAAAACCGTCCACGGCAAAAATGTGTAAATGTAGGTCATTGGAGTAAGGCTCCTATTACAAAACATAAAACATCATATCAGTATAATTTAGCCGGAACAATTTCGTGCGTAATAATAATAAAACATTCTAAGCTAAAATAACATTTTATACATAAATGGCTGAAGGACCCAGAACAAGGCTAAGAAGCAAAGAAGACGAAAAACTCGAGAAACTAATAGTCGAAAAAAATAAGCCAGAACTTCATGTTACATTAGATAAGCACGCATTTTTCCCGCTGGCGAGGAGTACGTTGACACCACGGTCGCCGACTGTAAATCGCAAAAATTTACAAATAACATCAGGTAGCGAGGAAAACTCAACCATCTTAGAAGATAAGAATGACAAAATAGAGACACAAGAACAGACAACGGGGAAGAGCACGCCTAACATGTATAAGCAGACTCAAGCCAGTCAGAGCCCACCCCAATTTAAGACCTCGGAGGCAGTGGATCATCAAGAAAAATCAAAGAGAATTCAAGACCACGGCATAATACCGGATCCCCCCATTTGGCCAGAAGTCCTGAACAAAGAGGGACCAATTAAGCCGAAACACTTCTCGGAATCGATAATGCAACAAAGAGAAAAAGTAATGGCAACGCCTCTGGCATCAACAACAGATAATACTTTTATACGAAGAGGAGCAATTCCAAAACAAGGCAATATCATACAGAAGAAGGAATTGGAATCCAAAAATAGGAAATTGAGGCAAAACTCGGAAATGCATGAAATTAGCACGGAACCTAACATAACGGAAAAAAACAAATCGATTAGTATGTTCTTTCAAACAAGACAATCCGTAACACCCAAGTTTGCGGATCCGCCAGCTTTTGATCCACGGGAGGATGATCCCATAACATTTTTAAAAAATTATAAAGTAATTGCACGGATGAACGGTTGCAACGAGTTGGAACAACTAGGGTACTTAGCAAATTCCCTCAAGGGCAGCGCATCCTATTGGTTTGAGAACTTGATTAAAAAGAATCCTGATGCACACTGGGAATGGACGATTAAGAATTTCAAAAATAAATTTTTGGGCCCAAGTTTTAAGTTGAAATTACAGGAAAAATTATTTAGCAGAAAACAGCTACCAAATGAAACGCTCACAGATTTTTTCTATTCCTTTAGGGAAATCTGTGAAGATTATGATCCTGACATGCCGGAAAAAGAAATTCTACAGAGGTTAATAACGGAATTGTTGCCTCATTATAGGCATACGGTGTGCATAAAAAGTCCGGCAAGTATAAGAGAGTTAGAAGATTTTATAGATACGGTAGAAGAAACAGAAAAAGAAGGAAAATCTGTTTTTCATCAAGACATTCTCAAAATGGAGAGAGAAGAAAATCATGAATATAATCCACGGATAGGTATGAGGCAGCCCAATCATACGGAAGCTATGGGTATAATAAATAAACTAATAGACAAATTAAGTTTGGATCGAAGAGAGGCAGAGCGGACTTCCGAGAGACAAAAGTCCGAATCTAAATATTATAACACGAGTGAAATGTATAATAATAAAAACTTCAACCCAAGAACAGGAAATAGATTCTATTTCGCGAATAGGAATGAGAATCAACGATATTCAAAGCCTGTGACATGCCAAATTTGCGGATACAAGGGCCACAATGCCAAAAACTGTAGAAGAATGATTAATCAACGAAAGATCTTCAATAAGGTAAATTACAATATGGAAAAAGTAGATATACAGAATTGTCAATGGTGCAATATAAAAGGACATACGGCATCAACATGTAAAAAATTGGAATAACAAATGCAAAATTTTAACAGTCCAAAAAATTGGAAAGAACAGAATATAAATAAAACACCGTTTGAGTCAAATTACAATAAGAAGACAAAACATAATTTAAATGGTACGGGACAGAGCTTCAAAAGGCCCTAGACTCTGTCCGAAATTATTTCAAAACGGGGGCCCCAACAAATAAAGGTTCTAGTAAAGTTAGTAGGGATAATGTAAATATTATTTGTAATCTATTCACAATTTCGGCAAATGATAGCAACATATTAACAACAACTGCCACTCTTAATGGACAACAAGTGGAAATAATTTTAGACACGGGAGCGGCATTTAATATAGTAAGTAGAAATTTTGCGTCGAACATTCAGCGATTAAATTATGTACCAACTCTAAATACGATTAATAATAAAAAAGTCACTCCATTAGGAATTACAAACGTCAAAGTAATTTTAAAGAATACCATTTTTAGTGTCCAAGCGCTGGTCGTAGAAAATTTAACGGCACCATTGATTTTAGGGTACTCGTTCCTTAAAAATCATGAATCGGAAATAAATTTCAAATCGAAGCTTATCAAATTAAAGAGCATAGGCACAGATACAGTAATTAGTAAAACTGATTCCTTTAAACCCGAATCAAGACAACCGCAAAATAATCTTGACAGAATTATACAACAAAAGCCACAAAGGATTGGTAAAGGATGGCTAAAAATGCCTAAATGGACTAACCAAAGGGTATCATTTGAAAATTTTCAAAAATGTCAGCCAAACATATTTTCAAAAGAAATTAAATTCATCCAAGGGAATTTGTTTCATATGCCACATTCATTTAACCTAGCACATTGGGTAGCGGCTGACTTAAAAATGTCCAAGGGTATTGCAAGTCAATTTAAAGAAAAATTTAATAATATAAAACAACTTGAAGAACAAAATCCAAAAATAGGGAAAGTAGTATTTTTGAAAATAAACGGCAGATTTATTTTTTATTTAATAACTAAAAAGCGCTCCCAAGACAAATCAACTCTACGAAATATTTTTCAATCTCTCCTAGAACTGAAAATACTAATGTTAAATAAAAAACTAAAAAATGTAGCAATGCCAAGGATAGCATGCGGGTTAGATGCACAAAAATGGAAAGACATAGAAAGCATGATACGATACATATTTCAAGGGACAGACATCAAAATAACAATATGTAGTCAACAAACCCACATTGACGATAAGGAAACAGACGAGAAGGATAAACAGAAAAGTCTTTGGAACGAACTCCCAGGGCAAGATTTCGTTGAAGATGTTGTCAAAAATAAAACAATAAAAATAAACCTAGCAGAGGATGTGGTAGTTGAAAGCGAAAGTTCTAAATACTGTAGGATTAAGTTTTCGGAAAATGTAAACTACCAAAAACCATTATTATTCTGTACCTTCCACGCCAGAGGTGAATTTCTCCATAATAATAAATTAGAAATAGTAGATGACTTCCAAAAATTAGGTGAAAATAAAATTAATATTTCAAACTATGGTAAGAAACCAAAAACGGTAAAGAAGGGTACAGCACTAGCTTATATCAATTTTGACCATCAAGATAAAGTTAACTAACTTTCAAAAATGCCACCCGTGATGCTCCACATGTCTGCAGCGTCTGTAAATTTTCAAATTACCCTGACGTTTTTATTATTTCCTGCCTTTTGCAAGTATCACTTTCCAAATAGACATTCTATGTTACAGAACTTAAATGCGTGTCGAATTTCAACTTTTAAAGAAAACCAAATGTGCATTAGATTTATGATAGTCAGTCCGAGAAGCTCTTGAACCGAGCTCAAGTACGATAAGAGTTTATGACGGCCGCCCTATTGTCCGGTAGGTCTCTGGCTTTCGTTTACAATTCCCAACAAGTGTACATTGTTTGTGATTTATTATTTTCAAACCAGCCTCCTCCCGACTACCGTGACAAGAACCATAATTGCAATTACGCGTAAAATTTTTAGCTACATTAATAACATGCTTATTTGTTTTATATACAAATTCGCGACCGTTTCAAGTTATAAAAGAGAGACAAGTTTTACGCAGTGGAGTACAAGGGATATCATCAGGTCCTGAAGAAAAGTTATTTTTTAAATTGTTAAAAATTCTAATCAGTTCTTGCTCTGTAAAAGGAAAAATGAACATATTGGGACTTACAACACTATTAAGAGTAGAGGAAGAGTCACCTACGGTAATGTTTTTTAAAGTATCTTGTGGAATATTACGAAAGAAATTATTAAATGTATTTGCAACTACCGCAGGATTGTCAGTTACAGAATTATTTATTGTTAAAGATGTATTTCTGTGTGAATGTTTATTCTTTGTTAATTCAGATATAATTTTCCAAGCTTCGCGATTTTTATTATTCGAAGAACTGATTCTACTTTCGTAGTGCAATTTCTTAGTTTCTTCAAGTAGAATATAATGCCTTTTTTTATATTGAAGATAAGTATCTTTTAAATTTGGGTAGATTATACTAGTTTCTGAGGGTAGCACTAGAAGTTTTTAATTCATCCGTAACCCACGCTCGCTTTAGTAGCGTGGTATCGATTTTACAATTTTTTCTGGAAAATGAAAATTAAAGTTACGAATAAAGATGTCATAGAAACTATTAAATGCGTCACTAAAATTTTGAAACGGATTAAAATCAGGCCAAATTGTATCTGAGAGGGCTGTTTGAAAAGCTGCGTAAGACTTTTCATTGAAAGAACGCGTAAATGAAGTATAAGACATGATATTTTTTGTAAAATTAATTTTCGGGAGTTGACATATTACGTAACGATGCTCCGACACTGGACATGAAAAAACATTATAGTACGGAAATTTAACATTCGAGAAAATATTATCAAGTATATTGGAATTACGCGTAGGCATAAACACAATTTCGTGCATATCAAAGGTTTGAAACAAATATCTTAAACGATTTGCGTTTTCATTATTACATACGTTAAAATGTACATTAAAGTCACCCAAGATCACTATACGGGTGTTTCGATGGTAGACATAATTTAGAACGTCGAACATGATTCGTACGAAATTTAGGATATTTCCAGTCGGCGATCTGTAACACGTAATAATAACATATTTATCAACATTAGAAAATTCCAATTCTATTCCACAAACCTCACAGTCAAATTCAACACAGAATTGACTGAGATCTAAATTTTTGGATCTAATTCCATTTTTCACCCAAATTGCCACACCTCCGCATCTATGATTTATTCTACAAAAATTAGAAATTAATTGATAGTTAGAAAAATGAATAGAATTAATAGTATCTACATTTGCCCAGGTTTCTGTTAAACATAAAATATTGACATTAATATTGGAAAAGCCTACATCGATTTGTGCAATTTTGGAAGGAGTGACACCTTGAATATTTATTAAAACTATATCTAAGAAGTCTACATCTACATAAAATTGTTAATTGAAGAAAACAAACTTTCAAATTTAAACGTAGTAATCCAGGAAGAATCTACCAAAACATTTAACATAAACAGTCATCTTCAGGAGCAAGAAGTGAAGAAACTAAAAGACGTACTTATAAGTAATTCAGACATAATGGCATGGAATAATTTACATCTCGGGAAAACTAATTTGGCGGAACATACAATCGACATTGGACAGAATAGTCCCGTCAAGTCACGCCCATATAGGGTAAGTGTGAAAGAACGGAATATCATTAAACAACAGGTAGAGGAAATGTTAGAAGCAGGCATTATACGGCCTTCAGATAGCGAATACGCATCTCCCGTTGTTTTAGTGAAAAAGCCGGACGGTACATTCAGGTTCTGTGTCGATTACAGAAAACTAAACGCCATAACTTCAAAATCGTCATACCCCTTGCCATTAATAGATGACATATTAAATTTCTTGGGAGGAAATAAATATTTTTCTACGATAGCTACTCCTTTATATAACATTATTGGGGCAAATTCCAAATTTGAGTGGGGCATGAAACAGAAGAAAGCTTTCGAAACTCTAAAGGAAAAACTAACTAGTGTGCCTATCTTAGGACACTATGATGCAAATGCTGAGACCGAACTTCGAGTTGATGCTAGCGGAATGGGACTGGGCGCTGTTTTGTTACAAAAAGATGCAATATCGAAAAAATTCCATCCAATTTCATACATTTCAAGAACACTAACGAAGTATGAGCGAAGTTACCCTATCACAGAAATAGAATGTTTGGCGGCAGTATGGGCAGTAGAATACTTTAGGACGTACTTGTGGTAATTAAACAATTTTAATTTAGTTACGGATCACCATGCTCTGTGTTGGCTCAAAACTTTAAAAACACCGGGAGGTCGGCTCTTGCGATGGTCATTGAAATTAATGGAATTCTCATATACAGTATTTCATAAAAAAGGGACATCGTGTTGATTTATGTTAACTTTTAAGCACTTGTTGCAGTTTGATTTGTTTAAATTAAAGATTCTGAATTAATTTTGATGAGATCTCGTTTTTTCTAACGTTTATTCAAAAATTTCTACAGAGATTATTGTGTACATAGTTACATAATTATAAAAATATGATTTTTAAATAACAGCACACTTGATAACTTAATAACAGATTTTTGAAATGATTAACATACACCGCCCCTTGAAGAGTCCATGTTCTTCAACCGCTTTGTTGTCGTGTTTAGAGTACTGGATCGGTTGGTAACACACATATTTTGTTGACAGATCTTTTGGCTGTAAAGTTTGAAAATTTGATTGTCACAACACGAACTATTCCATCGCTGCCTGGATGCAATTGTACTATGCGTCCAATTCGCCACTGTTGAGGAAAAGTCTCTTTGTCATTGACAATTACAATAGCATCTTCTTTTAATAAAGTTGACGAATTTCTTTGCCATTTTGTACGTTGTTGTAGTTTAGTAATCACTTCAGTTTGCCATCGTTTCCAAAAATGTTGCATTAATTTTTGCAAATGCTGGTATTTATTAAGTTTGGATTCATTAATATCAGTAAAGTCCTGATCTGGTAAAGATGTTAATGGCTTTCCGATTAAAAAATGTGCAGGAGTCAATGGTTCTAGATCTGACGGATTATCTGACAAAGGTGATAAAGGTCTTGAATTTAAAATAGCTTCGATTTGAGTTAGAACAGTATAGAATTGTTCAAATGTTAATGATGTGTTGCCTAAAATTCTTTTTAAATGAAATTTTGTGGATTTTACTCCCGATTCCCAAAGTCCACCAAAATGTGGAGCATGTGGAGGATTAAAATGCCATTTGATATTATCATTTGCGGTTAAATCAATGATTGACTGTTTGTTAGCTTCAAAAAACTTACGAAGCTCTGAATGAGCACCAACAAAGTTGGAACCGTTATCTGAATTGATTTGATAAGGTTTACCTCTTCTGGAGATAAATCGTTTTAAACATGCAATAAAACAAGCTGAACTAAGATTACTGACTAATTCAAGGTGAATGGCTTTGGTTGCATAACAAATGAAAAGTGCGATATAACATTTAATTAATTTAGGATTTCTTGTTATCCTATCTTTTAAAAGAAATGGTCCTGCGTAGTCAACGCCAGTAATATGAAATGGCACAACAGACTTTAATCGACTTGCGGGCAAGTTACCCATTATGGGATTGTTATGAATAGTCTTATATTTTGTACAAATGATGCATTCATGCACTACCCTTTTTGCTAAACTTTTCCCGGCAATGGGCCAATATGTATTTCGTATTAAAGAAATTAACATTTGAGGTCCACAGTGGAATGCTTTTAAATGTTCGTGTCTCATAATGAGAAGTGTCAATTTATGTTTTGAGTGTAAAATTATTGGATGTTTTTTATTGTACGAATAATCTGAATGATGTAATCTTCCACCCACTCTTAAAATACCTTTCTCATCTAAAAAAGGATTGAGAGAAAGAATTTTGCTAGTATGAGTAACAGAATTACTTTTTTGTAAACTATCAATTTCTGGAGAAAAATATTCCCTTTGAGCTATTTTAATCAATTGATACAATGATTGTTGTAAATCAGAAACCGATAGTGGTAAAAAATTTCTATTTATTGGTGTTTGTGTCATATTGTTTTTGAATCTAAAGCAATAAGCAATAACTCTTATGAGTTTATTAAATGACGAAAATCTGTTAAATATATAAGAACATTGAAGATCATCATTTAAAATATTTAAATTATTGATTGTGAATTTAAAACTATTTTTTGTTTCAAGTAGATCTTCATTTTTGAAAGATATGTTAGGTTGTGACTGCCAATTACTATCATCTAATAATAACCATGATGGTCCATACCACCACAGATTATAATTAATAAGTTCTGATGGATTCATACCACGTGAAATAATATCTGCTGGATTGTTTTGAGAATTAACATGATACCAATTTGATTGTTCTGAATTATTTTGAATATCTGTTACTCTGTTTGCAACAAATGAAGTTCTTAAATAAGATGGAGATTTAATCCACTGTAATACAATGGTAGAATCACACCAATATGTTAATTTATGAATTTTTATGAAGATGTTTTTGTATACCTTCTTTGTTAACAGAACAGCAAGAACAGCAGCACATAGTTCAAGCCTTGGTAAAGAAATTTTATGCAACGGCGCTACACGTGACTTTGCACATACTAAGTGAGAAGATATGGTCCCATCAGAAGTTTTGGATCTAAGGTATATTACCGCGCCGTAAGCTTTTTCACTTGCATCACAAAATGTATGTATTTCGTTTACAATAGATTGTTGCAAAACAATGTGTCTATTTACCTTTAGTGAATTTAAATTATAAAATTGAATCTTAAGTTGATTCAATCTTGAATGAAGATTTTGAGGTATGCTTTCATCCCAGCTTAATTTAAGTTGCCATAACTCTTGTATTATTAATTTTGCGATGACTGTTATTGGTCCTAAAATTCCCAATGGATCAAAAATTTGAGAAATTTCAGAAAGAATAGTGCGTTTTGTAATTTTTTGATGTTTCACTTGTGTTGAAAATGTAAATTGAAAAGTATCTGAAAAAGCGTTCCAAATTACACCAAGTGTTTTTGCATTTTCATATTCTCCTAATTGTAAAACGTTAAATTCAATGTTTTTGTCTGCTATTTGTTTTAAAACTTTCGAAGAATTAGACAAATATTTTCTTAATTCCAGTTTTGCACTACCTAATATTATTTCCAATTCTTTTTGAATGTTGATTACTTCTTCAACAGATTCTCCACCGGTTAATAAATCATCAACATAAAAGCAATTAGCAATGATTTTACTGGTTTTGGGAAACTTTGTTTTGTTTTCTTCAGCTAATCTCATAAGACACTTTGTAGCAAGATAAGGGGCTGAACTTGTTCCGTAAGTGACTGTGTTTAATTGATAAGTTTTGATATCATCTTTAGTATCATCGCGCCATAAAATTAACTGAAAGGATCGATGTTCATGTGAAATTAATATTTGTCGATACATTTGCATAATGTCTGCTGTCAAAGCAATAGAATATTGCCTGAAATTTATAAGAATAGAAAATAAATCTCTTTGTACAGTAGGTCCTACCATCAAAATATCGTTTAAAGATTTGTTACTTTGACTTTTAGCTGATGCATCAAAAACAACTCGGACTTTAGTAGTCAAACTTGTAGTTTTAATTACGGGATGATGAGGTAAATAAAATGTATGTGTTTTGAAGTCATTTGGATTTACTTTTGTCATATGTCCTAATTCTTCGTAATCGTTCATAAACTTTTGATATTCTTTTTTTAATTGAGAGTTTTTATTAAGTTTGTTTTCTAATTTAACAAATCTGTTTAGAGCCATTAACCTTGATTCGCCTAATTCAGAAGGCTGTGAATTAAATGGTAATGATACTATGAACCTGCCATTAGCATCTCGTTTTGTATTTAATAAAAAGTGATTCTCACATTGTTGTTCTTCTGAACTATATTTTTGTTGTGAAATTAATGGTTCTTCAAGCTGTCAAAATTTCATGATATCTTTATGCAAATCTGAATGTAAAGCATGAAAATTTAGTGCTTGAACATGATTGACTGAATTTAATTTTTTAGGAAGTGAAACGACTCCAGAAAGAATCCACCCTAACTTACTCTTTTGTAGTGATATTTTGTTATTTGCATGAGTTAAATGAAACTGTCCAACTGATAATAAATCGTAAAAGTGTACAGCTCCAATTAAGATGTCTATTGACTTACTTATGTTGAATTCTGGATCAGCTAGAGTGATGTCTTCCGGTATGTTTAACATTTCAGAAGGAAATGTCATAGAAGGAATGTTTTCAGTTAGTTTGGGAACTACTAAGCATGGTAGTGTTAACGTGAATTCAGTGTTTTGTGATTTAATGATAACATTAGTGCGTGTTTTGCATTTAGAAGAAGCACCATTGATACCAAAAATATCAATATTTGCAATCTGTGTTTTGAGTTGTAATTTCTTACAAAAATCCTCTGTGATAAAATTTGTTTGCGAACCTGAGTCCAATAAACACCGCGCTGTAACATATTCATTAGAAGAATTTTTTACTTGAATTAATGCGGTGGAAAGTAATATCTGATTATATTTACGAGACATGCATTGATTGACAACTGTATTTGTTGGGACTTCTGTCACCTTGACAGAAGAATCTTGTTTGACATTTCTTGTTAATGAATTGTTTGATGATGATGTTTGTTGGTTTGTTGAACTTTGTAAATGAAGCAAAGTGTTATGAAATTGATGGCAAATTTTGCAACTATAAGTTGATTTACAATCTGAAGTTTTATGATTATCTCTTAAACAGTTTTTACACAACTTAGTTTGTTTTGCAAATTCATATCTAGCTTTAGTATCAATTGAAAGATACAAGATATAGCAAAAATATATTTGATGATCTTTTGAGTTACAATAATGGCATTTGCGATTAGTAGTCGTCACATGTGTATGAGTTTTTTGTGTAAAGTGAGAATTAGAATTATATTTATTAGAATGTGTAATATTTTTAGATGTATTGAATGTCTGTTTATCATTTACATGAATGTTTTCCAAAAAATTACATTGTTCTGTTAAAAATTCATTAAACTCCTCAATTGTGGGCAACTTATTTGACATTGAATATTTACTAAAAGCACGTTTGGATGAGTTATCTAGTTTTTCATACATTAAATGAATTATTATTGCATCCCAATAATCTACAGCTACATTTAAACTTTTGAGTGATCTTAAATGGTTATTTAAGTTGACTTGTAAATTTCTTAAATCAGAATATGATTCTTTCTTAAATGACGGTATGTCTAAAATAGCTTGAATGTGACTATGAACAAGAGATGCAGTGTTTTGAAAACGTGATTGAAGTAAATCCCAAGCCAAAGTGTAATTTTCTGAAGTAATATTTATGTTTTCAATGACAGCCAAAGCCTTACCCACAAGTGAACATTTTAAATATTGCAATCGCTCAAAATCTGTTAACTCCCTATTGTTATGAACTATTGCCAAAAAAGAATCTTTAAATTCTAACCAGTTATCGGAATCTCCATTAAATGTATGCAATTTTATTGAAGGTAGAATATTTTTTTTGACACTGACAATTTGATTTGTCATAATTGATTCTTTGTGTTTAGTCTGAAAACTTTCAAGATAAATCTTTGCTTTTGCCAAATTTTGGAAATAGGTATTTTTAAAATGAAGAATTTCTTCATTAGACAAAGATCTTTGATAACAGGTAAGCATTGACACATGTTCATTGAAATTGTTCAAAAAAGGTTCAATTTGAGCAATTCTGATTTCTAACTCAAACTTATCAAGCTCTTCTAATTCTCTATGTGATAAACTATTTATATAATCCGCAAAAGAATCTAATTCTGAAATGATGTTGTTGACTTTTGATTGTGTAATGTCAGCATTTGACAATTTTAAAGGCATTTTTTTTACTATAGCAAAGCCAATAACAAATACAGATGGACCTTACCAAGTCAATAAACCCTGATATTATTTTCGAGAAGTTGTTGGAATCCTGCAACAGTGGCAAATATCAGCTTCAAGTTGTGATTACAGCCAAGGCAGGAATCGTGTTGCTAACTCTCGAAATGGTGAAAATATAACTGCAACAAAATGTGCTTGTTTTAATAATATGTCGTGGACAATCTTCGTTCAGGAACGAGTATCTTAACTTCCACGGCGATGGAAGAACTCCGCAAAACAGCCGAAGTCCAATGCTTGATGATTTGAATCTTGAGCTAGGGACCTTGTTATCTCTAGCTATCGATCCTGATGCAGTACTCCGCAGCAAAGGCAGAAGTCCGCTACACAACTTGATTGAAGAGTCTTAAACCAGGGACCTTGGTGTCGCTAACCAGTAATTCTCTTCACTTGCAGTAATCCGCAGCAAAAGCAGAAGTCCGCTTCAAAAAATGGTTGTTCGTCTCACTTGGAAAATTCTTGGATTCTTCCAAATGATCCGGCAAACGAAGGACCAAAAAATATGTTGATTTATGTTAACTTTTAAGCACTTGTTGCAGTTTGATTTGTTTAAATTAAAGATTCTGAATTAATTTTGATGAGATCTCGTTTTTTCTAACGTTTATTCAAAAATTTCTAAAGAGATTATTGTGTACATAGTTACATAATTATAAAAATATGATTTTTAAATAACAGCATACTTGATAACTTAATAACAGATTTTTGAAATGATTAACACATCGAACAAAGATGCCGACGCCCTTTCACGGTATCCTTATAAGTTGGGGACATTAGAAGATGAAAAGAATGCACAAGACGTACCTACCTTTATTGCAAATTCTAAAGATTTGGAACAATGGCAAAAGGAAGATGAAAGAATACAAGATATAAGAGCTGCGGTAGAAAATTCCGAACACGGAGGGCCAGCGCTGCAGAGAATGGCTAAAAATTATGAACTTCTTGACGGGGTCTTATATAAAAATGACCCAGGCTCAATTACGGATAGAAAATTGTTAGTGATTCCTAGAGAACTAAAAATAGAAATTATGAGTAACCACCATAGGGATCCCATAAGTGGCCACTTGGGACTAACTAGAACGCTGGATAAAATAAAAAGAAGATATTTCTGGGAAGGCATGAGGCAAGACATCACAAAATTTATTAGAGAATGCCCAGAATGCCAGATTCGAAAAGGACCAACAAACCAGAAACCAGCACGCTTCTTACAACCCATTGAGACGAACACTCCCTTTGCAATGATAGGAATTGATTTGTTGGGCCCTTTCCCAAGAAGCTCATCGGGGTCGAAATTTATAGTGGTAGCAACAGACTACGCTACTCGTTGGGCCGAGGCTAAAGCCCTGCCAAACGGAAAGGCCGAGCCGGTAGCTAAATTCATTATAGACCAAGTAATTTGCAGACATGGTGCACCCAGAAGAATGTTGAGTGACAGAGGAGCAGTCTTTCTGTCTAAGTTAGTCACAGAAATATTAAAATTATTAGAGAGTTCTTTTACAACAGCGTACAAAACTTCAACTAACGGTTTGACAGAGCGACTAAATAAGACAATAACTGACATGTTAAACAAATATACCTCAAAAAGACTGGGACATCTTTCTGCCTCATTGTATATTTGCTTACAACACATCACGACAGGAAGCAACGAAATGCAGTCCCTTCTCATTGGTGTATGGCCGTGAACCCGTTTTTCCTACAGATGCAGAGTTGTGCCAATCAATGTCCACTGATTTTACACTCAGAAGCCAGCAAGTAATACAAGAACTACGCCAAATTGCCAAAAGAAACATAGAAGAAAAACAAGAAAAAGATAAGAAAATTTACAATAAAAAACACAGACATGTAAGTTTTAATGTGTTCGATAAGGTAAAACTACGAAATTATGTAAGAAAAGTGGGAAAATGCGAAAAGTTATTACCGAAATACTTTGGGCCGTTCATCATAATTGAAAAAAGAAATGACTTAAACTACGTAATTTCGACAGGTCAGGGAAAAAAGAGTAAGACGGACGTAGTTCATATTTCGAGGTTAGCTCCATTCTACGAACAGTGGAAGGAAACGGAACCGAAAAAAATATTAAAAGAAAATAAAAAGCAAGAAGAGTGTCGGGTACCTGGGAATACGCAGAAGGACACCGAAAAAGCAAAAGCAAAATACTTTTATAGGACAAGAGCACATCATCTATCCCCACAAACGGAAAAAGGAGAAGAGGATAATACAGCAAAAATATCACAAAATATGTTCGCAAAATCTGAGGAGGATTCTGTAAAAAAATACGGAAAAAATGAAAAGCGAGGAAAGTATTAAAGGATTACAGAATACAGGAAACGTCTGTTACCTAAATACAGCCATACATTGTCTTTCAGGTATCGAAGAAATAAGAAGTTTTTGTCGAGAATTCCAATCGAAAGACGAAAATACGGAAACATTCCTGGAGACTTTTGTGCAAATTATTAAGGAACTTGGAAATAATTCTAAGAAAAAACAGATATCTCCAAGGAAAATGAAAAGTAAACTTGAAGAACTAAATCCACTGTTTAAAGGGAACGTACAGCAGGATGCTCACGAATGCCTAGTTTATATCATACAAAGGCTTCACGAGGAAATAATACAAACACAGAATCCTTTACTCGAAAAATCTATCATATTAAAGACCTTTTCAGATTCGTACGAATCCCTCTTGGAATGCCTAGAATGTAACAATGTATCTGTCACAAACAATCCATTCTGGGATATATCTCTTCAAGCGGATATAAATAAGGACATGTGCCTGGAGGCATGTCTAAATAATTATTTCAAAGAGGAAATATTAGAAGACGAGAATCAACCAATCTGTTGGAACTGCGGTAACAGGACAAAAAGTAGAAATAGCAAAAAGCTGAAAAGATGGCCTCACTATTTCATATTTCACATTAATCGAAGTTACTGGTCAGGGCAAGAAACTCATAAAATAAGTAGAAATGTGAGTTACCCCTTAAAAGGTTTGAGTTTACAAAAACATTTGAAAAATGATCAGTCAAAACCGGTGCTTTACAATTTACAAGCGATAGTGGAACATATAGGTAGTGCTAATGATGGACATTATGTAAGCTACATTAAACATGTTGTACAAGGAAAGGAAACATGGTTCAGGTGTAGTGATAGTAATATTAGTGCCACGGATTTAAAAGAAATCTTAAAATTAAATGCCTACATACTCTTCTATAAGTTAGATACTATTTAATATAGTTTTGCGTTATTATTAAGGTAATAAAATATATGTATGTATAACGGACAAATAATTTTAGATATAATAAGGATATACAGTAAAAATTAAGTAATAGCTCTTTATGTTATAGGTTGTCATAAAAAAAAAGGAAACTGGGGCCCCAAACCAAAAATATTATATCTACGGTTATTAATAATAATATGTTCTATTTTAAGTTATTCCAGTACCCATCGAGAATGTGACCACAAATATGGATAATTATTGTATTTACACTACTATTCCGAAACGGAAATACGAATGTCGGTCCATGGAAGATTCATCTGGAATAGTATACGAAACACTAGAATCGGAGATAACTAATTCTTGGATTGTCGTAGCATCACTCGAAGAGCCAGTAACTGTAAACTGTATGTATCCAAATGGCAGCAACATAATAAAATATGCAAGTTTAAAAGGCACCGGTAAATTCTATCTGTCGACAAGATGTGAAGCATTTTCAGAAAATATAATTCTAAATGCCGTAAAAACAAAAGAATTCGGATTAAAATCCAACTATTTGTCTTCATTAAATATTAAAACGAATGCTTTTGAAAATGATAGGGATAACCTTCCCCGTTAGTAAATGATTTAAGACACTTAGATTTGGAAGAATTAGAACAAGTTATGCAGATTAATGGTTCATTCTCAAATAACCGCAACAAACTTCAATCAGTCGTTAACGATATTAAAAAAATGCAAGACAAGCACAATCAAAAAACTAAAGATACCTACGAATCCATAACGTTGTACTGTTTAACCATAGCAATTTGTATAGGCGTAGGAGTATACACAATTAAGAAACTAAAGCAATGTGTTGGTAAACAGCGGATAGTAGTAAAGAGAAATATCTCCCTGAAAGAATATGAGGAAGGGACGTTCGTATTACCGGATGGAAGGAGTTGTACAGTAAACCTACGGGAGGCAACTTCTCGCGAGGAATTGGATCGTCTGAACTGATCAGCAGACATCCGATCCTCGACAGAGGTAGTATTCCTAGGTTTGCTATTAATGCTAAAATCTTAGATTAGGGTGTTTATTAGCATTAGCATTAAATTTTACCACTTAGTGGTAGATATAGATATGTAATGTATCGCTAAACGAGATATGTATTTAAATATTTATCATTAATTTTTTCTTAACCTACGCAAGGAAATGGCCAATCGTTGCGTCGGTACTAGTTATTTTATTACCATGATTATACTCTTATTATACCATGACCAAATACCCACCAAACATAATTTATTAATACAAATATAAGAATTTATAACTCGTTTAGGCTAAACCATATTTTATTCAAATGTTGTAAACCATGAGGCACAACCTACAGAACTAACATATATTGTATTTATAAAATTCTGATGCTGCCTTTTCTTTCATGGACGCTGCCGAAAGACCAAGGATACTAATGAGTCAAGAGAAGAAAAGAGGAATGAAAAAATCGGAAACAAAAGCCCAAGTGGAGGACAATGTAGTTCAGGCTCCAAAACTTTAAGCCGAAGGTCAACGCTAAAACAAAGAGGACGATGCCTGAATTAAGTAGGGCATCACACACGTACATTAACTGGAGATTCAGAATCAAGTTTATCACCTTATTCCACATCAACATACAAGCAACCGAGGAGCTACAGCAAGTCATTATTCCATTCCGTATAAAGAAACTATTACTCAAATATCTTTAAATTTATCACATGAAGCGAATAAAAGGTCGGCAGTTGATCCATGGAGAATATAGGCAACGTAGTTTTGTAAATTTATTAAAATTATAATTCAGATATCTATTAGGAAAAGTAACTCTTTGTGACGGCAACCCTTATGTGTAATATAAAATATGCATGGAAGCATATTCTCTGGCGGGGGAGAAATGTCACGAAGATTACTTTTGTTTCGTTGAACACCCTGTATTATATTGCGGTACGGTAGGAAAACTTTGCTGAGTCGTCAATGTTGAAAACCGCTCGATCGTTCTTCGATCGAGCAGAGTGTTCCTGGATTTTGGCTGGGCAAGGACGACTCAGGAAGGTGCGTCCCCGGAAGACCTGGTGGGTTGTGTCCAATAAAGTGGTTATAAGTGTTTGGGCTTTTTCTGGAACCCCTTATTCCTGGACCCTGCGGTAGACGGCTGTGGAACGACGCTGAGGAGACCGGTAAGTTCAGTACAGTCTACGGACCTCTCATACCTTTCAGATCGCAAAACGGCCCTATACCACTGAGCTACCCCCTTAACTTAATTAGCGTTGTCGCTATTCATCGAAGCGAGCGTTACAATAACATGAGATTTCTTTATCAAAGAAAGCAAAAATAACAATTTTATACAAATTTTAAGAATTCATGCAGATGTTTTTTCACATATTCTGGAGATAACTTTGTAATTAAAATAACAGCAATTTTTCGTAACAATTCAACTTCTTCATCTTCTATCAGATCAAATAGAATTTCTTCGTCATTTGATATGCAACAAACTGTAGATATTCTATTCTCTTTCAAATTTATAGTTATGTTACCTTCCATTTATATAACCGAAATACCTATTTTTTAATAATGTTTAAAAATAAGAGAGATATTAAGTCGCATAGTCTTAGCTGCATCACCCAATAAACAAATTACTCATTACTTTAATTTCTTTTTTATCTAATTAGTATCCAAATGTATGTAGTTGTATCAAAGTTTTCTAGAATAACTCTCTTGTCATAAACAAAACAAATTATGTTTTTCTTTTCTTTTTAGAAAGGAATTATTTGATAATTCAACAAGTCATGGACGTAAAAAATCGATGAAATGGACGTAGAATTATTATATGAAAATATGTAGCACACCTTAGGTGAATCACAGACGGTTAATTAGTTTTATTATTTGATCGATAAGACCACATTTAAATCCGAAAACTGTTAAATCAAATTTATCAGATTTAACTAATGTATTCGAAATATCATCAAATTCATAATACATTTTATCTTTAAAGAAATATAAATTTCTATATCTGAATGCTATTTTTATTGAAAATGTCATTTGAAAGCTCCCATTTTTCTGAGTACAAAAATGTTAATGAACCACTATGTTGCATAAGAAAATTTAGAAGAAAAAAATTATTGAAAAACGGAAATGTGATTTTTAATCTTAATAAAATTTCAACCTAAAATAATACTTTCTTATAAAAACAAACAAAACAATAAAATTACAATTAATGTTGGAAATGTCGTCCATTAATCACTTGACAGTGACCAGCTTGTGTATAAACGCTGTTAATTTTGCGATGGTTTCACGGCTAATGTTATTCATTTTCGTCCTAATTTTGTTTTGTAAATCTTCCAAATGTTGAGATCTGTTCACGTAAACTCGACCTTTTAGATAACCCCATAAAAAAAGTCTAGGGGAGTTAAGTTGGGTGAGTGAGCTGGCCATTCCACGAAACCTCGTCTGCCAATCCACCTTTGATAAAAGATTCTATGAAGATATTGCCCCACTTGCATTCCAAAGTGTGGAGATGCTCCGTCTTGCTGGAACCACATGTCATTATGTGGGGCGTCATTATCTTCGGGGTTTGGAAATAAAACTGCTAATGCTGGAACTAATTCAAATTATAAAAATTCTAAGGGCCGATATTTCAGTCATGATTTAACTTTAAGCTTTGTTTTATTCCCATAGAAACAATAGTTAAGACAATTGTTTCTAAGGGAATAAAACGAAGCTTAAAGTAAATCCACAAGTGACATATCGGCCCTAAGTATCGAACTGCGGTTAGATTTCTCTCAAAGAAATAAGGTCCAATAAATCTTGTTGAGGTCATGCCTACCCATACATTAATTTTTTGGGGGTATTGCGTGTGTACTTCCTGTGTCCAATGAGGATTCTCTGTTGCCCAATTTCGGCAATTATGACGGTGTACAGTACCATTTAAAAAAAAGTTGCTTCGTCGAAAATATTATATTAGACAAGAAGTTCACATTGTGGTCGCATTTTCGCATATTCTTCACAAAATTGAAGACATCAATCTGGCGGGCTATTCTGGACTTAATTTCGAATATGAAAATTCTTGTTTCGCACGAACTTTCGTACGAAAGTAGCAAAAGTGTATTCTGGATTAGGCGAATTGTTTTTCGTATACGAATTTTACATCGTCTATGCACTTGTATGCGAATTGTGATTTTCGAATGAAAAAATTGTTCGTGACATGCGCAAACTTAATTTCGTAGCCATTTTGTTCGCTTTGTCATTAATAATTGAGACGCAATGGCTTTGAATCAATTTAGAAATCATATAAATTTGGCAGCAGTAGGAGTCCTTGAAGAAGCAAAATTATTGGCAGTAGAGGGTCAACGTCAGTTTTATGAATTCAACGATCCTTTTAAACGATTAAACGATAGTAAATTTCTAAGACTCTTTCGATTAAATAAACCCATGGCTGAGAGGTTTTTTTTTTTTTTTTGTCGTGGAAAACATTTATTATAAGTTAAAGTACACGACGAATTTTTTAAAATTAATTGAACTATTGCAGTCATATCTCACACCTCCAAGCAGAGTATCTGCATTGAGTGTTACTCGAAAAGTAAGTATTTAAGTATGGTATATAATGGTATTAGGCCGATATAGGTACTTGATATAACAAACAAGAATAAATTCTAAGGCCGAGATGCTTGCTGAGGCTATAAATTATTCGAGTTTAATGAGTTTATTATATGCTTATCGACCAAATGTAGTTTTATAAGTAGTTATCGTAATACTAAACGATGAAATAAATATCTATTTAGGCAAAATTATTTATTACAACAAACTTGGATAAGAAATCAGAGTGTGATTTGGTTGTGTTACAAAGGTGATAAAGACCAAATAGTAATGACAGTCATGGATGTTAAATATTAAAAGCCTTGGCTGGTGTGGATAGTAGGAGCAATCATAGTGCAGATATAATGAAATAACATTCAAGTATTACGAAAAATTTATTTAAATACATACATAGCACATTTATGATTAAAATTAGAAAATTTATTTATTTTTAATTCAATAGGTCCTAACAGCACTGCGATTCTTCGCCAGTGGAAGTTACCAGTTGGACATTGGCAAGAATTTGAATATAGGGATTAGTCGATCGTCAGTGAGCCATTGTGTATGTGAAGTTAGTGATGCCCTAAATAATATAGAAATACTGAATAGATTTGTCAATTTCCCACAAAACTATGAGGAGTTGAATCAAATACGTAATGAGTAAGTTTTTGTAGTCCATAGAAAATATAATTACTTATAATAATAAATTACATTTAGATTTTACATTAAACACAATTTTCCTGGAATAATAGGGTGCATTGATTGCACGCATGTGGCAATTTTCCCGCCGAAAATAAATGATCCTTTATATCCAGAACCCATATATGTAAACCGAAAAGGGTATCACTCAATAAATGTACAGTTGTACAGAATATAAATTAATAAGACATGTTTTATAAGTGTAATAGGGTAACTTCGCCTGTTAGCCGACCACTCTAGTTGGTCGTCCACTTACAAAAATAGTACTTAAAATATTGCTCGTAAGTAAGTGGTCGCCCAACTGGCAGTAGACGAATGGCGGTCGAAAACAGGAGAAGTTACTCTACATTTCAATATTTTTTTTTTGTGACAGTAACATGCGCATCATTAATGTTTGTGCGAGATTTCCTGGCCGTACGCATGATACTTACATATGGAATCACAGTAATATATTACCAGTACTTCAAAATCTGAACCAAAATAGACGTGGGACTTATTATTTATTAGGTATATATTAACGCTTTTAATATGAATAAATATTTAAGCCTGATATTATTTATTGTTATGTTTATCGTATTACTTCTTGCATTATTTATTTCTATAACAAAATCAATCCCATAGGAGATTCCGGATATGCATTACGGCCTTGGTTGTTAACACCTTTAGCATATGCAGAACCAAATACCCCTGAAGCTGTCTATAATGACAAACATAAGAGCACTCGGTCTATTATTGAACGGTGTAATGGGGTTCTCAAACTGAGATTTAGGTGTTTGTTGAAACACAGAGTATTGCATTACTCTCTCACGCGAGCCTCAAAAATTATTAATGCCTACTGTGTTTTACACAATATGTGTGTTGAAAACAATTTGCCACCTGTACAGCCAGAAGATAGTGATGAAGGATTAGATTTTGGTCTGTACCATGGAGAGGAGCATTATGAAGAACCAGAAATTCAAGCAATTAATCGAGTAAATCCAGATTTAGCAGCTGGTCGAAGGTTGCAGCAGCAACTTATAAGAAACCACTTTGCAATTTGACAGCTGTATATATGTATAAAATAAACCAATACTTTTGTAATGAACAGTTTTTTCTTAATTTTTAATTCATAAAGAAACTTACATTCAGTATTAGCTTCATGCTCATTGAAAGATTAACATGATGGCATTGTGTATTACACAAACAATTAAATGTATAACAATAAAAGTACCTAAATATACACAAGTATCATCAAACACATCAATTATATACGTAAATAAAACAAATCAAACTTAAAATTTAATTCTCAAACAGGTACATTTAAAACTATAAAAAACAAAATATATATACACAAAGGTAACCATAATTATCAGTCAAAAATTAATATCTATCACTTAAAAATTAAATAAAACAAAACCAACCTTACAATTAAAAACACAATAAACTGCCCAAAAATAACATTAATTCATTCTTATGTTAATAAAATAAATTGCACAAAAGTAACATTTCTCCTCACAACCTGCATTAAGTTTTTTTATCAGCTTTACGTAGTTACTGCTAGTAACTAAAGAATATTAATTATTGTATCCCTGATGATTTTTAGTAAATTGCTTATTTTCTTTTTTAATGACTAAATCTTGTTCCATTAATTCCAATTTTCTATTGTAATAATTCTGCATAATATCTGGTTGCCGCTGATTTTGTTCAGCTAATCTCTCAGTTGCTACTACTGATTGGTTTAATCTTTGAATTCCTTTGCTAGTTTTTAACGCAGGTTATTTTCCTTTTCATTGATGCTTTTACTGCAGCTTGGAATTGCTGTTGCGGTATTTGTATTTTCTTCTCGTAGCACTTTTGGTGGTGCAGTTAGACCATCAGCTAATGACAGAGGTTCCCATATATTTTCAGAAGCTTCTCCTTCACACGTGACGGATTCATATGGTGCATTAAAATCAAAATTGACTTGCGATTCTTGGACTTGTGTTTCACCGGTAATACATGTGGGTCCCATTAAATCAATTATTGTTAGTTCTGTGGAAGTTCATTTTCTTCAGAAAGTGGGCTACCCCCACCTGTGCCATTTCGATGCCTTATAATCGTTGATGTTTTGGCTTTGGCATTATTTCTTAAATCGTGCCACGTCTACATAAAATAAGAACAATACATAAGTACATTTTAATTAGTAATAGTTGATTGTATTGAAATAACCTTTCGCCATTGGAACCAATCCTTCTTAGCTCCCGGTGAAGCATTCAAAATAATTGCAAGTTCCTTCATAATTCTTGGCCCTTTAATTTTGAAAAGGATTGAGAAAATTTTCCACTTTGCAGCTGAGGATGATTTTTCATATATTCGATTAATATTTCTTTTTGATGCTGGGTTAAGTTTCTCAATCTCTTGCTAGTTTTTCTTTCTGCCATTTCACTTTTCGTAGGTCTAATTTATTTAAAAGAACCTGACTAGACCACTTTTGATTAAAAAAGAATTCTTTTTACTAATTCAGTAAAAGCCACAGGTAAAAGCATCCACTATTAAATCATAACGATACTCATAACCTCATAGTACTATTTCGGACGAAATCAAGTAGCCAGTGTTTCTCTAAATTATAGTTTTGTAGAACAGGCTCTTTCCTCAATTTTGACACTAAAAACATTTAACCAAAAGTCAGATTGTTTGGTTATATTTTAAGAACAGCAGGATGATAAAGTATTAGAACTGAAATAACAGAATAAAAAAGTAGCGACCAACCATCTCCTAATTTTGCGATTGCAAAACTCTTCTCTCCTTCAGAAAGCAAGTGATCTGGCATTGCGTTGCTACAACTTTAGCATTACATTTGAAATCTGACGTTTAAAATGATTATTTTTGACAAGCCGTCAAAGAAAGCCACATTTACAGCGGAAAATCGAATCGTGCGAGATTGTAAGGCCGCGATAGTACATGCAAACAAAAAGAGAGATGGCGGAATATACAAAATTCGCAGGGAGCCAACACAATCATTCTAGGCTTTTCCTCCCACTTTGTTGGAAACATTGAAATTATACATTGTTGTCATGTTTCTAATCGAAATTTTAATATCCTTCGAAACGAAAGTTTCGATGCAGTCGAGAATACTCCTTGACAGTTCCGTTTGAAATATTTCATTCGAATTATTCATCATTCGAAGTGGAGAATCGAGGCCCTGTATCGTCTTCGTTCAAGTCATGAAGCAATTGAATTTTGAAACATAAATATAATTAACCGATTTATCAGTTTTTTAAGCAAATATGCTGAATTAATCAATGTGAAAATCTTAGTCAAGAAACTGTAACGGGCTGCTATCTTTTCCTACTTCGTTTAACTTAACTTCCTGTAGGTCGGGTCCGGGTCTGCTCGCCGGAGTCCGGGTTCAATAAAAGACGGGATTCCACAACGGAAATTTATTTCAAACTTAGATTATTTACAGCCAAAAATCTAGCACTAAACGGTCGTACTTTTGCAAAACGGAAATTGTGACCACGATACGGATTACATTCGGAGTGAACTAAATACTTGTTCCGGAGGATGTACAAAATACTTGTACGGGGATGATATAACAAGTCACTTGTTACAAGCCGGATATGTGTAAGTCGCTTACACGAGGGTGGGTGAACAAGTCGCTTGTTCTGGGGCTGGATGTGTACAAGTCGCTTGTACGAGGGTAAATGAACAAGTCGCTTATTCGGAGGCTGGATGTGTACAAGTCGCTTGTACGAGGGTAAATGAACAAGTCGCTTGTTCGGGGGCTGGATATGTACAAGTCGCTTGTACGAGGACGGGAGGGATTGGAGACGGCACCAGTATAGATTGCGGTACTGGCAGAAACAACGCGGCGCACGAAGTCAAGACGACTTATCGATAGCTGAGCAAACGCATCCTTATATACGGTCGGAAACGTGGAAGGAAATCCCCACTTAAACGATTCCCTCCTAAAACTAAAACGCGTTCGCGGAACAAAACTTAAAATAAACATCCTATCTATTTACATATCTACATAATTACATATTTACAAACACAAATAACAAATTTACTTTGTTACACTACCAATTGTAACACGTCATTAAACCCTAATAAATATCAATAAATGAGTAAATGTTGCTACAAAATTATTACAATTAACTGTTTTTCTGCCATAATTTGGTCAGTGTAAGATAGAGTAGTATTAATTAGAGAAGAACCTATGACTCATCAAAATCTGCGTGGCGGGCTTTTACTAAAGGCGTAGTGTATTTTCAGTTCAGAAGGGGTTTTTAATTAAAAGAATTTTACAAGATTACTTCACTTTTTTTAATCAAATGGTATATTAAAAAATTCATTACATTTTACTAAAAAAAGAATGCTTGTCAAAATTCTCGATAAAAAAGAAAATTAAAATCGAGGAAGATAACCTGAAAAGCTTATTTTTGCACATATAATTTATGATTTTTGTGTTTTAAATAAAAAATATGTTGTGTTGTTGGAGTACTTATTCGTGTCATTTTTTCTTCATTTATAAATTTCATCTTTAAAGAAGCTCAAGAAATGAGCCTCATACAAACCTTAAAGGACTCCCCACACCGACGCGAAACTTTCGCGACGCAAACTTTCCGCTGCGAAAAATTCGCCGGCGGTACGGCAGCGAAACTCGCTGTTCACACCAACGCGAAAGTTTCGTAGTGCTCACGCGATTTTTTCGTCTGTATATGGACTAGGATATACTTTCAAAGCCTGCTACAGTTTTTTTTCGATTGAACATACGGTATTTAAAAATATATAAGCAAACCTACAATTTTCTTTTAGCTCTAACCCTCTCTGCTACCAAACCTCGTCCTTTCTCCTCACATTTTTGTAATCTTCATGACTTAAATCGTAAATGATAGGATACAGCTTAACAATTTCGATTAATTTTTCTATTAACGCCATTTTTAATATACGCGAAACTGCAGCGGCGGCGGAAAAAATCGTGCATGCAGCGTTAAACAATTACAACGCTGCACTGCCGCGACCTCTCGCTATTTGTAACAGAAGAAAAAGAAGAAAAAGGAATATTATTATTATTATTTACATTATACTAGTTATATAATGTATGTACACTAAAAGTAAATTAATAAATTAATCCGATTCATCTTCTTCGTCACGATGTGGTAATTGTTCTATTCCACTTAAAGAACTATCTGATTCTCCAGTATTTACTGTAAAGCACAGATTATCGAGAGCCTCATCAAGTAAATGCTCTTTGTCTATATAATCATTAACTACTTTACCAGTATGTTCGCAAACTGCACACCATTCTGCAACCGTAACTGACTCAAATTTTTGAATTGTCAAGGATTTATCATCGTCTAATTTAAAAGTGGTATTCCTTGCTGCTACCCAATTTTTAACAAGCGCCCATATCATCTCAATTGGATTAAACTCTGGATGGTAAGGTGGTAATCTTAAGGCAACATGCCCTTTTTCGGCTAAAAGCGTATCCAGTACATATCTGTTATATGTGGGTTTATTGCATTTAATAATTTCATAGAGTTCAGGCTTTGTCATACTTTGATCATAAGAAATATTTCTTTCATTCAACCATTTAATCATTTCTCCCTTTAAAGAACTGGTTGTCGGATGCCTTTCACAAGTTACGTTGTGGTATGACGCATTTTCTAATACAAGAACTGAGTTCGGTGGTAAATTAGGTAACAACTGGGTTTTAATCCATTTTGAAAAGTTGTTAGAGTTCATGTCATCATGATAATCACCTGTTTTTTTACCTGCAAAATGATAAAAATGAATTAACATAGTTTCTTGTCTATAAACTGTATTCAATAAATTTGTTTAAGCTTTTCACACAATAAAGATAAATAATTAAATAGTAATATGCACTTATTATTATTTTATAATCATTATTTATGTGAAGAGGACTGTCAAAGTACAGTAAAATATACATAATCCATGTGTTTTAGCAAGTGTTAATTTTTTCTTTATTTTAAATTGTAACACATTAAATGCAGTAATTAAAATAGAAAAATTTAGATGCAATGTGTTGAATGATTTCAGAAAATTCACAAATTTAAGCTCGATCGTAAGCTTTATAAGGTATTTATGGCCTGTTCATTGCATGATTGAATATCTTATGATGCTTACGATCGAGCTTGGAATTGCAGCATAAATTTAAATATCATGTTTTCATAGTTTTATTATTTGACATTAATAAGTTCAAAAGCACTTTCACATTTTGCTGTGAAAAGCTGAATAGATTGTTTAAAATACTATTTTATGAACTTTCAATAAAATATAAAAATATTTACTGTTCATACCTGATGGAAAGATTAACAATGCGTTCGGTATGAATCCCATAGAACCACCAGAATGTACTATAATCAGTCTTTTTCCTTTTGAGATTGGACGCTTTAAGCCTTTGCTGCTGCTGTCAGACCATTCCTTTCATTGTGTGTGGGTACTATGTATATAGGTTTCATCGCAATAAATACTTAGGCTGCCTCCTTCTTTGTATTTCATTAACTGTTTTAGATACTGTATTCTTCTAATGCAAATGTTGTGTGTTTCCTTGATAATGACTCTTTTATCGGCAGCCTTAACCCACCTGTAAATAAGTTTCAGTGTTTTAATTAAATGCACACGTACAAAAATATTACAGTTTGTATAGGATTACCTAAATCCCAGTTGCTTAATTATTGTTCTTAATGTTGATCATCCTCCAGTAAATGATAATTCCGATGCCATAACTTTGTTGTAAATTCCTTTTAATGTTGGAGTTCTTTTTTCTATGGAAGTGTCTATACGTCCGGGCGCCCGGTCGTATAGGCAACAGAGTTGCACGACCGAGCGCTCGGACGTCAAGTAAATAAAGATATACATCCGGGCGGATTATACGTATAAATACAGTGTATATAACCTATGTTCGCAAGGAGCTCGGTGGCCAATGCAGTTAGGCGTTAGTATACCAAACCGACTGCACTGGAGTGCGTTCAAAAATGACGCACCCCAGGGTAAGAGTGATACCTAGGCGAACCTCAAGCGTTCAAAAATGAATTAAAGGAAACTCCCCATAAACTCCCTAAGCGTTCAAATAAAGATTTGGGCGCACACTTTGAGTGCACTCCTCGTCCCTCGGTCGCGACAGGGGAAAAATTTACCGTCATGTGCAATGTGAAGCAAGCGTGCGAAAATTAGTTGGACTTGGACTTGACGTTGACAGTCTTATTTGTTGTGGGCACTTTGGAACGTTAATCATTGTAGCTCACGTTAATATTAAGGAGATAAGTAATGGAAGAAGACGCAATTATAGTCATTGATGATACGCCTTATATTTATAAACGCCAAGGTAAGTTACCAAAAAGAAAAGTGGTATGTGTGCCCTAGTGATATCAATATAAACATAAAGTTTATAAGATTTAAAATCTTGTATTCTTGGAATGTATTTGTTTTTATATTTATTTTTAAATTGCTACATACAATTTATCTGCAGATGGTCAGTTATTACTAGTGAGAATGGAACAACAGCAAAATATGTCTGCTGTTAAATTACAACTTAAAGACCAAGCACCAACACCTGCGGTAATAGGATGGACACGGAATGCAATTCTGCATTTAATAGATTTAGTAAAGAACCAGCAGACAAGGTTCAAGTCATCTACTGTAAAAAATGATATAATTTGGAGGGAAATTTCAGAAGATATGAACAAAAATGGTTATCAATACACAGCAATGCAATGCAAAGATAAATGGAAATATCTCAAAAGTAAATATACCAAAAAAAGAGACAATATGAGTGATCGTGCTACTGGTGAAGAAAATATCAAATTTGATTACTTTCAAGAATTGGATGAAATTCTTAGGGATAAACATTGTATAGAACCCATAGCACTTGCATCGTCTTTAGTTCAGCATAATGGTAAGCACAGTGTAAGGGGTTGTTTACATTCAAGTAACATAGGGTAAGTTCACCAGTTTTCGACCACCATTCGTCTACTGCCAGTCGGTCGAGCACTTACATAAACAATACATGTGAGCAATATTTTAAAATAGCCAATTAAGAAACTTTACATTTTGTTTAAATCGACTACCAATCCAAAACTTATTGATTAATTATTTTAAAATATTGTTTATGTAAGTGGACGACCAACTGATAGTCGTCTGATAATAGGCGAAGGTACCCTATGTAGCATAATGAAATGAGAGGTTTAACATTTGCGGCGCTTCGCTGCGGAATTTTTTCCTCCGTCCTGAGAGAGATTCGAACCCCGTTCCTCGGCGTTCGTGAGGCGTCCACCTAAGCCGCTCGGCCGTCGAGGCAGTTGTTCGTATGCGTTCGAGATGTGTAATATTAACGACGCGCGCGGTGAATGATGTCTTTATATTTTTTTTCGTCGAACACGGATGCGATGCTGGTTGCGTCAATTTTTTTCCTCCGTCCGGAGAGAGATTCGAACCGGTTCCTCTGCGTTCGTGAGGCGTCCACCTAAGCCGCTCGGCCGTTGCGTCAGTTGCTCGTATCGGTTCGAGATGTGTAATAATAACGACGCGCGGCGAAGGATGTCGTTTTTTTTTTTCGTCGAACACGGATGCGATGTTGGTTGCGACCGGCGGTGTCCATCTGCTGACGAATTGCGAAAGGACGATCGCCGGCGTCCATCTCGGAGACGTCGCGTCGCGTCGGTGGGTTTCTGTAAAAAGGATGGCGCGCGCGAGCATATAGATCGCTGCACGCAGAGCGGCGGCGGCAATTTCGAAAAAATGGGTCCTCGGGGCGTGCGCATTTCCGCGTGCGGAGGCGGACGATACCGATGTTCGTATTAAGAAATAAAAGATGCGTTTTGCTTACGTATGTAGTTTATTACTATGAAAAAAACTTATATTCATAACTTGATAATACATATTTACAAATTACATTTACGTTACTCATGGAACAAATACTGTAATTGTTTGTGTGATGCAGGCAAGATGAATTTGTTTTGTTTAAATTCGGACAGTCAGGATCGGATTCCAGGTTTACGATTTCTAACGCTGGTAAATGCTCTTGGAGGAAATTTGCTTTTTGGTGACCTTTTACGTAGATTCGCTGATATCCGTGTGTAAATTGATGAAGAATTTTCTTCACTTGTCTGTAAGGAATGTAACCGTCAGAGTAGCGTAGATAATGATAATTATTTTCCAACCAAATAATTTGTCTTTTATGTTCCTTTTTTAATTTATTGAAAGGAACGTCGGGTGGACCGAATACGAAATGTGCTATGCCACACGCGTCTCTGATTGCCATTTCTTTTACCACAAAACGTTCCAATTGGAATCCTTCTATGTCAACAACTAGCGATTTTACGTTTGCTTCTTTCTTGTACAATTCGTGCTTCCGGAGTAGAATAGGGTCGAGAATTTTCGATAATTTCTTAATACGTTGACGGAAACGGATTCTGTCGCGTGCGTTTTGCATCCAGTTATTGTCTTGCTCTTCTTCTTCATCACTCCCGTTAAATTCTATTACAACGGTCGGTTCTTTGGCAAATTTATTTAACAGTTTTTTAAAGAATTCATTTTGTCGTAAATACACTTACACTTATGAGCTGTTTTCTTAGAAGTTTTCAACTATGTATCTCATTTCTTTTATAAATTCTGAAACCCTACGTGTATATGGGGTGACTGTTAATTAACCCGATAAAAGGAAACCGAGATAAGAAGCGATGTCTACTTTAGTTTTCGAGAAATAATTAATCAAAAATTAGCCCCAAAACGATGGTGTGCCCCTGGTTAAAAAGTCGAGGAGCCTGATGAACGAAATAAATGCTGTCGTAAAAGTTTTCTATAGTTTTATTATACGGCGGCGTGGCTTCGTGAATTTGACCTTTAAACGGAATTTCACAACTCCGTTTTTAGGTCATCGCCCGACGTGAAATACAAACTCGAAAATATTTACTTGACAAAGCATGTAGCAGATTACCTGAAGAAAATTATTCCACGCAAAGGATAACAACGGCCACACTTTGAACACATGCTCTGATAGGTAAACTCAGTAAAAATCAGTAAACTCGTTCGTAATCTGTTTCGAATTATTATAACTCCGTTTTGTGTGTGAGGAATTATTAACACACATCTATTGAAAGTTTAACAAATTAAATTGAATATGTGAGATTAAAAAGGGCCCAAGTCCAGATTGTATATGTCTATTATTTTGGTAAAATTTAAATAACGTTTTGATCTGGTTATGTGATCTAAACACAAAGATATTTAATATAGTAACAGGTGAAAGAAAAAGTTTACATATTAAAAAAAAAACAACTTTCAAAAACCTTTTTTCTTCAATTTCACATAATCATTCGAGCAGGACTTGGGCCCCTTTTAATCTCACATATTCAATTATTATTTTTTGCCTTGTCATATTTCATCCGCTTTTGATAAAATATAAAAGCTGCGAAACGTCAAATTAGTAAAACGCGAAGATGCTTTTATTACTTAGGTACTAAAAACTATTAACAAAAACGTAATTCATGGAAATGAAGTTAAATTCTTGGCTTTCCTCGTGCGCTGCATATTGGCAAAACGAAAAAATAAATTAAAACCTGTACACAATTTCAAGAACAGATTTCGCATCATGAAGTCACAGTAAACGTGAATTAAAACTGAAATAAAAATATGGCGTTGACGTCTTAACCGCGCAATTTCAATTACAACAGATTTCTAGCCGCTCTGGAGTTAAATCCTTGACAAATTGAAATAACACTAAAGTATTGCAATTATCATCTGTAAATCCTGATTACATATTTAGAAACTAATATTTTTTTCCTGCCCCTTTTTATTTCTTTGTGATGCAACTCGTATAATGCAAACATGAAAATGCAATTAATCAGTTCCCACAATTATTAACGTCGGCGTCGGTTCGTTAAAAAATTAATTGAATTCGGAAATAATTTTGTGTTTCCAAGAACCAAAATAAACAACTGGAAATTATCTTTATCAGTTATCCTCCTTAAACTTTCCTCTAAATGTCTAAATTCTATTGATAGCATAAAAACAACATTTTAAACCAAACCAGTCTCTTTTTGACAATTGAATAAAATTGTTTATCCAAATTTTTTATTGTGTTATTCCTTACAGTTAGAAGTAACAGAAGTTAGAGTACTTACCCTTTTCTAAGGATTAATCAAGTTGGAATATTAAAGTGGAAATATTGCAGAGTTATAAACGAGTAGTACCTACCTAAACGTTTTTCTTCAAACGTTTTTCTTCATAATTTCGCGTACACTCACCGCTCGATGATGCAAACGCAAAGACTGAGCGAGAAAATGCACTCGGCCTCTTTTCGTTTAGAGTGGAGGGGAAAATAAAAGCACTCATTGTTTAAAAAAATATATTTCAGATAATTCAATACATAAAATAATATATATTTTGTTTAAATTATATCTCTAACTATATTCGTTGCAGGGTTATATTCAACGATCTTGTCGTGGATAATTAGACAGTATGCGACCATATCCGCCTTAAATTCCTGTTCGCTCTCTAATTCTAATTTAATGTCGACAGTCGAAGATTTTACGGACTCGTTCTGTTTCGAACAGTCTATAACGTAGAGAGCTTTCTTTTTGAATTCCGCCAAATTTAGAATCGGTTCGTTGCCACGTCCGTGCCACTGTTTTGAAAATCTGCGTACATCAGATAAGCAATGCCAAATTTATTTTTACTCATTTCGAGATTTAAATTTTTATACGGATAACTTTCAGAATTGAGATGTAATTTAATATTTCGAATGTGTGCATGATCAAATTCTGACGCGTTTTTAGTAGGTTTGTCTTTTCTAGCGTCTTGGAAAGCGACGATAACATACCTAGGTTTTTCTAAATTCGTAGACGTTCTTATTGGCCACACGTCATTAAGGGTTGGGCGCATGCTTGGTAATTCATGTAGTTCCCATTGCCGATAAGGAATGAAAATAGATTTTGACTCTTGTAGAAACTGTAGCATATTCAATTTCATCTCGTCATTGAGCGTAATGTGTGGCACGTGCCATTCGATTTTTTCTAAGCTTATGCTTGCCGTTTTCGTTCCCGTACTCATGTAACAATTATTGTCACTTCTGGAACGAAGTAATATTATTTCTTGTTTGGCGTTCATTATGATTTTCTTGTAGTCCTCGCAGAAGCCGAGCAGAAATTTTAACGGTATGCATGCCATAAATTTATCATCTAATAAAGTCGGATGCTGGTCCTGAAAGGGCACCCATCCGGCCACTTGTAATACTTTACTTTCCGCATCGTTATAGGATAGGTACGCCTTAATGGTAGTTGTCACGCCTACATTTCGAACTTTATCTATTTCCTTACCGTCGATTTTGTATCGGATCTCTTCAAAAAGGAACGAATAAGGATTATTTGTCAGACGACACTCGCCGGTACCTTCGTCGCTCGGCTTGAAAGTTCCCTCGATGTACAGATAACTTTCGTGCGGATAGGTGTAAATATCTTGATGATTGATTAAGATTCTCACTTCGTCGTTGTTGTTAAAATTTTTGTACGTCGGAGAATACCAGTCGAGTCCTTCGGATAGATGCAACATTACCGTCGATATTTTTCACTTTATAGCCTAAACTTTGCAAGAACAATATATTGCTCGATGTTAACCTTTGGGGAGCTGTCTTCTGAATGATGAATTCTGCGGGCTTGTTTTGTATATTATTACTGCTGTCGTTATTTTTGTCGTGGAAACGAAGGCCCATCACTTCACGTTTGCTTTTTCAATTCCAGACTGATTCGAACTTGTTCACCTCTTAAATTTATCGACGATCCGTTCTGATCGAGTAACGACAACGTAATGTTATCGATCTTGCGCACTCTTACAGGTAAATAGACGATGTTGCTGGGATTAATGTTTATGCTGTAACCGGGATCGACGGACGGTGAAAATTCAAAAACCGTATGCGATATCTTTTCGTTGTAAAACGAATCGGTAGCAACGTTACACTCCACACGGATTGTCGTCACCTTTATAATTTCCACTGGTAAATCCGATTGATGTAATAGATTCGGTTCTAATATTTTCGGCGAGAAGCCCAACATTCGGCCTATCGAATCTGGTTTTTCAAAGTCGATCTTAAACACGCACTTAATTTCACATTTTAGCGTATTGTTGTTCGGTTTTAGCGAAAGCGTACCATTTAGTTCTGTCTGCAGGAATTTCTCTAGATCCTCTACTTCGTAGGAGCCCGTTGGGATTTCGATAATCTTGCCGTCACCGTAATAAAATTTGTTATTCTTTCGCTCTTCAACGTTAGGCACAGTATTGTAGGTGTAAAGACTTAGTAATCCGATTTGATATTCGTAACGGGGATCCAGTTCGATAGGTGGGTAATAATTTGCCGAAAGTACGCTACTGTTGCCCACCAACGTGAACGTTCTCGACATGACTGCGTATTTTTTTGCCCTCTTTATGTAAAAATTCTAAGCACAGATGTCCACAATTGTTGGCGTTGAATTTTTGATATCTCTTGTGATTGTAGATTATTCGACTGCCCTCGAAATATCGAATCACTTCCGACGGCGGCGGAAGATTTCCAAAACTGTCGAAATACAGCACGTGTTTATTTCTTTTAAAATAAGCGACCCAGTGCGTCCCGGGACCGTTTTTCGAATCTAAATTTATTATGCCGCTTTCGAATTTACGAGGTTTTCTAGGTAAATCGTCACGCATAAAGACGCCTCTGAAATGTGGCACGTTTTTGTTTGCAAATTTCGCCAGATGGAAATCGGTCAGGGCTGTTCGGGGCAGTCTATCAATTAGTTTTTTTGTTGTTTCGGTGGACGAATGTAGAGACCGAGTCCCTTACGATACGGTTTCAGATATAATCCCTCGCCCTTCTTTCCCAGCGCGATGGTCTCCATCGTTCGATTGTGTCGTCTTGCTTCTTCCAACTTCCTTTTCGCCTCCTTAGCTCTGCCAATTGCGTGCGCAATGCTCGCGGATCCTCCGGCAAGGGAACCCGCCGCGCTGAGACCCGCTAACAACGGTATGAGAAACGGTATGACGCCTCCTACTTTCGGAACGGGTATCACTCGAGGTTTTCGAATGTTCTTCTTACCGCCGGCTTGTTTCAGAGCAACCTTGGCCGATGCTCTCGCGAGTTTTATAGCTTCGTTCGTATTGTCCAGACGATCGAATTTTTTGACATTGTTGCGAATCTTCCTGACAACTTCTCCGAAGGCCACTTTACGAGAACCTCCGCCTCCGCCGTGACCGCTTCCGAGTTTTCGTTTGATTTTCATCGCAGAAGTAACAGCAAGAGACGCTATTCTCTCTCCGGGTTTCGCGTCTTTCGATTTGACACGATTCCAAGCGCGCTCTTCTAGCTTCTTGCCTGCCAAATGTCTGTTCGGTAAATCTTTGTATCTGGAGTACGCTATGTCGTGTTCTTTGCAGGCTCGATCTAATTCGTTAATGCCGACGTCTCCGCGTTCCAAACGCTCTTTTAATTTCGTACCGGGTCCGCAGAATTGATAACCTCCGGGTAGATGCAATTCGAACGGTAATTTATTGATGAGAGAATTTAAGAGACCTGCACCACTACGCGCAGTCATTTGGTCTGAGAGACACTGCGGTCGACAGAAGCAGAAGTTAAATTTATACAGGGATTTTTTCTTTTCAGTATACATAGTACCTATGTATACTTTTATAAAAAACAGGTCAACGCATTGCTTTACTGTAATTGTTGCAGCCTGCCTAGAAACATCAGCTGTGTTAACTTTGATTTTAAGCTTTATTTTTTGGAAACTTCAAATTATTATTGACAAACTGACAGATATCAGTTTAGACCAATTTCTTCAATTTAATGTAGGTAAAAGTGATTTTCAAAATGTATAGCAAAGACGAGAAAATAGAAGTATTAATGTGGTACCAGAATGGGAATAGCTTAAGAACTGTTAGAGACTTATTTTCTACAAAATATCCAGAAAGGCCTATTCCTTGTATTAGAACTATTCAAACCATTATTAAGAAATTTAAATCAGAGTTAATAGTTAATACCAGGCTTATCGGTCCATATTTTATCGATGGGAACCTTACTTTAAACAAATTTTTAGAGCTATTAAGAAACAGAATCATTCCGGAAATTGAAAATTTGGCCATCGATGAGCCATGGTTTCAAATGGACGGAGCCCCTCCACATTCCACAAATGCTGTTAGAAACTTTCTAAACGTTAGATTTCCAGAACGATGGATAGGAAGGTACGGCCCCATACTCTGGGCACCGCGTTCTGCAGACTTATCGCCTAACGATTTCTTTTTCTGGGGCTATCTGAAGTCAAAAATTTACAACAATATTCAATGCAAAATTTAAACGAATTAAAAGAAAGGCTAAGTAGAAAATGCAATGAGTTGAACCCTGATTTTCTCAGAAATGCTGTGCGTGCTTTTCAAGATCGTTTAGCTTACTGTTTGCAAGCAGAAGGTGGATCTTAATAACAAAACAAAGACATGTAGTAAGTAGAGGTTAGCTGCATACAAATGCAGCTAACCTCTACTTACTACATGGCACAAGGCACTTTTAGGAAATCTTGCACCAAACAAAAAATATTTTTAACAAGAAAATGGACTTGACACAAAAATACCAAAAATGGAGCTAACCGCTTCTTGTTGTTGCAGGTCCTTCATTCCTTTCTTCCGTCTTTACTGTACATATCGGTTTCAAGAAAAAGTCTTGATTCAAAAAATTAAAAATTAATTGCTACTAATTTGACATTAACTGACATTCATAACTTGATTTTTCACAGCTGACTATTCTTACCAAAAATTACACAACGCGTTGACTCGTTTTTTTTAAAGTATACATAGGGGATATGTATACAAAAAAGAAAAAATCCCTGTATATATGTGCGCGCGCGCGTGTACGTGAAACATGCGAATTGTCAAGCAGGCGCATAAGCTTCCCGTAATGATTATGAATTTTTTGTGCGAAGAGACAGAATTGAACCGTCATCCTTTATTACCCTCAACGATGAGATGTCTCGTCGCGGGAACGTCAAATTCTGGAAAAACCAACATCGCGATTTCCTTGATCGTCCATCCGAACGGCCTGTCCTTCGAAAATGTCTACGTTTACTCCAAGTCCCTGTATCAACCGAAATATCGAGCGTTGGAGCAAATTCTAAGTGAAGTGAAAGAAGTAAACTACTTTGCGTTCAAGGACAACGAAGAAATACTGAATCCGGAGGATGCAGAAGAGAATTCGGTTTTCATATTCGACGACATCGCTTGCGATAAGCAGGATAAGATACGAGATTACTTTAGTATGGGTCGTCATAAAAGGATTAATTGTTTTTATCTCTGTCAAACTTACACCCGAATCCCTAAACATTTAATTCGCGACAACGCTAACTTTTTGATTTTATTTAAACAAGACGAGACGAATTTGCGGCATATATTTGAGGACCACGTATGCATGGACATGTCATTCGATCAATTTAAGTCGATATGTGCTGAGTGTTGGAAGAAGAAATACGGGTTCATTTGCATTGATAAGGAGCATGATATAAAAGACGGAAGATATCGTAAAGGATTTGACAGTTACATACTGATATAAGCGTCGCCGCATCCAGGCAACTAAAACAGTATCGAAACAGCTTTACAACCGGTAACTGATCGGTAAAACAGCTTTACAACTGCTCGGAAACGGATATTAACCGGCGGAAGAACTGGACCAGACAACTAAAACAGCTTTACAACTGGTTTTAACTGCTCGGAAACCGGCCAATTGGTTTAAGAATGGACAAAGAGAAGAAAATGAAATTAGAAATTATCAAAGCAAGTAAAGCGATAAGAAACAAGTATCTGGCTTTGAAAAGAGGTAAATTGGAACGAGACTATGAGCTGGCGCAAAAGTATAAACCGATCACCAAGTCTCTCAAAGAGCTTGAGCGAACGGTAAAAACTGAAAAAGATTCCGCTAATTACTTACCTGTAAAGAAATCTGCTGACGATAGCTTGGCGGAACCGGAAAGAAAACTGCAAAAGCAAATCGGTCTTCCACAACCCAGTTTTGTTGAATCGGAAGCTGCTGCCGGATATAGTCCGCTTTCGGACGTTGTTCCGCTTTCTTCGGACGTCCAAGAACGACCCAGTTTTGTTGCCGGACAACAACAACAACGACGATTCAGTCTTCCACAACCCAGTTTTGTTCAATCGGAAGATGTTGCCGGATATGATCCGTTTTCGTCCGACGAGGAAGAAGAAATCGATGAAGAGAGAAGACTTTCCGATTACCAAAATTTATATCAAATAATGTCTCCCACTCCTAGAGACGAATACCTTAAGATGTACGATCCACTTCCCAGAGGATACATTGATGGTTTATTACAAGACGTCAATAATGAGTACGACAATGTGTACGGCATTCGCTATAATCCTGTTACGGACGCTTGGCGAATCGGCGATAGCGACGTGCAATTAAAAAAAAAAGATTTGATAATTAAAGGTGTTACATATATTGGCACACCGGGGCTTTATGAATTACTCTTTAAAAAGCAACCGATCGGTCATAAGAACGAAGATCTCGAGAACTATCATCATATACTAGATCGCACGCACGCTCACAGAAGAGGCAATGATCCGGCAGGGCAAATAAAGGGAAGTCGAAGTGAAAAATACAGAAGTATAATTCAACCGTTGTTCGAAAGAAGATCTCGCGCTAAAACTTGGAGCGGTAAAGGATTAGAAATTGAAAATAAACCGTTTCAGTATATATACTGGGATAACATCAACGAGCTGGTGGATCGTCTGAAATTGTTGAAGGCTTCTCAACAGGCGGGACACACGGGCCATAATAACGAGATTATTGCGATCATCGAAGAACTGAAAGAAGCCGATGTAATAGAATGAGCGTCGATAAATTCGGCAGATATTTACCCAAAACGAAAACAACTCGAGGACCTCCCGGTTTAGGATTTTCTCTCACAAGTGATAAACATTATGATATCGGGAACAAACGACTGTGCAACGTCGGCTCGAGCATCAATCCAAGAGACGCGACCAATAAAAAATACATGGACGAGATAAAGGAAAAAATCAAAAACGATTCTAGGACCATACAAAATCAAGTTACGGACGTGAAATCGAAAATCGAAGGAATATTTCGATCGCAAGCTCTCTATCTCGGCGATCTGAAACGAGAGCTAAACGTATTTCAAGAACAAGTGAAGCTGATTAATATTAGATTAGATAAGTTGGAGCAGCAGTTCGGTAAAGGGCACAGCAATGAGTCAAATTAAACGTGACGTCGTCAATGAGTTACACAAACCTGCGAGGAAAAATTTCTTGAGGAGATCCATAATTGTAAAGTCTGTGGACGATCTTTGGCAAGCTGATCTGTGCGAATTTATTCCTTATGCGCGTGAAAATAAAGGTTATAATTACATAATAGTTGTCATAGATTGCTTTTCTAAGTATTTGTGGACGCGACCGGTGAAAAGGAAGACAGGCGAGCTCGTAACTCAAGCTATGCTCGAAATATTTGAATACCGACAAGAGGGCGCCCGCAAATTTACACACCGACGAAGGAAAAGAGTTCTACAACCAAAAGTTTAAAGATTTGACAAATAGATACGGAATAAATCATTACTCAACATTTTCTCCGATAAAGGCCGCCATGGTAGAGAGAGTTATACGGACAATTAAAGAAAATCTGTACAGAGAATTCAGTATGCGCGGCAAATTTAAATGGTTCGATTTATTGCAAACGATTGTGGACGAATACAACGCGAGCGTGCACAGAACAATAGGCATGGCTCCTAAAGATGTGAACAAGGCAAATGAAAAGACACTTTTAGAAACGGTATACAATAAGATTAAAATTGCGGGCAAAGCGAAATTTCGTGTCGGTGATGTCGTTCGCATCAGCAAATATAAAGGAGTATTCGAAAAGGGGTTTACACCGTCGTGGTCCACGGAACTGTTCAAAATCGCTAAAATTCAAGTTACTAATCCCGTTACTTACCTGCTAGAAGACATGTCGAAGCAACCGATTTTGGGGGCCTTCTATAACGAAGAACTCCAACGAGCTAAACACGAAGACGTTTATTTGGTGGAAAAAATTTTGAGAAAAAAAGGAGGAAAAGCCTACGTGAAATGGTTGGGCATTTCTGAAAAATCTTGGGTTAAACTGTCAAATATTGTTTAATTGTATGAACGTATAGAAATAAATTGATTTGCTTTTTTTAAAGAAAAATAGTTTTATTAATTCCTCTTATTTAAAAAACACATTTTATATGGCACATACAAATTATCGTTAACAATATATTGAAAAACAGTGCTATACAACTTACAAAAAATGCATGCGAACAATAAGTATTTTCATTATCGTTATACAAAAACAAATTATGGTTGAAATCAATTTGCGTTACGTTGCCACATTCCGAATCGAAAAAATAATCTGCATATTCGTGCGAAATATTTAGCGCAATCTTCCAGTCGCTGTTTTCAACTTGCCGACGACCTTGATGAAAACAACGAAGTTTGTAATACAGCAACGCCTGATCTTGATTTGTTAAATTTACGTCGAACATGTTTGAACCTTTCCATGCAAGCTGAATCCAATTCTCAGGCCAAACGCTATTTTCATAATCTGTACACACGTAACACTCAGTTATGTTCGAATTATTAATGTTTATATAAAACGTATTGTTCGCAATTACCGCGAAAACAATCGCGGCAGCAAGGAGACCCATTTTCACACGGACGCACTCTCGTCGTTGTTTAGGCACACGGGGCACAAATGCAGAGAAATCGGAGGTCCGTCCCACTGCGTTTCGCCGGTGTTATAATGTAAATAACAAGGTAATTTACGCTGCAGCTCTTTATCTTGCTTCAAACGATCGGGTAATCGCTCCCAAATATCAATTAAATTTAACGTAGATTGTTGCAGTAAAATGTATCTGGGAATGTAGGGAATTAGATCCGTATCGATATTGCTCAAACCGAAATTTTGATTGTTATATTCCAATATTTTATCCACGATTTCAAGTATCTCTTCTAACGTTTTCATTGCGACTGACCGACGACGGTTGATCCCATTAAAATCGAGTTTTTATATCTTCCCACGTCGAGTTTTATTTTGTCCTCGTGATTTGCCAACAATTCTAGCAAACAATCGATACTTTCTGAATACCATTGCACATTTCCGTCCTCTGCTTTTGGGATTCCGATAATAAAATTACGGGCATATGAAATTAAGTTTTCATTATCCGGGAGATAAGTGGCGATTAATTCTATAATTTTATTGTAGTAGCCGTTGAACGTAAGTTTTTCGAGCCTTTTGATGCGGTAATCGACGACATGTAATAATTTACTTAATATTTTAAACATAGATTTATCCAATTCTATTTCTGTTTCGCCTTTAATAATTTTCACTTTAAATTTACCTTTGGACTCGATAAAAAATAATTTGATATCACTGTCGCAAAGCTCGAAATTGGAAATCGTCTTCGTGTCCGCACATTGTTGGCACCTCGTACTTTTTAATTTCAGATGATCTTCGATGCGAGGAAAGTATTCGATGAATTGATTCCACTCGTTGCCGTTAAACGTTAAACATTTTGGTTTTGAGCTGTACGTTAGTTTTACCAACGGTTCAAAATTATTCATTACACTGAGTCCCGTTGAAATTTTTGTAGATCTGCTTAGCTTGTAAGACACCTCGCTAACAAAACGAAAATCACTACTTCGTCTGCATTCTTGCAGGAAACTTTCCAGAAACTCTAACGACGACGATGATGCCATTTTCAGATATATACTTGCACTTATTTACGCACGCTGCGATACTAAACGATCGAAAGCAAACTTGCGCTCTTAAATAAGGAGGAGAGGAAAAAATGTGAGCGTAATTTATTTTAAACCAATAAAAAAATACGCATTATACACGATGTTTCATAACTCGAAGTGAAGAATTAAGGAACGTGTACGCGGTGATAAAAAATGTTAAATATTTTTGTAAGTTATGAAATAAATATTTATATATATATATATATATATAATTTTATCACCCCGTATACGTTCCTTAATTCTACGCCGCGAGTTATGAAACATCCTGTATTTTTAATTTTAAATCTAATGCGCACACGTAGATTACTCAATGCATTGCAATTTACTGATAAGAAAAATGCGCTGCGAACTGCAGCACAGCACTTTAGTTTGCATCATCTGTCCCTACAGAAAAGAGTTCATTTTACGTTTTCTCTGTGCGCGTTAATTATGGATACCATTTCGAATATAAATAGTGCTACTTCGTTAAAATCATTACCTATTAAGAAGTTGTCGGAGCTGGAAATCGACCGCAAGTATCCGTTGTCCGATTTAAAATATGTAAAAACGAAATTTGGAGAATCATTGCTGGCGGAACTCGATCAAGAGTTTGTCGTGTTTCTGCCTCGTCGATTTAACAAAGCCATACCCGAAGATAAGATAGGTGACGTGTTGTCTTCACAATGCGGCTTGATTTACAAAGGATTGGTGAAATTAGCCAGTAAACCGCAGCCGGCTTATGATCTTGAATTTGAGAAATATTAAAAATACAAGTAAGTACAAAATTTATTATCTTATTTCAAGTCACTAGAATTAGTCTCCCTTTTTTTTTCAGCTCGTTAACGTAAAAAAATATTAGCTTAGTTATAAACATAATTTTAAAATTAAATTATTAATAAACATTGAAATGGATTTACGAGAATATTTAAATGTGTTTCGTTTATTGGATGAGTGCGCCGATAAATCAGATGCTTATAAAATTGCAAAACTAAACAAAAAAATATTAAAACATTAAACGAGCTAATGAGAAATTGTCCGTCGGTGCACGATAAGAAACAAATTGAAAGCTTAATTGCAAAATTACATTCATTCGACGTAAAACTGGAATTAAAAATTAAAACGTTGCCGATTGGCCGAGGTTTAAGAACAAGTCGTCGTCCCGGAACAGAACGGAGAATTAATAAAATCAACCGAATTCAATGGAAGGATGTAAGTTTTAAATTAAATGCGTAAGTATTTTTTCTAATTTGTTTTTTTTTTTTAATTTACAGCTGCAATCTGCATTTAAAAGCAGAATTCGTACCGGAGTAATAATCAATAAAACTCATACACAACCGCAAAGCTTTTTCCTAGACGCCTCGTCTCTGATTAGAACTAGAATCGGAAATCAATTGGTGAAAACGCCTTCGATGAAGATAAATTTGGTATTTTGCGGTGAATTTGTAAAACCTCAAACCGATGTCTCGGAATATAAGTTTTTCAATACCAAAAATCACGTGATCAACATTGGAGCAAATCTAGACGAAATTTTAAACGAATTGTTTAACGAAATCATAGTGCAGGTAAGTTTAAAACGAAATAAGCTGCCACATATTCATTTTCTTTTTTTCACTTTCTTATCAGCTTTCAGAATTTCAAGAGAGACAGAGCGGCTGGGCGTTATCGGCAATCGTGAACCTGGTCGTGGCGTTTTGCAAGTACACGCCGCACAGTGGGCCAGATGTAATATTTATGCGGTCGAAAGTCAATAAAAGTAATATTTGTAATCGTCTTAAAATCTATACACTTAAGAAGGTTATTGTACATAGAGTAATAAAATTTATTTTCTGAATCGTATATTTATAATAAGGGTAGTATTGCGAGGCTCATTTTTATTTTAAGTGTTTACGTCATCTTTCATTTATTTTGATCATTTGTTAGTGGTCCGTCGTTTCAGGTAGTTTTCATTTTAATTATGGATATTACACAAAGTATGTATTTATTAGTATATATTGTTTTAAATTAAATTTAAATTGCAAATATATATGTGAAAAGAAAAATAGATTAAATTTCAAAGGCTGCAAAAACTTTTATATGTTATCATATGTTATAAATATTATATAGTAATATTAATTAATTACTGTTAAATAAGTGGCATTAAGTTTTATTTGCAGCACGTTGCAGATGAAGGAGTAATAAATATTTTTTCAGCAACGAAGTACTTGCTTTGTTTACATCGTCTACCAGGCAGGAACTGCAAGATAGTGACCCGTCAGACACCACTAACGAATAATTTTTTTATATAGATATCAAATTTGTATTTGTTGTGTTTATTTATAATATTTGTATTCTTTTTTAAAATGAAGTGCAATGTATATTGCAAATAAATTTTCCGTCAATTGTTAGAATTAAGTCCACCTAGATTCGTGAAATGACCCACTGTGCGCCGTTGAGAGGAGGAGGAAAGAAAGATAACGGTAGCACTTACGTGGATCTGCCGGGCGAACTTCGGCGAAAAAGTAACGTCATATTGAACATCAAAAATCGAGACCGACGATGCTTCGCGTATTGCCTTTTGGCGCACCTATTTCCGGCGAGAAACGGTCAAGATGCGTGCGATCCTTCTACGTATCATCAAAATATATACGATTTTTTTAATTTTAAAGGTATATGTTTTCCTGTAAATCTGTGCGACTTACAGAAATTCGAAAACGCCAATAAATTTATTTCAATTAACGTATACGGTTATGAAAACAAGAGCATCGTAGGTCCGCTTTATCATACAAGAAATGTCAAAAACTGTCACGTAAATTTATTATACTTAAAGAAAAGTCAACGCGTAGGTCATTTTTGTCTCATTAAAAATTTATCAGAACTGTGCAGGTATCAAATTTCATCAAATATGCGTGTCAAGTTCATTTGCGATCGCTGCTTGTGTTATTTTTCATCCAAGGACAAATTAAATCGTCATGTGTCAGATTGCTCGCGTCACGAGGCCGTAAAAATTGAATTACCTAAAGACGGAGAAAACATTGTTAAATTCAAACAATTTGCAGCCACCATGCCTTTGCCGTTTGTCATTTACGCGGACTTCGAAGCTCTAACGAAACCTATTCATTCCTGTGACGATACTTTAGAAAAAGCATTCACGAACGCCTATCAACGGCACGAAGCCTTTAGCGTTGCATATTTAACAGTCTGTTCTTACGACGATCGACTAAATCATTTTGAAATTTACCGCGGCGAAAACCCTGCTGAGTGGTTCGTAAATAAATTATTAGGAGAAGCAACAAATGTTCAAGAAATAATAAAAAATCACGTTACCGTTCCTATGAAAGATTTAACGTTTGAAGAATCTACGGCATATGCAAATGCCGAAAAGTGTGAGATTTGTGATTCTAATTTTAACGAAAATAATGCTAAAACTTATCACCACGACCATTTTACCGGGAACTATATTGCAGCTTTGTGCAATAATTGTAATTTACAATGTCGCGTTAAGAATATTATTCCCGTGATTTTACACAATTTATCTCATTACGATAGTCACTTTATAATAGAAGCTCTGGCAAACGTAAACGACGAAAATGTCGAAATTTTGGCAAACACAACTGAAACTTACATATCGTTCTCGAAAAGGGTAGGTGATGTGAAGTTACGTTTCTTAGATTCGTTTCGTTTCATGCCCTCGTCTCTTGAAACATTAGCGAAAAATTTGAAACCAGAACAAATAAAGTTCGTACAAAAAGCGTTTCCGAATCCGGATTCTTATAAATTAGCAACTCGTAAAGGATGTTTTCCCTATGATTACGTGAATTCTGTTGACAAATTGGAGGAGACAAGTCTTCCCGATAAATCGCTATTTTATAATAAATTACATGGCGAAAACGTCAACGATGATGATTACCAGCACGCCGTAAACGTTTGGCAACATTTTCAATGTAAAACTCTCGGTGAATACGCGGACTTGTATTTAAAAATTGACGTATTTCTATTGGCAGACATTTTTGAAAATTTTAGAAAATTGACGTTCAAAACTTACGGGTTAGATGCGTGTGGATTTTTCACAGCTCCGGGCCTATCATTTTCGGCGGCTCTTAAAACAACAAAAATTGAACTTCCTCTTTTACAAGACATCGATATGATTTTATTCATAGAAAAAGGTTTACGCGGCGGTATAACTCAAGTTAGTTCCCGATATGCAAAAGCGAATTCTGTACACATGGGAACCGATTTCGACCCCGATAAGGAAATTAGCGAAATTATTTACGTAGACGCGAACGGACTATATTCTTACGCGATGACGACAAAATTACCGTGCGACAACTTCAACTGGGTAAGTGACGAAAAATTAACGAATCTTTTAGAAATGCTCAGTACGACCGACATTGATTGTTCGATGTATTACGGGGATGAAACGGGTAAATCTTGTATTTTAGAAGTTGACTTAGAATATCCTGAAGATTTGCACGATTCCCATATATTTTTTCCATTTTGTCCGGAACACATATCCACCACAGGTAAAAAAGACGAAAAAAATTAATGCTAACTTTATGTAATAAAGAGAAGTACGTCCTCCATTTACGCGTTTTACTTCAAAGTTTAAAGATTTTTACAAGGGCATGTCGAATATGGTTTTCGGAAAACTTATGGAATCTGTACGTAAATACAGAAATATCGTGTTGACAAAGAAATGGAAATCTGCTGAAAAATATATTAGTCAACCAAATTTCAAGAAAGCTACGATTTTCAATGAGAATCTGGTCGCAATTGAACTGAACAAATTATCTGTGAAATTTGATAAACCGATCTACGTTGGCATGGCAGTCCTTGACATTTCAAAAACAGTCATGTATAGTTTTCTTTATGATTACATCAGAGAAAATGTGGAGCCCTTATTTAATGTCACAGTATGTTACACGGACACGGACAGTTTTATTTTTAAATTCTCTCCAAAACATCCCGAACGCGTCTCGAGTATTTATGAAATTATAAAACGGGATGCAAATAAAATTTTTGACACTTCAGATTACGCCGCAGATAACCCTTTCGGAATACCTTTGGTTAATAAGATAGTTATCGGTAAATTTAAAGACGAACTGTGCGGACAGATAATAACTGAGTTCATTGGAATTAGAGCTAAAGTTTACACCATCAGAGTGGGAAAAGAAGTAAAATTTAAAAAATTGAAGGGCGTAGGTCGTTCGGGAATTAAAAAAATAACTTTTCAGGATTATTATGACTGTTTGTTTGATAATAAAAAATTAATGTCAAAATTCAATAGCATTAGGTCAATAAATCATCAATTATTAACCGTTACCATAAATAAAACTGCCTTAGATGCTCAAGATGACAAACGACATTACGATCTTGTAACGGACATTCATTCGTTGCCGTTGGGAATTTTAAATTAAAATGAAATTGTATGTAATTTTGTAATTATGTATTAAAATTAAATTATATGTAATTTGTAATTATATTGTGTGTTAATAAAGCATTTTGTAACATACATCCGTAAGTAAAACGTATTTTTTATTTTTAGAATTTTATTTAAGACGTTTTACAATTAGACAGTCATCGTTTTCGTCCGCCTCCGCTCGCGGAAATGCGCACGCCCCGAGGACCCATTTTTTCGAAATTGCCGCCGCCCGCGCGCGCGCCATCCTTTTTACAGAAACCCACCGACGCGACGCGACGTCTCCGAGATGGACGCCGGCGATCGTCCTTTCGCAATTCGTCAGCAGATGGACACCGCCGGTCGCAACCAACATCGCATCCGTGTTCGACGAAAAAAAAAACGACATCTTTCGCCGCGCGTCGTTATTATTACACATCTCGAACCGATACGAGCAACTGACGCAACGGCCGAGCGGCTTAGGTGGACGCCTCACGAACGCTGAGGAACGGGGTTCGAATCTCTCTCAGGACGGAGGAAAAAATTCCGCAGCGAAGCGCCGGTGGCGACAGCCGGCGGACAATTTCCGAACTAACGCTCCGACGACGCAACGCCACCGCCATCTGGCGGACAATTTCCGTACTAACGAAAATAGCAGCAGCGCCGCAGGCATCTGGCAGACGGACGCCCGAACTACGTTGTCTCCGTCTCTCTCTCTCTGGAGCTCCATCTCACTCTTTACCACGGGCTCAGATGAGGCAGAAAACTCGGCCGGAAGTCAATGCATTTCAAATGGGGAAAAAAGGGTGTGGTCTGTTTTTTATATGTACTTTTGCATACCGATTTACATTAAACATAACGTAACATATTTAAAGCTGCATTCGATTCACGCGTTCAATCAGTTCGTTTAGATCAGTTCATAATAGTGAAATTTATGTGATCCTTGATAGCGAAATGAACAAGTTTATCGGAACTGTTTTGTTTATCTGTTGTCGCCACATAACTAACACATAACCTTATATTATCGATCTAATGATCTAAATGATTCTTTAAATAAGCAGGATCACTTTGAAGTGATTTGAATCACTTCAAATTATGGTGGGGGTTAACTGATCTGGCAGGAAACGAATGCAGAAAAGCTGTGTGATTCAATTTAAATTGATCCAAATCGGTGAATTGAATGGAGCTTAACTATGTTATGTACATACATTATTTTATTGTAATTGACTCCATAAAACAGGTAATGTATCACTGAGAGGAATTTATTTTTAGTACCCATAGCAACAACTACAAGTGACAGTGAAATTACAGACAGTGATGAGGGTCCGGTAAAAAAAAAAGAAAGTTGCGTATTAAGGAAAGTCCCATGCAAAAATTACTCACAGAAGTACGAGAAAGTCGTACAAGACAAGATGAAAATATGAAGCACCTTGTAGAATTAAAACAGAAAGCCATTGAAACATACAGTACAAAAATGGATGAACTTATTAATGTATTAAGAGAAAAACATTCAAATAATTAAAACATTTTTTACATATTAGACAAAACGTTTGTCGTGTATAAACAGAGTACAGAGTACAAAACTAGAGTCAAAAGAATATATAGAAGAATAAGAATAATAGTTCATCACAATTAAACATTTGTTTTCATTTCTGTTAACTCAGTCGTTTTGTTAACATTATGAATGTGTTTATTAGAGAAAGATTTTTTTTTGTTTATAGTTCCTATTAGAAGTAGGCAATTAACTTTAAATTGAAAAGTAGTTTTAATATTTTCTGAAATATATGGTTTATTTGCTTTATATGTGGTAATATACACATCAATTTTAGTTAAACTATATGGTATCAATAAATAACTTATATACATAAACTAATTGTTTGCAATATGGAATAATTCTGTACAAATTGCATCCCTCCGGTTTCTTCCATCTTGCTGATTTTGTCGATAATCAATTTCCACTGCATCATTATGATGGACTACTGGCAAACCTTCACGTATGTAGTCTTCCAGACGTATGTCATTGTATGATAAGCATATTGCTGTGGTATTGGCATATAACCTTTTTGAAACAATTTTGATCTCAGGGCCTATTGATTGAATTATTAAACAAGTTACAACATTACACAGGGTTCCTACGCAATGAAGTAATTTAAAATAGCATTGAAACTCTGTAAACATTTATTGAATTGTTTTGTGCAAATTTGTGAACAATGTGGTAACTGGGGCAAGTAAAAATCAAATATCTTAGTGACAAAATATATTGTTGGTAGTATTGAAGTTATACATAAAATGTCAAAATGACGATATACACATAACCAAGTTGTCATCAAATGCAAATGGTACATAAAAATTATAATCTAAATTTGCCACGACGAATTGAAGTTAGTAAACTCTACCTCTCATTCATCATGAACAAACAGGTTTGTTATTTTCAGTGACCGCTAAGGTAAATAATACCTTGTTCCGTGTCCCCAAAATTTCTAAAAATTGTTGAATGCAAAGAATGAACTGTGTGTTGTTTTAAATTATTATTTAATAAACAAATTGTGGTTTGTTGAAAATCAGTGTGTATTTTGAATCTGTTATAACAAATACTCAATGTATTTATTCCATTTCGTATTTGCCGACAACAAATCTTAACCATATCAAGTTAGATAAGGACATCTTCTCTGAATATGATAATGTTAAATACCAAAATGTGTTTGTGATAAAACAATCTAACTTCGTCATCAAAAGGCGGCACGTAATTATTCCGTGTCGTCCTTGTTAACAACAAATCTAAACATACCAGGTTGAATGAAAATTCTCTCTGTGTATGTTACGTTAAATACATGAATGTGTGTGTTTGAATCAAAATCAACAACAATAATATTAATAAATTTCAAACTGTTTACCATTTCTAGAAGATGTTATCACTGTCACAGACCAAGGAAGACTTAAATCTACTGAAAAATTATCCCACTTATATAGGGAAATAAACCCACAAAAACATGTCCCAAAAGAAACTTAACCCTAAAATACAAAATTAAAATTAAAAATTCATGAAAATTAACTTAAAAAATGCGATTCTGTATACTGTAAGAGTATGGAAATTAATTTAGTTCTTCCTAGGCCATCCAATTAGCCCCAGACGAAGTGCCTCCACCTTCAACATCTTTACTTTCGCCCCATCAGGAAGGTGCAATAGATATCGGCGCTTGTTGCCTCTTCGATCTTTAAGGAACACACGAGGAAGCTTTTTGACTGCTTCCTCGAACTCAGCAGCCTCCATCTGCTGTGGGGCAGGGGTTTCAAGATCTGGCAACCCAATCTCCCTGACCGATGTGCTCGGGACCTCAGGCATCGATAACACAGGCCTAGCAGGTGGTGGATGGACATCAGGCATGGCCTCTGTATCGGAATCTTCCCCAAAAAGCTCAACGAACTTGGCTTTTAACCAATTTGCTGTGTTTGGGGAGTCGAGACTCATGGCATAGTCTTCCAGGTTACGTATACTCTGCATTTTAACAAAATAAAGATATAAGTACAAGAAATATTGTAATGAAAGTTTAATTTTTAGAACTCTAAGGGACCCTGTTATATAAACATGCTAGAAATGTGGCACCAAAAGCCAAAAGAAAAATCATACATCAAAATAAAACAAATTCAACGTGTGTATCCTTTTCATTTAAATTTAATTACTCCTAGAAAAGAAAATAACACAGCAATATGTTGTGCAACACACAATATGCCACAGCGACTTCAGGATAACGGTATTATTCGTTCAATTATTTTTAACGATTGGGCAGCTCCAATTGTTGTTGTTCCAAAACCTAACGGACAAGTTCGAATTTGTGGCGACTTTAAAGTTACTGTTAATCCACAACTGAATATAGAACAAAATCCGATTCTCCGAGCGGAAGAATTATTTCAGCGGCTACGTAATGGACAATATTTTACAAAAATTGATTTAGCTGACGCGTATTTACAAGTCGAACTAGAGGATGATGCGAAACAACTTGCAGTTATTAATACCCCGTATGGATTGTTTCAATATCAACGCCTTGCATTCGGTATCGCTAGTGCCCCGGCTATTTTTCAACGCCTGATTGAACAGATTATGAATGACTTACCAGGTTGTGCGTGTTACTTAGACGATATTATTGTTACTGGTTCGACCGACGAGGAACATTTTCGGACATTGGACAAACTATTTACGAGACTAGAGGACAGTGGTTTACGATGTAGACTAGAAAAATGTGCATTTTTTCAACACGAGGTTGATTATCTTGGAAATACCATTTCGAAGGATGGTCTACGGCCTTCAGAATCAGGTATTGCAGCAGTGAAGAACATACCACGACCTAAGAATTTAGATGAACTACAATCTTTCCTTGGCAAGCTTAATTATTATGGTCGTTATATTCCTAACTTTTCAAACAGTGCAGGTCCGCTTAATGAATTACTAAGAAAAGGGGCAACATTCGTTTGGAGAGATGAACAGGAAGCTGCTTTCCAGAATCTCAAGAGGCATATCATTAAGGCAACAACATTAGTCCACTATCGGCCGGAGTCAAAACTTATATTGGCGAGCGATGCATCATCGTATGGCATTGGAGCAGTTTTATCGCATCAGGACGCTAATGGACCAGAGCATCCGATCGCGTTTGCTTCTAAAACGTTAAACCATCATGAGCGACGGTATAGCCAAATTGAAAAAGAGGCGTTATCAATCGTTTTTGGAATAAAACGTTTCCACTAGTACTTGTATGGTCGATCGTTCGAGTTGCAAACGGATCATAAGCCACTTGTTACAATATTTAATCCCAGTAAGCGATTACCCGATCTCCATTTTGACAAAAGCGTCCAACTGCTTAATTTTAATGTAGAGCAAGATTTAAATGATGCTGTAGAGAGATTTCCAGTTAATGCGCAGCAGATCGCCAAAGCCACGGCCACAGATCCATTATTACTGAAAGTACGGACGATGATTAAAAATGGTTGGCCAGACAATAACAAGGACCCGAAACTTCAGTCGTTCTACACTCGAAGACTCAGACTCTCAGTATACAGGGACGTTATTATTTACGAAACTACTAATGCGTATTCTCGAGTGGTTGTACCGACACAGTTACGATCACGAGTTTTGATCATGTTGCATAATGGTCATTGGGGTACGGTCCGAATGAAGCAATTGGCAAGGCGACACTGTTGGTGGCCGGGTATCGAAAGCGATATTGAGCAATTAGCAAAGACTTGTCGAGCATGCCAACACAATCAAACCGAGCCGGTCAAGCAATTTGAACAATGGCCAGCACCTACACTACCTTGGGAGCGGATCCACATTGATTTTGCGGGACCTTACATGGACGCAATGTGGATGGTAGTGGTTGATGCATATTCAAAATTTCCATTTATTACACGAATGGTTAACACGCTGGCAAAGTCGACGATTAACGCGCTCATGGCTATCCTGCTACAAGAAGGATTGCCCAATACTATTGTCACAGACAACGGCACGCAATTCACGTCCGCAGAATTCAAACGTTTTTGTGAGGCCAACGGCATTACGCATTTAACCACGGCACCATTTCACCCAGCTTCCAACGGGCAAGCAGAACGTTTCGTGCGAACGTTTAAGACGGCTATGGAAAAAATTATGTGGGGAGGAGAAGTCACAGATAAGAACAAAGCGCTGGGCACGATGCTCTTTACTTATCGGACAGCGCCAAACCCGATTTTCGGCAAATCAGCGGAACTGTTGCACGGCAGACAACCGCGAACATTACTTTCCTTAATGAAACCAACAATGCATTGTCCAGATGTTATTAGATCATCAAGAAAATTTTTACCAAATGAAAGTGTACTGGTACGCATGTTCCGACCGAAAAGACACTGGGTTCAAGGGACTATCGTCAAGCCGATTGGACGCATGATGTTCCTAATCCGGGCAGAAAATAGACTTCATCGTCGACATCGAAATGAATTACGCGTTCGGCAGGAGGATGATGAGTTGGAGTTAGATCGAGCGCTCAGAATGGCTACAAAGAATGCACAACGAAGTGTTGTTGTCACTCAATCTGCCCAGGCAGAAACTAAAACCACCATGGAAGAAAAACGCGACGCAATTCCTGAAGCAGTAAGGAAACCGATAGAACCACGACGGTCAAAACGCGTGCCGAAGCCAGTAGTTCGTTTTTCGTCCTCGTAACGAACATTTTGACGAGGAGGAAATGTTGTGTTCAAATGTTGTGTTCTCCGTAGAAACCGTATACATAGAAACGATTTAATGTTAAAACAAAACAGTAGTTGTTAATTGATATAAAATATGTAGACGTCTGTCAGCATTAAAATTGAAATTAAAATAGAAGTCTATAATATCAACAAATGACATAATGACTAAAGTGTCAACAAATGACATAATGAAATGAACTTATGTGTGAATGTAAGTTTCAAATCATACGAGAAACCATTACACAAATCACATCGTCAACAAATGACAAACAATTCATTCACAAAATAATTCACATGCCTCAAATCGTACGGGAGATCAAATGAATTAACATAACAAAGATCGCAAAATATAATGACCAAATTCACTTATGAACTAAAACTAAATATCAAAACACGAAATTCATCAATCTATTCAGTCTCGTTAACGTAAGAGATCGCACAAAATTGCTTTATGTAACACATCTATAAAAATAATTGTAGGTAGTTAATATCGGAGGTGTCTGTCTGATCAAAACTTATTGTCAGGCATAGGATTAGGATCGTATAAACAACATTCAAGTATTCTTCCACTTTCTCATATTCTCAGATGAGCATATGCCTTGATATGGTATTTGAGTAAGCTGATGTCCTTCTGGATCCGCGATCACATATCTGTATGAATCAAGAACTTTCTTTATTTCATACGGACCTCTGAATTTAGGTAGTAGTTTTTTTATTAATACCTGCAGTCACATCAACATTCTTAATCATTACATAATCGCCAACAGAATATCTCGTAGGTGTTTTGTGTCTTTTATCGTAATACTTTTTATTGTAATCGCTACTGGATTTAATTTGCTTACTAGCTGAATCGCGTAATTGCTCCAAATCACGTTCCTCACTAAGTTTATCTTTCAATAATTCGCGTAACTCATGTGATACATTTCCCAATTGTTCTACGCCAAATAACAATTCTGAAGGTGTTTTGCCGGTGGACCGATTAACAGAATTATTTAATGCATACTCAACTTCGCGTAAAGATTCATCCCAAGTTGAAGGACTTTTTGATAATTTTACCACAATTGAAGTAATTGATCGATTTACGCTCAATTTGTCCATTTGCATGTGAAGTACCAGACGCTATTAACACGTGTTGAACATTTTTTTCTTTTAAAAAGTCTTTGAATTTTGTTGACGTAAAAGCACTACCTCTGTCAGAAACTATTTTCTTTGTTCTACTATAATTACTAAAATAATTCTGCAAATGTTTAATGACTTCATCAGAACTAGTTGACACCGTAGCATACAATTTAACGAATTTAGTAAATGTATCTATTATTTCAAATACGTACTTGTGTCGACGAGCTGATTTTTAAAGTGGACCGTAATGATCAACATGTAAAGTCAAAAATGGCTTATTGCCTTTGTCTGGACAATGTAGTTGACCTTCCACACGATTAGCAGTTGACGCATAAGTTATACATTTCAAACAATTCATTATATGCTTCTGAATTTTATTACGAGCTTCTGGGAACCAATAAATGCGCGATAAATATTCGTGTGTTTTACTAATGCCTTGATGGCCCATTTGTTCATGACACGCTCTGATTACATTTTCTTCCATCGATTTTGGAACATAAAATAATAGTTCATCGTTAGATTTTCGATACACGAGTCCATTATTTAACTCATAATATTTTTCTTCATTTTGCTCTAATCGCTTACGAATCTCAATAATTGTTTGGTCTAGATCTTGCAAAAGACACAAATTACGTTCAAAAGTATTTTCGGTAATTATTAAAATTTCAAATTCACGACTTAAAGCGTCAGCTTGTTTCATACGATCAGAAGATCTATGTTCTAACGTGTAATCATAATTGCGCAATATTAGTGACCATCTTAATATACGCGGATTAATCTCTTTTCTCTCGAGTGTTTGCTTCAAACTATTACAATCAGTGACTATTTTAAATTTGATACCTTGTAAGTAAATGCGAAAACGTTCTAAAGAATACACGATTGCTAATGATTCTAGTTCAAAACTGTGATATTTCGATTCAAATGGTGTGGTGCGCTTACTAAAATAGCATATGGGGTGGAATTTGTTATCCTTATTTTGTTTTTGTAGTAACACCGATCCGTAACCGTGACAACTTGCATCGCAATGTAATTCCGTCTCTGCTGTAGGCGAATAAATAGCCAATACTGGTTCAAGTATCAATAATGATTTCATATGTTCAAAACATTGACTAGCTTTTTCGTCCCATATAAATGTATCTTTATTTTTTAAAATGTCGTATAGAGGTTTAGAAATCAAGGAAAATAGATTAATAAATTTTCGAAAATATGACACAAGACCAAGAAAACTGTGTAATTCCTTATGATTTGTTGGCAATGATTAATTTTTTATAGCTTTAATATTTCCATTGTTTGGACTAATACCATTCTCATTAATTTTATATCCCAAATAATCAATCTCGGTTAAAAGGAATTCACATTTGTCCAATTTTAACTCTAAGCAATTGGCTACCATAATGTGCAAAACTTCAGTAATAATGGTTAAATTTTCTTCTACAGTACGTGTGGCAATCAAAATATCGTCTAAATAAATTATAATTTTATTTTGCGCTAAAAGAGTTCGGGAAGCTGTATTAATAAAACGCATGAAAAATGAACTACCATTTACAATACCAAACGGCATTCGTGTATATTCGAATTGACCAAGATAAGTTACAAATGACGTGTACTTAGAAGAGTTTTCATCTAACCGAATTTGATGAAATGCATCTTTTAAATCTAACCTATCTATTTGATCCTCGATGTTGGGTATCGGATAATTGTCCTTTTGCGTAATTTTATTTAATTCTCTGTAATCTACTGCCATACGGTATTTACCTGATTTACGTTTAACAAGAACTATGGGACTACTGTACTGGGAATTACTTGCTCTGATTATTTCCCTATCTAATAAATCATCAATTATCTCTTTCACTGCAGTTTTCTCAGCTACTGAAAGACGTCTTGGATTAAATGAAAAGGGTTGATGGTTAGGTTTGACCATGATTTCTAGTTGTAAGTCAGTTTCGGGTTTAATTGGTCGTATAGGTTTTATGTAAAACTTCAAAAAATTCAAATTGGTAACATCTATTTGAAAAATTTCAATCACAACAGAACCTGATTTTGGTCTTATTGTTACCATCTCACCAAAATTTATTTCAATATTAGGATTGGCTGTAAAATCACGACCTAGAAGACAAGCGCGTGACATAGTACTTTTTGGTACAATATAAAAATCTATTGGTACATTTAAAATGTTATTTACCATTACTGTTTGAGACAATCGTCCAAGTACTTGCAACTTACTACCATTCATACCCTGAAATTGGTGCAAATCAGTATCAGACCTTATAACACAATCACTCGGAAGAATCGTCTCACACAGCAAAGAAATTGGACTACCTCTGTCAATAATTGCATCTATTTCACCGCCTAGCATAGATATTCTTATCAAATATTCAGGAATGATGTGATTAGCCACATTCTTTTCAATGAGATGGGTCACAGATGTGGATGATTTCCCTGTAATGTTCTCTTGCTTGATTTTCGGGCAGTCTTTCTTTTGATGATCCATCGAATGGCACAAGAAACACGATCCGGGCTCACGCTTTGGATTTAAACACTTTGATGAAAAATGCCCCTTACCACCGCAATTGAAACAACGCACAGCACTAGTCGCACTACCACTCATATTTGACGATGTCGACTTCACAACATTCTTCGATTGAGTTGACATGAAACTTGAGCTATGGGGATTTTTGACACTGTAATTGGAACTCGATACTTGTTGCCTTTTTACAACTCTGGCATACACTTCAAGTTTATCCTTTAATTCATTGAAATTTCTTGCTTCATACAGAGTTATTTTTTTTTGAAACGTCATCAGGAATACCATCAAAAATATACTGAATTACCGCCTCTTGTTCGATATTGCCCTTTGAAGCTATCTCTTTCATTTTCAACATATATTCTAAGACTGTTTCAGATTTTTGTAATTTTCGACGACTGAGATTCTGATGTAAATCCGCACTACTTATTCTCTTGCCAAATTCACTTCTCAAACTACGTTTAAGGGATTCCCATGTATTTAATCGTTTTTCGCCTTGTACAAATAATTTGGCTAGACCTTTTAAAGATTTCTTCGCAAACACGAGTTTTTGGAGATCATTGAAGCCCATGACTGCAGACAAGTCCTCGAAATCTGCAATCCATGATTCTACTGGATACGAATTTTCTCCATCGAATGTTTTAATTGAATCTTCAATATCACGAAAATTCATAGTGAAACGAGTAGTACTAGTATATTCAGAGTTCACCACACTGGAATTGTGAAAATTTAATGTACTGCACTTCTCTTTGGTGAACCATTGGTTAATATATTGGACTTCAGATGTCCGTTTAATACATCTCTTGCTCAGGTGAGGAAGCAACTACAAACAATCGAATTTATTTTTTAATGCTGTGTTAATTTTTAGCCCTCTCGGTATCTGACAGTGCTCGATGCAGAGTTAATCTCGGAATGTAAGCAAAATTTAATGTTCTGCACTTCTTATTGGTGCATTACAGTGCAACAAAATTTTTTTGGGATACATTGATACATTTTATTTTTATCAAGATTAACTATCTATTGATTTTTATTATTTCTAAACAAGCTATGTCCATACTTTAATCTCAAATTAAAAATTACATCGAACTTTTTTACCCATCACTTCTTTAAAATGGTTTCAACTTCAACTTTATTTACATACCTTGCCATGTAATACACGGATGTACACGTCAAATTTTACTTAACTCTAGCATACAATCAAAAGTGTCCTAAATCTAAACTATCTTCTAAAAATTCTTGAATTGAATAGTAGCATTTTTCCCTGAGAAAGTTCTTAATCTTCTTTTTGAAGATTTGGTATTTCTCAGATGCGATACAACTAGGTAGCTTGTTAAATAATTTAATACCTAACACATTGATTGTCTTAGCGAACTTACTGGTGTTGTGTTTCGCCACGTACAATAAGTCCTTGGAGCGGGTGTCATACTCATGGCAGTCCGAGTGTCTGATTAATCTTTCCTTTTTTTGTCTTGTGAAGAGCAAACATTTAAATATGAATAAGGAGGGGAAAGATAAAATACCCTCTTTTATAAAAGTCGGTTTACAAGATTGTTTGTAGTTTAAATTAAATAATAGGCGAATTATTCTCTTCTGCGCAATAAATACCCTATGACTGTCATGAGTATGACCCCATATTATTAAATTATATGACAAGGTGCTGTGCACCATTGCATAGTAAACCGAAATTAGTTCTTCCTGTGGCAACATGGTTTTCAGATGGCGTAAGGTAAAGTATGATCTATTAATACGGGCACATACATAGTCAATGTGTCTATCCCAAGACAACCTCTCGTCAATGTACATCCCTAAGAAATGTGTGAATTGTGCAGATTGTATTAAGTTTCCGCAAATTGTATAGAATTCCCTGCCTGTATCCTTTCTGTTATAAAATTTTATAATAACAGTTTTCGTGGTGTTTAGAATAAGTTTGTTCTTATAGCACCATAAACCAAATTGGGTGCTTACTTCTGAATATAATTTCTAAAATTTCTTCTAATAAAATTTTCGGCCGCATTTGATTTAAAAGGATAAATTTTCTGGCTATTTTGTAATTTTTATAATACTGGATTTAGGACATTGATGTAAAAAATTAAAAATTGGAACTAATAGGTTTTTTTTTTTTTAGCTAGTATGAATAAAATTTGCCAATTATTCAGTTTTACCACAGGTTTCACACACGCCTTTTTTTTGGATATTTAGAGCTTCCGATTATATTTATCTTTGCGTGCTTCTGACAATTTCGGACTAGTCAAGAAACCGCGAAGTGCACCTTCCAGTTAAGCAGGTTTCCATAAATTTGTACACGGGTCATGCTCAGTGTTGCCAACTGCTAAAGACCTGTTATCCCTCAAAGTTTCTTCAAAACCAAGACATAACGCGGGTCGACGAGTGGCTCAGCGGTTAGCATAGCCGACTTTGGAACTCGTGTCGCTCGGTCAGCGTGAGTTCGAATTTCACCATTTAGCCATGGTTGTTTGTGCTGTCTAATGACTTAGACTCAGCTAAATATTGATCGTGACTGTCTGGAATGGTTAATGCCAAAAGACAAAAATGCAGCATTGCTGCGCAAAGCAAACAAACAAGACATAACGCAGCACATAGGAAAGGAGGGAGTGCAGTACGCGCGGTCATCGCTACAGGTGGAAGCTTTGTCGCGCAAAATACTTGTTTCAGATGGTATTATTATTTTCATGGCTGAATTGGCTGAATTTTAGTTTTAATATTATTATATTGTTTTTGTTGTTGCTTCACGTTTTATTTCTAAGCTTGGTATAATCCGGCCGAAATCGAACGACCAATCTGCGGGGCGCCTAACACATTTCGCGCCATTATTTTACCACTGATACACGTTTTAATGACAAATAATTTGAACTGCCAAATTACGACATGGTTTTAAGAAATACATGTAAAAAAATATACTATTTGTAAAAAGAACATCCGAATTCGTTTTGCTTTCTTTAAAATTAGCCGATCTGGTCAAACCACATAGTTTACGAAGGGTTGGTAACATTGCCGAGTTAGTCCTAAGGATTGGCAAAACTGGCGGCATTCGCGTTAACATCCGCCCGGATGCATATCCTTAACGATTCGAGATTCGACCACATTATTAATAATTAATAATTAAATAATATAATTAAAAAATACAGCTGGATTAAATTTTATAATTAAAGAAAAAAACATGCAAGAAAAATCTACGACAATCTCGCCCAAGTTTCGAACCCAGTGCAGTCGGTTTGGTATACTAATAATAATAATAATAATAATAATAATAATAATAATAATAATAATAATAATAATAATAATAATAATACATTTATTGATCCAAATGCGTTAGAAGTACGAGTAATAAAAATACAAAGGTAAGAAATTGGATCAAAGGGCTCAGATTCAGGTTGAAGGCGCGCCAGCCACCTGATCTACCATCTGAGCCTTCAACTAAAGTGAAGTAATGAATTAATTACAGCTTGGATTAGCGAACAATTATATATCATGTATATTTATATTTCATAATAAATATGAAACCTAAAGTAATACCTAAAAGTAAGACTTTGAAGTAAAAGTAAGACTTAAATGTCCGTTCCCCGACTTGCGTAACAACTGACGCTTAAAACTCATAAAAGGTAATTTTTTAATTTCGTGTGGTAAACAATTCCATAGCACTGCAACGTTATAAGAAAAAGAACGCCGGAAAAACATAGTGAAATGCCGCGGTATAGTAATTACATTTTTGTGTCGAATATTAATATTGTGTACGTCAGTGCGAAACGTTATTTTGTGGTAAAGATAGGCAGGAGTTTTATTAATTATGATTTTATAGAAGGTGCAGGCACAGTGAAGAAGTCGCCTGTCAGCCATGTTTAACCAACTAGCTCTTTTTAACGTATGAGAAATTCTTTCATATTTACGGACGCCGTATGTAAGCCTTAAGCAAGAGTTTTGAACCCTTTGAATACGAGATCTATCCACTGCATCAATACAAAAACCATATACAGAATCGCAAAAATTTAAACGTGACAGTACAAGAGATTCACACAACAAGAGTTTCAATTCACGGCTAAGGAGGAATCTATTGCTGAACAAAATTTTTAAAACTGCATAAGATTTTTGAATGAGAGAATTAATGTGATTTTTAAAACGCAATTTAGTATCTAAGGACAGACCAAGAATCCTGACGCAGTCAGACAAACCTAATATTTCGCTTCCAATTTTGATTTCAGCACCTTGGTTAATAATTTTAATGAGATCGTTCGAACCAAATACCAGCACAGAAGATTTAGAAGGGTTTATTTTGAGACTATGGTTTGCGGAAAGTAAATTGATGTGTTCTAATTCACGATTAACGCAATTGATGGTATCTATAGTATTTCCATCAGGAAACGAAAAAAGGATCTGGGTATCATCTGCGTAAGAATACAACTTAGAATAAGGAGTAATAGTATTAAAACAACACGTGTATAATATATATAATAGGGGACCGCAAATACTACCTTGTGGAACACCACACTTTATAGAAATAACTTCTGAAATTTGATTTCTAATTCTAACTTTCTGTTTCCGATCTCGAAGGTAATTACGGGAGAAGTTAATGACACCATTACTCATGCCAACATGATAAAGAATGTACAGCAGAATATCATGATCTAATGTGTGGAAGGCTTTTGAGTAATCAAGTGACACCATTAAACTCGAAAATTTCTTGTCCAAAGAATTGATGACATCATCGGTGATACCTAAGAGTGCAGAAGAGCAACTGTGTCCAGGCCTAAAGCCAGACTGATGAGCAGGTAAAATATTGTAGTGACCCAAAAACTGTCTTAACTGTTCATTTACAATTCGCTCCAGGACTTTGGACAAAACAGGTAGAATACTAATGGCGCGTAAATGTTTGTATTCAGTAGGTTTATTTATTTTAGCAATCGGAATGACTATCGCTTCCTTCCAGCATGAAGGAAAAACATTATGTTCAAGGCAGAAGTTAATAATATGAGTCACATAAGGCACGATGAAAGGACAGCAGAGAGCTATAAGTTTGATACTGAGTCCATCTGAACCTACAGCATTACTTGATATATTACAAATTATTTTTTCTACGACTGACGGAGAAACCAGATGAAAATTGAATTCATTGATAAAATTTGGATGACGGGTACTGAGAAGAAATTACATTATTTTTGGAAACGTTAGGTGATAAAGCGGAGCTAATAAAATATTTATTCAGTTCATTAGGATTATCAAAACATTCTGGTAAAGATTTGTTACTTTTGTTCAGAAGCACTTTATTCAGAGTCCTCCAAAGATGTTTAGGATTCCGATCATTAAATTGCTGTTTTATGTAAGCTTTTTGTTCTTTACGAATGGCAAAAGTTGTAAAGTTCCTAATAGATTTGTAATATTCTTTATGACTTGGATTGCCTGTTCGTTTATAGCGTTTCAAGGCCTCGTCACGTAATTTGGTCATTTAATAATAATAATAATAATAATAAATGCCTTTATTTACTTGGCGGAGTTCAGCTAAGCTGCTCTTCCACTCAACCAACTACAAAGCTATGACAAAATTAGTAAATATTATAATATTTCGATATATATGTATATATACTATTGTACTATTGTATGTGCTAAAAATGAATAAATGTACTAAAATGAATGAATATAAATGAGAATGAAAATGAATGTGAATGTACGGTCATCGCTGCATTGAAAAGAGCTGATCCCGATATTTCTTTTTGAAAGTTGCAAGTGACAAAGACCTAATCTCATGTGACAATGTATTATACATTTTTACTGACCAAAAAGAAAATGATCTTTCAAAAAGTGAAGTTCGATGGGATGGAATATGCAACCCACTCGTGCGTCGTAAATGCCTTTCGTGGAGCAGAAATCTAGGGGTTAGCAATGAAACAAGATAAGACGGAGACGAGGTAATATACACTTTGTGAATTAAACCCAAGTCCAAGCCCAAGTCCATCTCACCCTAAAAGAATCCTAATCAAATTTGGACTAAAAATCAAAAGCAACATATTTCACGGAGTGTATCCGTAAACCATGGAGCATTGTGTTTCCTGGGTATGAGAGTCCGAATAGGAGCATGCAGATCGAATAAGAATTGAAGGGCGTTATTAAAAAAGTGTAACTTTTCATTGATATCATTCATACTCAGCATTAGATGCCAATAGATATTTTGGAGATCAGCATTAAATATGTTGTAATTAAAATATTTAAAACAACGATAAGTAATCTTATCAGTTCGAGGAGGAGCAATGAAAAGGTCGACATCACAAAAAACAAGATTGTGGTCAGAGATGTTATCCATACTGAGGGATCCGGAAGTTACAGATTCCAGAGAGCTACTAAGAATAATAACATCGATAAGAGATGCAGTGGAAGAAGATAAACGTGTAGGCTCGCTAATCATTTGCTTAAGGCCAAAGGCATCGAACATTGAATGCATCTGAATAACGTACTGATTATTAAAGTCTAACATGTTAATATTTAAATCGCCTAAACATATTATTTCATCACACGAATAAAGAAAATCAGTGATTACATTTTCAAACTCATCGAAAAAGATTCTATAATTATATCCAGGTGATCTATATAAGGAGCCGACGGCAATAATTTTATTGTTTAAATTGATCTTGACCCATATTTGTTCAATTGAAGTATTACCAAGAGTCACACAGGTACAATTTAAATCATTACGAACATAAAGTCCAACACCACCTCCCAATGCGATCAAATCTATAAAAGGTATAATTGTCAATAGCTACAGAATCACTGGGAACATCTCTGGATAACCACGTTTCTGTAACTGCAAATACGTGGGAATTAGTATTAAGAACAAGATCTTTGAAATTAAGAAAATGCGCAATAAGTGAACGAACATTTAATTAACGTAATTAACGAATTAAAGAAGAAGAATAAGAGCATTAAAGAGAGCTGAAATGAGACGATAAAATCAAAATGCATTGCAGCAAGACAAGGAAAGAAACTTAACGACACTTAACGACAAGGGATACTAAGATAATAGAAGATAACAAGATAATTGAAAAATTAGGAAATCTATCTTAACAACTGCTTAATTCCTTGATCAGTGCTTGCAAAGATCGATCCATCTCGCGTCCAGACCTTCCTCTTGCCATACATCTCGACAGCGGAGCGAACTTCGGTCGCCCGAAAGCGCGTCAAATCCTCGCGAATGGTAAACAAACTACCCTTAAGATTCTTCTTTTCACCAAAAACTTCAGCCTTCGTGCAGTAGGGCAGAAATTTTACCAAGATGGGTCTGGAACCATTCCTAGTATTCTTCCCAACTCGATGACATCTATCAATTGCACTAGCTTGAAAGTTGTGTATTTTCAAATTTTTCTTCATAAATTCGGTAACGATTTCAGTCACATTCTCATTAGCGCGGTCTTTGATACCAAAAATCCTTATATTATTTCGACGGCTATATTGTTCGAGGCCGTCGAGTTTTTCTTCATAGCTGGCAAGAGTTTCCTTATGTGTTTTATTTAATTCAACGATCTCTTGTTGAAGTTGAACGATTTTATTTTCATAACTCTCCCTCATCTCTTGTAATTTCATATCAAGTAATTTACCAACAATGTTAGAAATACATTCTACGAATTCAGGTTTTTTAAACGTTTCGGTAAAAACCGCTTCTATATCGGCGACTTCTTGCCGTGTTAAAACCATATTGCCAGCCAGCACCACACCAAGAATAAGTAAGAACACTTCACAAAATACTATTAATTAAATACTATTAATTAGTGACAAAATCGTTAATTTGTTTTAAATTCCCGCTGCAGCTCCGCGACACGTTCACTCGCAGCCAAGTATACCACTGACTAACGCCTAACTGCATCGGCCACTGAGCTCTTTGCGTACATAGGTTATATACACTGTATTTATACGTATAATCCGCCCGGATGTATATCTTTATTTACTTGACGTCCGAGCGCTCGGTCGTGCAACTCTGTTGCTTATACGACCGGGCGCCCGGACGCATATACACTTCCTTTCTCTATGAGGTAAAAATTATGAATTATGGTACGAATTGTTTCAAATTCTCCTTGTGGTAGTGCTCTTTTGGAAGGTTGTCGTGGTCTTTTTTTGTGTGGTGTTGAAAATGAAGTACTTTCTCTCGATTCAATGTTTTTTCATTTCTTTATTGATACGTTTATAAGAACTTTCTGAAATTCCTGTTGCTACTAGTACTCTATCTTTCACTTTCTTCAACGGAATTGAAACTTCATCATTTTCTGATTCTTGCTTCGTAAACTGAATCACATTTGCAATTATTTCTCGGCTTTGACTGTGTAACACCTTTCCCTTAATACCAACAGATGTTACCTCCGACGACTAATCTAGGTAGACTGGGCAAGCGAGCTTTAAAATGTAGCTAACAAGTTCACAGGAGTGAAAGGGGATCTGTTTACTAAGACTAATTTAGTGATTGGTTACTTTCAAATTGCAGTCGATAATTTTCGGCGGATGTCGTGTAACGCAACAAAAAGCATAGGCGTAGATACTATTTCTATTGTGTGTATCTGTATTTAATGAATTAATTCAATATAATTGACTGATTGATTAATTTATGATTATTATATATATATATATATATATATATATATTATTATTTAAAAAAGTGCAGTATGATCACGACTGATCAGTTAAGGAAAATTAAATTCTTCACAGGGCTGCAGTCAAGAGGGCGGTAATTAATACTCTTTTAAATAAAATTTTCCGAAAGCTCGGTTAAACTTTAAAAGTGTAACGTTGCCGATTTTCTCCAGTTGTAATCTTTCGTCAGGCTCAGCTACGTTCGGAACGGTGGTGTCCAGGTATGAGCTCGTCGGTGTCCAGGTTCGTAAAAAAAGGCAGGTATCCACAACAGAAACTTTATTTACGAATGTTCAACAATTTAACTTGCAAAATATCACTTATGCTAACTAGGCTTATACACGGCGGTTTTACACGTGAAACAAAACTATGCATCGGTTATTGTTCGGCACAAAAACGCGTAACAGCTCTCGGTCTCAGGTAGGTAACACGAAAAACGAATCGTTCTGATGTTGATTGTGCGGGGACGGCGTGAACAAGACGCTTGTTCAAGGTAAGTAGCACAAGACGCTTGTGCGGGGACGGTATGAACAAGACGCTTGTTCAAGGTAAGTAGCACAAGACGCTTGTGCGGGGACGGTGTGAACAAGACGCTTGTTCGGGGTAAGTAGCATAAGACGCTTATGCGGGGTAGCGGAGTGAACAAGACGTTTGTCCTCAGGTAGGTGGCATAAGACACTTATGCGGGATGACGGAGTGAACAGGACGCTTGTCCTCAGGTAGGTGGCATAAGACGCTTATGCGGGGTAGCGGAGTGAACAAGACGCTTGTCCGGGGACGGAGACCGTTGCGGCGGAAAATTATTGATATTACTTACTCTGCTTGAAGCACCCGTAGATCTGTCGCGTTACCCGAGACCTAGCTGACTGGTGGACTGCGATGTCTTCGCTGACTGGCCGGTTGGCAGACTGGTCCCTGGAGCGAGCTTCTGCGCCTTATATACGGTCGGAGTAAAGGAGAGGGAATCCCCACAACAAAATCCCCTTCCCAAACTTAAAATATATTTGTTAAAACTGAAACACCGCGGAGGAATTCTGCTAAACTAAACTATGTACAAAAACATTATTTACACTTATATACAATATATACATTCGTAACACGTTTTGCGTTGTTACACTGCCCCCTTTCTTTGCAAGTCTCGACATGATCGGAGCTGGCCGTTCTGGTCGAAACGGAGATGCCAACGTTCTTTCTCAAACCTGAGCTTGAACTCACGGTATCTTGACACGGCTTTCGTAGGGACTTCTACGAATCGCCCACTCGTAAGGCGGTACCATCTGGTCACTTCCTGTGGTTCCTTACGACTGTACGGGACTGGTGCAAGCGGATCTGTCGGACGAGGGGCCGGTGTCACGTCTGGGAGCCTTATCACTTTTGCCGGAGGTGGTTGGATGTTGGATCTTTTAGAGGGAGGCTCGGTGATAACACTTTCCGTCAGGCCGAGAGCCTCGTCTAAATCCATTACCCAGTCCTCTTCCATCCTAAGTGAATCTTCAACCATCCTCGGTAAATCTTTTACTACAACTCGCGATCGCGTTGTTGCAGTCGTGGACGAAATTGGAGTGGGGACCTCTGTTGTCATGCGCATCGGTGGGGGCGGACGGGAGATACCGTTTGGTCTCTTAAAACCACCCACTCGTGGAGGAGTTGGTACAGGAAAGATATTACCTGGCTTCGGTAGGGTTGGTGTTACTGGGGCCAGGACCATTTTTTTCCTCCGGACGGCTTCCTTTCTGGCGTCTTTTACCAATCTACTCCCTCGGGATCTTTTTTCCACGGGGTCAGGCGGTTCACTCAGAAGGATAACCTTCCTCTGAGTCGGCTCGTTCCGGAAATTTGTGACGGTCTTCGGTACGGTGGATTCTCCTCGGGGGGTCGGTACGGGTTTTGGTCTGGACGGCTTTCTCGTGCAATTCTCCAAGAAAGTGCAGTCGGGTGGACTTCGCTTCGACATCTTGACACTTTAACAGTCAAAACCGAAGTCGCACTCCCTCTTAACGCTGTTCTTCTCCTTTTAAAGACATCGTAAAATGAAAGTGGGGGGAAAATTAAGAAGGAGGAAAATCCGTAAGGATTTCCAGTAAACTGGAATCGAAACATTGAACGGAAAAGTGTGCGGATTATTGCGGAGCGGGAGATGGTTTCAGATGCTGTACGTGTACATTCCGGAGCCAATGGCCGTTTTTGTCCTTTAAATCATAAATTACAGGAGAGATTATTTTTCCTACCGTATATGGGCCTGTAAACTTGGCTGCAAGCTTAGCGTTTATTTTCGCAAATTTATTAGAAAGAGGGTGTTCTCTTTTCCATACAACATCTCCTATCTTAGGTTTCCAGTTACGATGACGGAGATTGTAGTAATTTCGCTGCCGCTGGAAAGCTTTAGCTAAGTTTATGCGCACCAACTCGTACGCATCGGTTAGGTCGTGATGCCTCCGCTCGGGAGTGCGGATATCTCGGTTTTTATTTGCTTCCTGTGGCATCCGTAACTCACGACCATTATTCAGGTATGCCGGGGTATAGCCTATAGTTTCATGTAGTGCGGTATTATAAGGGAAACGTATTTCACAAATTCGCTCGTCCCAACCTTGCTGGTTTTTTCCCGAAAACGGCGATCATTGTTTTGAAGACACGATTAACTCTTTCCACCGGATTGCATTGCGGAGTATAAGCGGGTGTACGACGGACGGTGTTTAATGCCGGACTTCTGTAGCATCTTGGCAAAATCTTGACTGACAAACTGTTTGCCATTATCAGATATAATAGAGAACGGGCATCCGTGTCTTAAGATAACTTCTTCTTTTATTGCCTTAGTTACTGCTTCACCAGTAGCTTTCCGTAGTGGTTTTAGTTCAACCCATTTCGTAAACACATCCTGCATAACCAGTAGCCAAATGTTATTATAATTGTTTGCATTCATGACGTGTCGATATAATCTGTTATCGCGGACGCAGTAGTCTGGGAAAGATCCTGGATTCGTTTTAACTTGTCTATACATCTTGCTGTACCATGGACACTTAGGGCGGCGTTGAATAATACAGATATCCTTTTCGGGGTGTTCGCAAAGCGGTTGGCGTGAAAGCGCGTCTGGGACTTTGTTTAAAGAACCTCTTCGATACTGGACATCAAAATCAAACTGTTGAAGTTCCAGAGCCCATCTGGCAAGTCGCCCGGTAGGATTATCTATATGTTGCAGCCACTTAAGTGACTGATGATAGGTTATTACCGTAAAATTATACCCTTCTAAATACGGTTTCATCTTGCGCACTCCCCATAAAATAGCTAGGCATTCCTTTTCAGTGGTACTGTAATTGCGTTCAGTTTTACTAAAAGTATGACTTGCATAGGCGATCACTCGTTCTTCTTGCTCAAGATTTTGTGTGAGTACCACTCCGATTTCTACATCACTTGCGTCACTTTGTAAATAAAACCTTTGGGAAAAATCCGGACAAGCCAATACCGGAGATTCGGATAATTTCTGTTTAATGGTTTGAAAAGCTTTTTCTTCCTCTTCTCCCCATTTCCATTTCGCATGTTTACGAGTTAGTTTCGTTATCGGTTCAATTATCGTGGAGAAATCAGGTATAAAACGACGGTACCAAGAAGCCATACCATGAAAGCGACGGATTTCCTTGATGTTTTTAGGAGCTGACATAGCGGTGATAGCTTCTACTTTCTCTGGGTCAGTACGGATCCCATTCCGATCAACCACATGTCCGAGATACTTCAGGCTGTCTACACAAAATTTACATTTTTCTGGATTGATTTTAAGTCTAGCCTCCCGTAAACGACGAAAAACTTCTTTTAAATGCATCATGAGGTTCGAGGTCCTGTCCTATTACTTCGTCAAGCAATCTTTGGAATTTGGCGGCTGCGGAATGTAAACCAAATGGCATCACTTTAAACTGCATAAGTCCTTTGCCTGGTACGGTAAATGCTGTGATTGGTTTACTCTCTGGAGTAAGAGGAACTTTGTGTTTTTTGCTTAAGTTTGAATTGGATTCAAACAATGTGATTACTGAAGCAACACTAAGCAAGGTAAGTTGGTCTACTATTTACTACCAAACGACGTAACTGAAAGAGTAACATGGCCCTGTCAATATACAGCACTTAATAATTATTCGACATCTGTCGACACAAATTTGACTTTGTTAGATAATGCAGTAGTGGAGGGTGACTATGCCACTGTTGCTTCTGATGATGAAGTTGCCAGTACGTTATTACAAAATATTTCTAAGACTTTTAGCAATATTTTTTTTTAATTTCTAGGTCTAGAACTTACAGGTGTAGTTACGGATAAAGTAAACAGATTTGGGGAAGACAAATATGTAATATGCCTACTACATTGCAGACATACAGTTTAAATGGACACATAATGTCACGTTACTATTTCTAAGTGAATATGAAAAACGTAAATTAAAATTTAGGGACCCAAATATTAAAAAACGAAATTTATGGCTCGAAATAGAAATTAATAAACATGGTTACAATGTGGATGCAAGTGCATTAGGATTTTTGTTTTCTGCAAACAAGTTTTGAATCGTTCTTTAACATTTCTTATGCACTAGAAATCGTTTGTGGAAAGTCCTGAATTTTATTCAAATTTTAAGTAGTTTAGGTTAAAATCCATTCCGAACATGTTCGGGACTAGCTCCACGAAAAATGTTATTCACATCAAAAGTGACACTGACACAAACGAATGCAACGTAAGCTTTTCTGTTAAACTTACAACAAAAATTAAAACTCAAATAATTTCGACTTACCGTATAAAATAGCTTCAGTCAAGCAATACGATTCTCTTTATCTAAGCAAATTGAAATTTCAGGACGCAGGAAATTATAGAATCTTGAGAATGTTAGGGAAGTAAATTTGCAACTTATAGAGGGCGCCACTAAATTCTGTTTAATGTTAGTTGAGACGTAGAATTCAGAAAACCGTCTCATTTATGCAATGCACACAGGACAACATTGAATCGTTTAATGACCGTAAATAAAACACATCCAAACTTATGAATGAAATAAATAAACTTTAATGTAAATAACAACAGTTAAATAAGATATGAAGTTAAATATTATTAACATAAGAAACTAGAGCTCTTTGATTGAAATTGTATCCGTTTTTTAGATCAAGGGTAGAAAGAAAATTGGCACCTCTTAACTTATCCAAAGTAGCCTGAACTTGAGGTAAAGGATAAGCATCTTTCTCGGTCACGGCATTGACTTTTCAAAAATCGACACAAAAACGAGGTTTACCGTCTTTTTTGGGTACAATCACAATCGGTGAACTCCACGGGCCATGTGCTGCTTCAATTATTCCTTCGTGTTCCATTTTTTCTACCTCGGCGTTAATAATAGCTTGCATCGCTGGATTACGAGGACGATAACGTTGTTTTATCGGCTTTGGGTCAGCAAGTTTTATGTGATGTTGAATACGCTGTGTCGGACCAACTATATTATTAAATTTTTCTTTTTCTACTTCCAGCAATTTTTTAAAGAGCTGTTCTTTGTTCGATTTTTCAGTTGGCATATTTGTTATTGCTTTAACATAATTACCGCTAATCTCGATGCCACTTTTTGAATAAATTTGTCCCATAAACTTGACACGTTTACTTTTGAATTGTATTTTCTTGCTGTTAAACTTAATACCATATTTTACGGCTCGTTCTAATACCATGCGTAAATTTTGATCATGTTCAGCTTCATTACTACCAGTTATTATAATGTCATCAAAATATATACCAACACCCTCTGTATCACCAAACATTTCACAATTCTTTTTTTGAAAGACTTCAGGAGCTGAACATAGGCCAAAGGGTAGCGGACATAATTGATACCTTCCAAATGGTGTGGAAAAAGTACAATAATCTGCACTTTGCTCATCAATTTTAATCTGAAGCTAGCTTCAACTTCATGGACTTTCTTATGTCTCTGCTTTCTAGCTTCATATTTCATACTTTTCTTAACATCTCTCTGTTTAATTGACTTGTTTTCACTAGTGACAAACTGCTGCAAAATGATTTTTACCTTGGCATTTTGCACATGTTTTCCCAAAAGCAGGGCATTTTCCAGAATTTTTGTGCTTATAACCACAATATTTGCAAGCTTTTTTTAACGGATCCTGATTTGATTTTTGTATTGCATGCACATTGCTATCACTCTGTAAAACTTTAAACTGTGATTTACTAGATTCCGTAGATCTACAAAAATTCACCGCTTTGTCTAATGTTAAGTTTGGTTTACGTAATAACCGCTCTTGCGTAACTTTATCTAGGACGCCCATAACTACTCGGTCTCTAATCATATCGTCCTGATCCTTATACTGAGTAGTTTTCATGGCTTTACGTAGCTCTGTTAAGAAGCTATTAAAATTTTGTTCCTCTTTCTGTACAATACTATTAAATTTGTACCTTTCAAAAGTTACATTTGTTTTCGGCGAGCAATAATCTTCGAACTTTTGCTTTATTCTATTATATACTTTACATGTTGATAAATCCTATAAAATAAAAAGAAATATAATAAAATACGAAAATTCTACAATAAAACTTACATCTTCGAGCTTTCTCTTTCGTATACCTATTTCTGGCACACAAATATTGCCTTCTATGGCTGGTTTGCCCATTAGTTGAAGCAACCGTTCTTCATTTTTATTTAGAACTAATGTAAGTGCATCACCACCACCAGTTCTTCTTCTATAATTTTGAATTTTTGCTGCCTTCGCTTTAGTTTTGGACTTCCAATCAATTAATGTCTAAAAAACAAAATATGGTGTAGTCACCTATACAGTGTGATTTATGACGTTAGGGAAAAACTTTACCTATGAGTAATTCAAATAAAAAACTTATACTTACTTTTTTCCAATCTTCCTGGGATTTTTCACCTAGACCGATGGAATTTAATAAAACTGATAATTCGTTCCATATCTGAATGCTGTTCGAATGTCCATTTACAGTATTAAACTTATTTGTAATTATTTCTGGATGTTCTTCACAATAATCCAATAATACTGCCCAATGGTCACCTTGCACTCGCATTTTTTATTCTAGAATAAATGAAATTAAGGGTTTCTGGAACGGTTCATTAAATTAACGGCCCGATTAAAATAAGCACTATGGCTACACATTAGAACTATGTATAAGAATATTTATGTTAATCGAACTGTTAACGAAACGTTCCAGAAACCCGACCTAATTATTTTATATTATGTACACGGTGGTGATAAAGTCCCGCAATAAGCTCCTAATTTGTTTATTAAATGTTTTTTCGCAAAATCCTGGAACAGGTACACGCTGTACGTCATCATTAATTTTCAAAAATACTATGTTATTTTATTTTCTTTATTTTAATGACAATTTTCAAATTGAAAAAAAAAACACAATTGTTGAGATTTACATAAATTTTTCAAAAAATTCCAGACGATGATCTGGATCTTGTCTATTTTTTTTTCGAAAAAGTTGTTGCGTAAGGTACTATTTTTTATATCACCATTTTTCTGACAAGGACTGTCAAAATCTGCATGAAAAAGTTAGGTTGCTATTTAAAAAAATTAATGATGACATCACAGCGGAAAAGCAAATGTCGATCGAGAAAAAATGTTTGCAATAAAAGATGTCTTTTTAAAATTAAACCAATTCTTGTTTTATTAACGGGGATTTTGCGAAAAAACATTAAATAAACAACTTATGAGCTTGTCGCGGGACTTTATCAGCACTCTATATATGTATTATATAGTTAAGCAAATCAATTAATTATTATATTATCATTATTTTATATTTGTTATCACTTACACTTACGTTCTGTTTTCTCGAAGAGTTACCAAAATTTGTACCTACACTTTCAACTGAAATAACGCAGTAAATGCTAAATGCTCTGAAAATACGAAGTGAATATGAATTTCGTGATAGAAACATCTGTAAAACATATTTATTTTGTGTCTTTTTTCTTTGTACACAACAGAAGGAGAAGGACAATGTTTTCTACCGCCCTCGATCGGTCGCTGAGATTCTATTCTATGAGGGTGTTGAGGGGAGAGGAATGCAGTCGCATTTGCCGGTCATGATACCACTTTGTAGAATTCAAGTGATAATAGTAAACTACTACGTCACAAAAATAGAATTCTACTTGTCATGATGCCACCACAGCTTTTTGTCGTCATCATCTGACCAAGTAAAACTATTGAATAATTCTAGCCCGTCATCTCCAATTAAATTCAAGAAAACTGCAACCTTCTTTTCTTCACTTTTCGAGGCTAAATCTGAATAGAATCGGAAGAATATCACCCGTTATAACCTGACACCATGTATTATACGTTGTAATAATTACACATTAGTCTAGAAAATGTGTTTTTATTTTTGTTTGTGATTACACTACACATCTACGACATACATGCTTGTACGACATCTTGTCCAGTGTTGCCAATCTATCTTGTCTAACTCATACAACATTTGTTACAGGTATCACAATTAATTTTATACACAACCAGCCCTATGATGTATCGCTCCATGTTATCTTAACATGCATGTTATGGACTTTTTCATGTTATGTTAATACATCGGAAATATGTATCTTCTTGTCATGTTATATGTTATGTTATTACAACATAATATGTTATTTGGCCATGTTAAAATAATTTCTAGTGTGGAGGTCCTGTTATGCCGTTAACATAGATGTTAAAACGCGTCCTACTAATTGATTGGTGATATCACAGCTTAAATTGTACCAGTTATGGGTGAATTATTACATCTAAACTTATTGCAACAACTGGAAATCTTAAATGAAAGGTAAAGATTAATTAAAACAATTACTATAACTTCCCCTGCTTTCCAGGGGCCTGTTCCTCAAAAGTATGGACTTGTAAATTATTAGTTACAAGTTCCTTTTCTTTGTAAAATTGTGCTGTAAAATTGTGTTCCTCTGTGTAAAAAAAGATCTTACTAATAATTAAAATTGTAATTAGCTTGCAACAATAATTTACTAGTCCATACTTTTCAGGAATAGCCTCAGAGTTTTAATGGCAATCTACGTTTAGATTTCGAGAAAATATTCAAAGGTACACATAGGCCCGATTTTACAATCGTCGGATAAGCATTATTCTTAGAATAACGTGACGTAGGTGTGGTGTAGATATGGAGGAACATTAAAGGATATTTGGCGAATAGTTATTCCGTTCTTATTCCACGATTGTAAAACTGGGCCTAAGGCATGGAATAAGAACGGAATAACTGTTCGCCAAATATTCTTTAATGTTCCTCCATATCTACGTCACACCTATGTCACGTTATACCACAGGTTATACCAATAATAGTGCTTATCCGACGATTGTAAAATCGAGCCTTACGGCCGGTATTACCAATGTTTTCAGGAGACCTTAAATTCAAGTCGTGTTTAGGTTGTGTCATTTCTGCTTGGTTTGTATAACATCAATCACATTCTAAACACGAATTAAATATAAGGTCTCCTTAAAACGTTGGTAATACCGGCCGTTAGAGATACAAATAGGTAATTCGTTTGAACTTCGAGAGGAAGTATTTATTTGACACTTCAGGTTTTCAAGCCCAGTTTTTCCTGATTATGCTTTTTTTTATTTTAACTGCGCCACACATTCGCAAAAATAACTGAAAAACGAAATCTTTAGTAATGCGAGGATGCAATATTAACATTTCATTATTTATTAACACTGATAAAATAGAAATTCGCAATTCAGGCAAATTTTGACGTTTGCCGTCATCTGAAGCATCTGAAGCGTAGCGCGCGCACTTGTGGAGGTCGTTCGCCTTCCTTGTTGCACTTTTAGTTTTCTCCGTAAGTCTGTCTCGTTTTAGTCTGTACGAAATCTTTTTTCTATTTTAACAGATGAAACGCAGGTTAACATAACAGAGCCTTTAACAGACCAAGCTTTATGTTTCATACATCATACGAGATTCTACACTTTATGTTATAACGCATGTTATAATTTTGTCTTGTTCTCTTATGTTATTTTAACATGGAGCGATACATCATAAGGCTGATTATTAGAGTTAAGCAAGAGAGGAGTTGGATTTTTTAAACTAGTATAAATTTGTTTAATAGTTATAGGATTGTAATAAGCTATTTTGATTGGAATTGTTTTTAATAAAGAAGTTATTCTTGGAGTAATATTTTTGATAAAAGGTAATTTACTGTATATTAAATTTGATGTTAAAGTATTATTTCTTTCATGTGTCACGTCAGGATTACGTATGTCAAAAATTATCTTTTTTACAAGATGTTGTGGATAGCCATTATTAACAAAAATATTTACTAATTTATTAAGATTTTTCTCTATTAATGATTCATGACATATTCTATTAATGCGATTTCTCATGGCAAGGATGGTATTTAATTTATGTTTGAGACAATGGTTTGAAAAGAAGATAATGAATCTTCCTGAAAAAGTCGGTTTTTGATACCAGTCTAAGATGATGGTGTTATTTGGCATTCTTATTAATCTGGTATCTAAAACAAAAAAATATATTTTATTTACAATAGCCGTTAATCCCCGTTAATAAAAATAATTTAAGAATTGGTATATTTATATATATATATATTATTATTATATATTTGATTATTTTGATGTCCCACGCGTTTACATCGGCTGCATCTCTCTTTCCTCGGGGGTTTAGGGCACTTTATGGAAATATGTCCCTCTTCATTGCAGTTATAACACTTAATGGTTCTTTCCTCTTTCTTTTTCATTTCTTGAGATTGTTTCGTTGAATGATCTGCCGGAGTCCATCTCGATCTAATCGGTTTCGTCTCAGCCTTTTGGAACATGCTCTCATAATAAAGAATCCGCTTCAGCAATTCTTGGGTCGTTCGTATATCATTGAAGGCCAACATCTTCGACAAATCAGAATCTCCAAGTCCTACTGTAATGTATTTTATAACAGCTCGTTCGCTTATGTTGCCTTTACTTGCGATCGCCTTCAAGTTGTATACGTAATTTTCGTAAGATTCACTCGATTTCTTTTTGCAATTGCTTAATTCGTAGTGTACGTCGGCATCATCGTGTAAAACGGGGAGTCTTCAATTAGCTTGGCTCGGAATAGGCGCCAACTCGTAACTTCCAGTTCTAATGATTGAAACCATAGCATAGCCGCACCTTTAAGCTTTGCAATTGCGTGGAACAGAATCGTCTTATCATTCCACTCGTAGACGTCAGCCATTGCCTCCATTCTTCCAATCCACTGGGATGCCGTCAAGGCCGTTTTCGAGGATGCCGGGTCGAATTCAGGCAAAGTCTTATCAGAAATGCTAGTCGTATTGCTATGACTTACGTTTGAGGCGCGTCTTCCTTCCAGCAATGTCCGCTCCCTATCCAGGAGTTCTCGTTCTCTCTGTAGAAGCTCCCGCTCACATTGCATAAATTCCTGCTCTCGGTTGATCGCCGCCGTTTGTTCTTCAATTTCTCGCATGGAGTATACGCTTCCGATGCTTCCTAGTGCACTTAATCGTCGACGTGAGTCTCGTATATCTGAAGTATTAATTTCGTTGACGCACGTCAAATCGTCGGCACTCCGCACATTTCGGGGGTTCATCGCTGCTTGTTTTTCGTTATCGTGTTACAATTCGTTGGGTGTGAAATCAGTTCGGTCTATTATTATTGTTTTAAATACGACTTCCGCTATACGTGCAGAGACCGCTCCTTTTCATTGGCACTGCGCGCCGCCCGTCTGCCGCCGGTTTCGTTCGCCCTTGGTCAAGGGGGTCACGAAACGCGCGTGTTTTCGGGGCTTTAGATACAACACTGTCAAATTATCGTTTAGACAATGGTATCCCACCGCTGCTTTGTCAGTTTCTAACACGAGTGTCAATCTTCTTTTTAGATATTTATTTAAGTAAATAACTGGTAATAACAATACATAAAATAGAGCGTAGTTTCTAACGACCATCTCACGCACGTGGTTGTACTGCTCGATATCAAAACGAACGCTCGCCGAATGGATCCGATCTGCATTAAGCTGACAGATACATTTAAACCATCAACCATATTGCTGGATACTAATTTGATCATATTGTCTTTTCCTAAGTGACCGAGCCTTTTATGCCATAAATTTACATCATTTTCTAATGCTACAGCAGTTATTTCTTCTGATGGTTTACAGAATTTAAATAATAAGTTATAAAGTTTTCCATTTCGTATTCCTTTTGCAAGCAAGTCATGATCTTTATAAATTTTAACTTTATTGTTATGAAGTACAACTTTCATACCTTTTTCTTCCACTTTCCGGACAGAAAACAAGTTATACATCAGTTTTGGCACATACAGTACATTAGAGACAGTTATTTTTCTTTGCTTACCATTTACAGTTGATATGTCGATATCACCTACACTTTTGGCTTCTAATGATTCACTTTCTTTAGCAGTTGCTATTTTCACTGATTGTTCCAACTGAACCAGTTTCTTAAATAATGTTTTATCATTTACCACATGTACCAGAGTCCAAATACCAGCTGATTTCACTTTGTTTTATTTCATTTTTATTTTGACGCATCATAAATGCTATTTCATTACTTTGAACAGTTAAATTTGCATTTCTTGTTTTTGGGTTTGTTACATTAAACTGTTCACGTTTTTGGTATTGTGACGGGCAGGTGTGTGCACACATGAACACACCTCTGCAGTGTTACCACTTGGGGTAACGCGGACTGACGCCACAGTGTGTATTGAAGTAGTTCGTCTATTGTTGAGCTAATACAGTTTTATTAATAATAAAGACATTGTTTTTTATCTTAAAAAACCTAATAATAATAAAACATGGTGTCGGAAGTAAAAGCTGTGCCAAGGTAAAAGAACTAAGAACAGTAGTAATAAAAAGTGAGGTTAGAAGTGTGCCTGAAGAAAATCTGAAAGGAAATTAAGAAAACCGCTAATAAGAATCATTTTAGGACACCACCGCCTCTTAAGTTAGAAGATAATTTAAGTGAAAATTGGAGACGTTTTCACCAGAGATTGGAATCGTTTCTCGTAGCAACAGGGAAAATGTCGGAAGAGGACAATGTTAAAATAGCAATACTCCTTAATCTAATTGGAGAGGAGGGTTGGAGGTGTTTAATTCATTCTCGTTCTCAAGGGGTGAAGAGAAGAAATTTAACAAGGTAATCCAAAAGTTTTCTTTATTCTGCGAACCTAAGAAAAACATTCTCTTCGAAAGATACAAATTTTATAGTGCGACACAAAAGCAATCGCAAAGTATTGATCAATTTCTGACTGAAATTAAAAATCTTGCTAAAACCTGTGAATTCAAGGAACCAAATGAAATGATTCAACGAAATGATAAATTTGTGTTGAGAATACATGATGAGATCATAAAAGAGAGGTTACTGAGGGAAAGTGATCTTACAATGGAAAAAGCTATTGAAATTTATCATTCCTGGCAAATTAGCAAGCAACAGGTTCAAGAAATGGCTGGAAAAGTAGAAGTGGATGCAGTAATTAATAAAAAAAAGCAAGATATAAATCATCCAGGAACACAACAAGAAACAAATAAGAATACTGTGTACAATTGTAAGAAATGTGGTCGGAAACAAGCAAGGTCAGTGCGCAGCATTTGGCAAACAGTGCAACATTGTAAGGGATTTAATCATTTTGCTGTGGGATGTTTTAAGAAAAAAGTGATAGAAGAGAGAAACCAGAGTAAGAAGAAAGTGAATGAGCTGCAAGAGAATACTGAATTCTTTCTAGACTGTCTGTTTGAAGGAGAAGAGAAATTTAGCATCCATGAAGTAGAAGACAATACAGTGGTTTCTGTTTTGTATTCCTGTTAACTTATTTAATAGGAGTATTAACGATAATTAATGACATAAGGATTACAACTATAAGCATTTTTTCGCGACTAACCGTTTTAAGATGTGGTAATTGCAAGCGGTATCTGCCCCACTACTTCAGTGACGTAAAATCTTAACACGGTATTATACATCGCGAAAACACATCGGTTATATTTGCCAGTTATTTACGTTTATGATATAACCTCAAAAAGTTTAAAGCTAACCGCTAACCGGCTTTTTAAAAAATTAAAAATTGATGTGGTAAGTGAATTGTAAATATCTATAAGATGTGCTCTCATTAAATTTGTTTTAGTGACTTAAAAAAAAAGTGATAAAAAAAAAATCCAATTTTGTTTTATACAAAGAACAAGACACATAAGACAAATAATTGACCATAATGTTTGGTTAAATCAAAGCCGTCTCTATCTAACAAGCCGTGCTGTTACGCTTGGCAACGTCGCATTGATACCCGAAAGTAGTCCTAATCGAACTGACTATAAGGATCGCGTTTAACAAAGCGTTAAATCTAAATACTCGGCTAACAATAAATAGAAGATGAGGTTGATAAGTCATAATTAATTATTTATAAATAATCAAAGGAAAACACTTTGGTAAATAAATAATGCAAATGATTGTCAAAACATTTATTCAGTTTCATAATTACATAATAATAATATTGTAACGAATATTACCTACGGTGATGTAATGCCGATACCTATGACGTCAGTTGATATAGCAACAATAATATTTACTATTTACTGTCAGTTCTTGTAAAATACATAAAGTTTATAATTTATACCGTAAAAATAAAGAGTTTCTTAGTGGCTCGAATTTATAAACCAAATCTTTACTGGAAAGGAAACGAGTACGCAACAATTGGTGTCAGGTGTGGGGTTTTGGTAAAATTTGGTGTTTAAAAGAAAATGACTACAAAAAAGGTACCTCTCATCCATCTGAAAGTCGCAGACCTTAAGCGGGAGCTGGAAGAACGTGATTTGGAAATAGTTGGAACGAAAGCGATTCTACAAACACGACTTCGTCAATCCTTTGTTGATGCAGGTGAACCGGATCTAGATAATTTCTTATTTGAGGTGCCGTGTACAAACCTCGGTGAACTGTTGCAAGAAGTGAAAGACAATTGTAAAGCTATAAAAGAAAAGTTAGAAGACAATTCGCAAGAATTAAAAGAAAAATTAGAAGAGAATTCCAGAAACTTCGAAGAAAAACTGGAAAAGAATTCGCAGAAATTACAGGAAAAATTGGACGAAGCTTCTAAAAATTTTGAGTGAAATGGTTCTCATAGCTCATTTGGAGGGTGATCTTCGTGATGGAAGTGTAGTGATGCTTGAGCCAAGAAATCACAGCGCGGATGTGGCTCCAGGGGTTATTGTTGGAAAAGCAATAGTTCAGACAGGAAAAATCATACCGGTACCTGTAATGAACATGAATTATTATCCCGTAACCACGAAGAAGGGCTCAATTGTAGGTTGTTGCACATCAATATCTTCTATCGTAAGGGAAGTAAGCGTCACGCAGAAGTCATGTGCTAAGAATAACGATGTGTGGTCTAATTTAATTTCTACATCATGTCGTCAGTTGAATCCCCAGCAAACAATAAAAGCAAAGAAATTGCTTCATCGATATCAAGACATTTTTGATATCGGCAATGGACCAAAAGGTAAAACTGGGTTAGTCAAGCATAAAATAAACACCGGAAATGCGCATCCCATCCGCCAAGCTCCCAGAAGATTACCTATGGCAAAACGAGATGAAGCCGAGAAGATAATACGTGAAATGGAAGAAGAAGGCATTATCGAATCTTCAAGCAGTCTGTGGGCGTCACCAGTGGTACTAGTGAAGAAAAAGGATGGCTCAACAAGATTCTGCATAGACTATCGTCAACTTAATAGCGTAACGAAGAAAGACAGCTACCCGTTACCAAGAATAGACGATACCTTAGATACACTAGGCGGCGCAAGCATTTTCTCGACACTAGATTTAAAAAGCGGATATTGGCAAGTTGATCTAGCTGCTGAAGATCGTGAAAAAACCGCGTTTACTATTGGTACTGGTCTATGGCAATTTACAGTAATGCCGTTTGGTCTCTGCAATGCTCCTGCAACATTTGAGAGGAAAACGTGCTTAGTATATCTTGATGACATTATTGTTTTCGGAAAAACAATTGAAGATCATATGAAAAATTTAGAAGATGTATTTCGAAGATTGAAAGTCTCTGGACTGAAACTGAGTCCAAAAAAATGTCACTTCTTCCAGAAACAAGTACAATATTTAGGACATGTGGTTTCTGAAAAAGGAATTGCAGTTGACAAAGGAAAAGTTAAAGCAATAGAAGAATGGCCAGTACCAATAAATAAACATGAATTAAAAAGCTTTCTTGGGTTGTGTACGTATTACCGCAGATATGTGCCTGGATTTGCCAATATTGCGAAACCACTAACACGACTTACAGAAGAGGGACGAAGATTTTCGTGGGAAGAAGATTGTCAAGATGCTTTTATCAGTTTAAAGCGGGCTTTAACGACTGCGCCAGTCTTGAGTTATCCCGTTCCACATGGTAAGTTCATTCTGGATACAGATGCAAGCAACGTCGGATTAGGGGCCGTTTTATCTCAATTACAAGATGGCCACGAAAAAGTTATCGGCTATTTTAGTAAAACTTTGTCGAAGCCGGAGCGCAACTATTGCGTTACTAGACGGGAACTATTAGGAGTGGTGAAATCAGTTGAGCATTTTTACAAGTATCTCTATGGGCGAAAATTCCTAGTGAGTACCGATCATGCAGCATTAAAATGGTTACTGCAATTTAAGAATCCCGAAGGTCAAGTAGCCAGATGGATTGAGAGACTACAAGAATATGACTTTGACATCGAACATAGATCTGACATTGATCATGAATTGGAAAAAGAATGGTTGTAAACCGACATGGGAAGAGGTTGCGCGACATTCCCCGAAGGTAAAGTCTTACTGGGCACAGTGGGATTCTATTATTATAGAAGATAATCTTCTGAAACGTGTTTTGGAGAGTCAAGATGGTACCGAGCAGAGAATGCAGATCCTGATACCGCGAGAGAGAGTACCAGAAGTTATTAAAGAAATTCATAATGGGACTACAGGAGGACATCTTGGTATAACGAAAACAGTACAAAAGTTACGAGAACGATTTTACTGGGTCAACTGTAAGGAGGATGTGAAGGAGTGGTGCAAGAAATGTACGATATGTGCAGCAAGTAATGGACCACAGAGATATAGAAGAGCTCCGTTGCGTCAGTACAATGTAGGAAGCCCATTTGAGCGAATTGCAATAGATGTGTCTGGTCCTTTCCCTGTAACCGAAGCAGAAAACAAATACATTATTGTAGTCGTGGACTATTTCAGCAAATGGGTGGAAGCTTACGCAGTACCTAATCAGGAAGCCGTTACAATCGCAAATTGTCTGGTCAAAGAATGGATATGCCGATTTGGAGTCCCATTAGAATTACATTCAGATCAAGGCAGAAATTTTGAATCAGTTCTGTTCCAAAAGGTATGCGAATTATTAGACATTCGAAAGACTAGAACTACTGCTTTACATCCACAATCGGATGGTATGATCGAACGCATGAACAGAACGATCAACAAATATTTATCTAAAGTCGTCTCTACCCATCAAAGAGATTGGGACTGTTACCTTCATTTGTTCTTGCTAGCGTATCGATCATCTATACATGAGAGTATAGGACAGACGCCGTCGAATGTAATATTTGGTAGGGAGTTACGGTTGCCGTGTGACTTGAAATTTGGAAGTAAACGGGGCGAAAATCTACTTGGCGAAGATTATATCACTAAATTAAAGAAAAGAATGAATGACATACACGAACAAGTACGTTTGAATATCCAAAAGGCAAGTGACAAAATGAAGGAACGTTATGACGTCAGAGCAGAAAACGGTGGATACCAATCAGGCAACAAAGTATGGCTTTATAATCCACAACGTCGTCGAGGCTTATCGCCGAAATTACAAACATCTTGGGAGGGACCGTATGAAATAATAAAACGTATAAATGACGTCATCTACCGCATTCGCAAGTGTCCGAACGGCAAACCACGGATAATTCACTTCAATCGGTTAGCTCCCTATGCTGGCGACAATAAAGAAGCTGAGTTGAGACGAACTGTGTTCGGGGATTCAAGAAGCAATTTCGCACCTTTATTTGAATTAAAAACAGAACGCGAGGTTGTAGGTTAAATTTAGTAGGCAACGTTAAGTCAATTTCGGGAAGAAATGTGCCTAAGAAGGGGGTAGTGTAACGAATATTACCTACGGTGATGTAATGCCGATACCTATGACGTCAGTTGATATAGCAACAATAATATTTACTATTTACTGTCAGTTCTTGTAAAATACATAAAGTTTATAATTTATACCGTAAAAATAAAGAGTTTCTTAGTGGCTCGAATTTATAAACCAAATCTTTACTGGAAAGGAAACGAGTACGCAACAATATTAATAATACACTTTACTTATTTACTTATATGTATTAATATATGTATTAATTTTACGTTTTTTGGCCTTGTTTGGATCAGTTGCACTTGCATGGAGGGAATCATTTTTAACTCTCGTATAATTGTTTAGAAGAATGTTACTAAAAATTGAACAAAATTTTTTGGTTAAATTCTTTCTCGTTTCGCCACAAACACAATCATCGGAAACACTAAAAAACTGATTATTCTCTAAGCTTGCAGCTTAGCATTAAAACTTTCTTTTGAGTTGTATATTTAAAAAACAATGAAGACAAATCTGCATTATTAACAACAAATTCAAACAAAGCATTCATATAAAAAAATATATCTATTACAAATTGAGTTGGTAAACATAAGCCACCTCTTTATTGTAACGTTCACATTTTTCGCTGTCCGTTACATTACTTTTTTACGTATTTTCTCGTTATTTTGCTGTTGAAACTTAAAACTGTTTCGTTCGTTTATTTGTGTTTTAATTTCAGATAGTAATGCGGACTTTTATTTCTTCTTAAAGCCATTTGTTTGTTTCGGAAATTAATCTGTAGATGTCGTACATGGTCTTTTGGTCGATTTTATTGATCGATATTTCTTGATGACGTATTGCGGAAACTGCGTGTTAAAATTTTTGACGAGTTTCCGTCCTCTTCGATTATCGTACGATTACTGCGTGCGGGTACGCCATTGCAGACGCGTGGTTTGCGTCTTCAAATTTTTGTGGTTTTGTGAAGCTGAACGGCTTTGAGATATTCCAGTTTGGCAAATATTCACGTCTCTAATTCTCGTAAGCCCTACTGTTGTCAGTTTGCCGTCTGTTTTTTGCCACAATTGCTACCGTTTCCGCCAAGCACGTATCCGAGCACCTGTTGCTTTAAGGTTCTCGCTCAGAAAAACTAACAGAAGATTGTAAGTACTCTAGTTGTTTAGGAGAATATTTTCTAAGATTCTTTTTCTCTTTATGTAGAGTTTTTTTTGGATTCCCGAAATTGTGTTGAACATTTGAAGATTAGTTTTTTTGACTCCTTGCTGTTTACGACGTGTCGTCTGAAGATATTATACAGACAGGATTGCCCCTTTTTTTGGGACCAAGGTCAAGTTTCTGCGGAGTCGTCTGAAGATATGCTTCAGCGGTGTCGTTTGGATGGAATTCAGGTCAAGTTTTCGTCAGGATTGCGTAAGAAACAACCATTTTTATTAGTATCGTATCGTATCGAGAAAACTATCGTATCGTATCGTATTGAATTAACTATCGTACCGTATCGTATTGAAAAACTACCGTATCGTATTGAAAAACTACCGTATCGTATTGGAAACATTTTCGTACCGTATGGAAATCATCCATTAAATTTATTTTGATTGTCAATGGACAATAACTATAGTATATTGGGTCACCTTCGTATTTATCTACTGCTATATTACATTTATTTGTATGGGTCATTTATATATAGTTTGTATCATATTAATTTTTTCTACTTTAAGTTTTTTTTTGTACACATGTTAATATATATATATATATATTTTTTTTTTGTTTGATCGAATTATCTTTTATGTTAAATCGTTACATAATTTATCAATTATATTATTTTTCATTTTCAAACATTCTTTTTCATTTTCTGATACGATTAAAGACTAATTTCTTTAAAATAAATTTGCGCAATCTAAAAATCTGTTTCGAGTTCATTAGTTTCGTTCCGGACTGTTTTAGTAATTACAGTTTAAAGAGATTACTTGGCGCTCAACAGCTTTCGTTTTGTCATCTAACGTTTATTATTTTTTTATGAATTACGCAAGTTATGTTTTTAAGAATATAGTTCGAAGAATTATCCTTCCGAATCCAACTCAGCCTCCGACTAAACTGAGCTATGGCAACCAAACAGGTGAGAATCTACTTACAAAAAAAGTATGTCACATTGTAAGGAATCAAAGTAAGGACAGCCAACTTCATCACCTTTAGATTCTCTGATGCTATTTTGGCAGATTAAACAACTAAGTTTCTGAAAAACTGAATTGCTAGCAAAACCACAGACATATAAAGTGGTTGGTTGATCTAATTCACAAATGTTCAAATAATTACTGGAAAACAAAGAATAAAATTCGTTAATATTAGTATCATGTAAATTTTCACTATATTGTACGTCCTCTGTTATTTCTTTCAGTGATGATCTTTTTTCTTTTACTAATTCAAGAATCTTTTTAATACAAATCTTTTTCTCAGACTCAAGAAGTTGCTGATAGGATACGTTGTAATTACATCCTGAGAGTACTCGATATCGTCCAAACCGACCTTCCAAATTATCAGTTTGGAATTTTCCTGGTAAAATATACTTTATAGCATAATTTTCTAGGGAATATTTAATTAAATCAATTAAGACCACAGTACTTCTTTCCATAGCGTTAAATGTATCTTTACTTAAACCAACACAAATTTGTTTTTCACTCAATTCCTTCCACTTTCTAATCCACAAAACAAAATTTTGTTAAAAATTCAAACTTCAAATCATTTACATTAGAAATTGGACCAGACCATTCATTCCTTTTTATAATACCCTTAAGAACGTTTTTTGTATTTACTATATTCCACCACTTCCTGATTATTTCAATAAACATTGCCGTTTCAGCATATTCTTCAATCTCTCTTAAAGCAGCAATGGTGGAACAGTGAAATACATTGTCTACCAATCTAACATTCTGCCTTTCCAAATTACTCGGATATAAAGTTTTATTACTCAGTTTAAAAGCTTTTTTAATGAACAATTTTTTTTCAGTATTATGAATCTGTCGTAAATGTTCAAAAGAAGCTTTTCGTATAATACTGCTGTTATCATCAAAATCTGGATACAAAAATGTACATAAATAATTTTTCAAGTTAAGCCAATTATTCCTTACATTTTTAAAAATATGAACAAAATCATATGTTAAAAATAAAGGCAAATTTTTGAAATCTGGATTTTCAGTGAAAAATTGTGTGTCACAAAAAAGTCTAAACATTGCTTGATTAACACGATTATTATCACATATAAGTGCTATGACTTTAAAATTAAATTTTTGTATATACTGAATTACTTCTACAGTAAACTGTTTTAATTCATCCCCGGTCAAACCACTAACTGGTATTAAACGAACAATTTCTTTATAACTTCCAAAACTAGAAGTAATCATGAAACTTACAACAGTTTTAGCGACTTCTCTTGGTTTGTTTTCAGCACAACCAACAACATTTTGTGCTTTAAAAGTTAAAGTACGATTTACATAAATTTCGTCAACTAGTAAAGACACATATAATTATCTCTCAGACAATTGTTTAACAACATGAGTAAGATAGTGGCTTGTATTCAACTCAAGATTTGGACTTACACATAAAGAAGCAGATATGCTTTGTATATAACGTTTGTGAGGCAAAATAAAATATTCTCGAAGAAAGCTATATGTAGCTGCTGACTGAGAATAAATAAGGAATGAAAACAAAATTGTGGCAGAACTGTAAGTCTTCTTTTTAGACTGCATTAACGTGATTTGATTTTTAATGATTTCTAATAAGTTCTTGTGTAAAAATCCTCCTGAGCAACTGTTAAACTTTCAGCAATGTAATATCCTACTTTATTTAAAAAATAATCTACTGAATTGGTTGTTGCTTCAACACCACAGTTTTTATACCTAATAAGTAGATTTTCCAATTGTGACCACCTTGTTAATTTTAAATCCACAATTTTCGCTGTATCCTTAACCTCAACTGTGCTTCGCAAAAGTGTACGCAAATGGATGGGCAGCAGATCCATTTGCGTACACTTTTGCGCTTAGCTGAGACAAAAAAGTTTCAATAGATCTTGCCTGAGGTAGGTTGGGAGGATTATCTCTTCACGGCACAAAAGATACATTATTGGCTTCAAGCCATTGAATTGTTTCTCTGGCACAGTGACTGGAAGCCAGATCAGGCCAGAACATTATTTGATCATTTTGATGATGATCATTAATAAAGTTAACCAATTTTGGAAGACAGCGCCGAGTGTAAACATTTGCTATTACTTCTTCCCCTCTGACATGCCCAATGTAAGAACGGGAGATGCCTCTTTCCGAAATTGCACACCAGATTAAATTTTTTCAGGAATCTTTGCTCTGGTTTTAAATCTAATATTCTCCGGAGTTTCATCTACATTTTCAGTATAAAAACCAGCATTTCCTAGAATTTCGTCGTTGTTTAAAGGAAAATATCATCCATGACAAGAATTCTGTCGTTAGCAAAGTGTACCTATCCGTCGTAAATTTCTACAGCATCGGGATATTCGCTCCAGTTGGGCAGCTGTGTATTTGGGTCATTTTTGTCTTTTCCTATACTTCACTTCAAGTTGGATCTCTTAAGTTTCCGTCCAATGGTTGATCGCGAAACTCGAAAGCGACGAGCCAACTTACGATATGATGCTCCCAGACGATGTCTTGCAAACTGCTCAAGCCTGTCTTAAATTCTAGCTGCTGCTAGTTTCCGTGGACGACCACTTTTAGGCAAATTGTCACATGGTATGCCATCTTCACAGTTACGAATAGTTTAGAAAATCATCGACCGGGAAATATTTTCGTTCTCAAATAAACGCACAATCTCTCTTTTAGGCAGTTTACCAACTAGGTTGTAAATACTTTCTCGCAAATCGACTTTGTACGACATGGTTCAAACGCTACTGAAACTAAACGTCATTCAAGTAAATAAAACATGTTTCCAGAGAAACGATTATTCATAGTTAACTTGAAAAATTTTAAATTAAAAAAAATATTTTGAAAACATTTTTGTCCGAAAACGTTCGTGTCACCCGTTAAACGGGGGTTTACATTAATAAAATTAACCTTGTATACTAGCCCTAATTTTCAGCTGATGATCTTGCCCAATATTATCTTCATAAATTAAATTGATTTGTTTAATTGGCAGTATTAGAGAATTAGAATATCTTATAAGATATTATTATACACCGTGTCCACAGAATATGGAATATGTTATATACTGCAAAAAATACGCGTTACATCAAAAAACCCTGAAACAGGTAAATTTTTGATTTTTCTTGCGGATTCTATGACATGATTAAAATTTTAATTTCGCTTGTCATTTGTCATTAGTGACGTCATTGACAATTTTTTTAAATGGCATGACTAGGTTTCATTTATTTCAAAGAAAGCACACTACTTTACTCTTTACAATGGTATCCTACTTTTGAAGTTTACATTCTTTTTTCACGTGAAATAGAAATTTTTTCACCTTGTCCCAAAAGCATGGAATATAGTAGATATCTGCTTTAATAAATATGCGTTAATCAAAAAATGTTTCAAATAAAAGTTGTTTGACATTTAGTTTTCTATCATGAAACAGTAGCCAATCGTTATCTTTTTCACAGACAAAAGCACAACGAGTAACAAGTAAATATTTTTAATTGATGTCAAATGAGTATAATACGGGGGTACCTTTATTATACTCATTTGACAGAGATTTTTCGATGATATAAAACTATTATTTTATCCTTCATCAATTTTGAGAAAACAGTAAACAGTAAACAATGTAACAAATTTAAATGATTCTTCGAATAATAAATGAAATCTTCAAACGAGGGTCACAATCAATAGAAAAAATCCAACTGCCGCTCATAAACTACAAAAGATGTTCGAATTGTATTCCATTTACTGTTAGACAATGATAAACTCGATTTTCAAATCCATTAATGACATTATCAGTCATTTCTGGTGTGATAGCTCTCATCTCTGTTCTTATGCTATCTTTTAAGATTTCAATGTTTTTTGGTTTATTTATGAATACTCTGTCTTTAAGATAGCTCCAAAGGAAAAAGTTTAACTGGTTTAAATCAGGTGAACGAGCTGGCCATTCTATTGCACCTCCTCTCCCTATCCATCGATTGGCAAAGGTAACATTCAGAAAATGACGGACGTTAATACCGAAATGAGGAGGAGCCCCGTCCTACTGCAACCAAATTCTGTTATGAGGTATATCCGGATCTGCTTCGTTTGGACATAAAATAGCTAAAGCAGGAACTAATTCATATCTCAAAAAGTCTAAATAAGTTTCTGCAGTTAGATTGTTCTCAAAAAAGAAGGGTCCCAAGATTCGATTTCGAATAATTCCTGCCCAAACATTGATTTTTTGCTGGTATTGAGTACATACCAGCGAGGATTTTGTGAAGCCCAGTAACGTGTGTTTTGTTTGTTTAATTTTCCATTCAAACAAAACGTTGCTTCATCTGTGAAAAGAATATTTTTGTGAAAATTTCTATCTGCTTCAAGTCGATGCGTTATGTTTTCACAAAATTCAATTCGTCGTTCAAAGTCATCTTCAAATAATTCTTGAACAACGCAGGGTCGATACGCATGCCACTTTTCTTTTTTTATGACTTTATGTACAGTTGACTTCTTTAAGTTATGATTTCGAGCAATTTGTCGAATAGAAATATGAGGATTCTCTACTACAGCTAACATAACGTTTTCACGATTTTCATTATTTTCAGGTAAATTTCTTACTGTTTTCGGCAAGTCTTTGACAGTACCGGTCATTTCAAACTTTTGCAAGATTTTACTAACAGTAGACTGGGAAATATGATGCTCGGGGTATACGTTATTAAATAAATTGCAAACTTCTTCCTGTCGTCTTCTTCTGTCTCCGTATCCCAACATCATCAATATTTCAATTCGATGCTTTTCAGATAAATGCGCCATAAGTTTTATTACTTTCGTGCTTCTTTAAATCTTCCAAATCACAAGCGTAACTTTAAGTTCAAGTACCACTCTGACATTTAGAAGAATGCAAATGTTTTGATAAATAAGAAGGTTCAGTAGTGCCTTAACATGGATAACTAGAATACTTTTGTGAAAAACTTCAAAAGTAGGATACCATTGTAAAGAGTAAAGTAGTGTGCTTTCTTTGAAATAAATGAAACCTAGTCATGCCATTTAAAAAAACTGTCAATGACGTCACTAATGACAAATGACAAGCGAAATTAAAATTTTAATCATGTCATAGGATCCGCAAGAAAAATCAAATATTTACCTGTTTCAGGTTTTTTTGATGTAACACGTATTTTTTGCAGTATATAACATATTCCATATTCTGTGGACACGGTGTATATATATATTATATAGAATATCTTATAAGATATTCTAATTCTCTCAATTTAATTTACAATTTTCATTTGGCAAGAACTACTGCTTTCATTAATTTCACTCAATGTTTCCATAGTTACTTACGTTATTTAGTTTACTGTCACATTTTGCCGTTTTGACTGATGAAACATAACACGTTTCCTTCAATTTTACAAAATATTAGACAGTTTTTCAAAAAGTTTTCTTTCAGGGTTTGTTTTTGGGATTTTGGAAATTCAAAAATATGTAAGTTTATAATTTTAATTATTATCCTTTCAAAAAGTAATTTTTTAGTACATATCTCTGACGAGGCCCAATAAGGCCGCAATAATTCACGTGATTTATAAGATATTCTAATTCTCTAATACTACCAATTAAACAAATCAATTTCATTTACAATTTTCATTTGGCAAGAACTACAGCTTTCATTATCTTCATAGTCAATACTTAAAAGGTAAAACCACACACCAGTTTCACAAATTTTAAAATTCCACTTAGTAAGGACGTCTTTTAAACGATTTTGGAATGTTTTTAAAAATCCGTCATAATTGTTAACAAGGTCCTCCTTCAAAAAACTTTAAATTTTTTCAGTACTTCTTTTATGTGCCTCTTCTCTTCTAACATCTGGATTTTTTCTTTCTGTTGGCAGTGTTTTAGTCATGTAACAGGGCAGACTTGGAAACATGGTATGAATTGCTGGTAGGAATGGTAGGAATTGCTTCTGGAGTTAGTTTTGGGTGCTGAAACAGTAGATCTTGCATATCCTCATTTGCATTTTTATAACTTTGCAATTTTATTACATGCTTATCAGCAAAATGCTTTATGCAGACTGCAGAAGACGTAGAAGGGCTCCAATTTTTTCTCGATATTGCATGCACCCAAAGTGTTTTTCTCACCTCATCTTTAGGAAATGAAAAAGTTGAAACTGGAGATTCCTTTTTCAAAGAACTATCGTAATTCGATTTGCAGCCTTGAACAACAACTCGTCTTGGCATCTACAACATAAACCTAATTAATAATTCAGAAAGAATAGTTATTTATTTACCTACAACGAAAAGTCAAGTTTTAAAGTAATTAGGAGCAAGTTGTTTAGCCGAGGCTGTAATTACTTCCAAGTATATATATTTAAAGTCAATTTTTGTTCGAGGTAAATATGAAATTTTCTTTCAAACTAGACGTTTAACGAGTTTAAAATTAAGTACTAGGACTTTAAAGTTCCACTTTTTGTACCACTGAAAATCCGAAAAATGTCACATTGGTATGAAATAAAAGCAAATAAAGGAAAACGAAAAAGTTTGCTTATCTAGCAGAATTAGGCTTTGTGGACTTACCTTGATTGTTAATCTAACATTTAAAACGTTATTTAGTCACCAATACTATAATAAACAATAAAATTTGATTGATACAGAATTACATTACAGCATTATCTCGTACAACTTACGTCAAACTGGTGAAACTCGTGGTCGGACTACTTGCTCTGTTGCCAAATTTACAAGTGCACGGCTTGTTAGATAGAGACGGCTTTGGTTAAATAAATATAATTGAAGAACATTTTGTTGTTTAGAAACCGGTATGAAGTTAGCAATAACTTTCAGTAATAAAAAAAAATTCTAAAATAATGCCAAAACAGTTCAAGTATTTGTATATTAGTATAAAAATTTACCAATTAAGTAATGTTAAATATCTTAAAATGAATATTTTTACAAATTGATTAGAGATTGATCTATTAAGTAAGGTTGCGCGAGGCGTATTCAACTTCTTCAAAAACGACAGCGTTGTCTTATTTTTAAATCAAATGTTTTTAGACGAAAATAATCTATTAATAATGGGTTTTCCATAGTGCAAAAACAGAAAGGGACATATTTTTTGTTCGGCCACAATTAAATCTTAAACTTTGGTTCTGCATTTTCCAGGACACCCGCTTCGTTTTTCTCAAAAATGACAGCGTTGTCTTATTTTTAAATCAAATGTTTTTAGACGAAAATAATCTATTAATAACGAGTATTCGATAGTGCAAAAACAAAAAGGGACATATTTTTTATTCGGCCACAATTAAATCTTAAACTTTAAGTTGCGCGTGCTTCGTTTTTCTCAAAAATGACAGCGTTGTCTTATTTTTAAATCAAATGTTTTTAGACGAAAGTAATCTATTCATAATGGGTTTTCCATAGTGCAAAAACAGAAAGGGACATATTTTTTGTTCGGCCACAATTAAATCTTAAACTTTAAGTTCCGCGTGCTTCGTTTTTCTCAAAAATGACAGCGTTGTCTTATTTTTAAATCAAATGTTTTTAGACGAAAATAATCTATTAATAACGAGTATTCGATAGTGCAAAAACAAAAAGGGACATATTTTTTATTCTGTCGCCGAAGGAGAAATTAACATCTAAGTCGGTCGCAGTCGCCACCCCACCCCTTCAAGCTCCCAGCTAGGAGTAAATTAGGGTAAAAAAAATACCATAAAAAACAATATTAATTTTATTTATAATGCATTCAATGTATTGCTTAGAAAGCAAGAATTGTTTTCTATGTTTATTATATTATTGTTCGGGTTGCAAATGTTATGCATTTTTCTGCTGCACAGTGCACAACCACTAACTTGTGTGTCTAATGTTTGTCCACAAACTATACATTGATTTTGCCTATTGTCAGATCCTTTCAAAATTGCAAATTTCACAGATTCTCTGTATGTACTAGGATCAAATGTGTTGTCCATAGTTTCGCAGTTGATTAAACATTTAGCTGTATAAATTACGTAAATACCGCAATTATGTTGATCCCTTTGCTTTATGGGACAGAGAATATTAGTTTTTAGTACATTTATATTAATTTCCAAAGTATCTGTAAAAAATAATTTCTGTCTGTCTATGAAATAACATGAGATCGCAGTTTTTAAGGTGTTAACTTCTCTTTTTGAAATTGTGGAATTAGAATCGTAAATATTAAACTGTAATGTTAATAAATTTATTTCGCAGAGTATCCAGTGATTGTTATTGTAATGCACAGTAATAAAAACTCTTTTAATGGCAGAAAATTTAATTTTATTAACAGCAAGATCTAATTGTACCGGATTTTTGATACGGTTTAGTATACAAGTTTCTAGTGATGCGTATATGTAAATAGACGTATTATCAAGTGCAATATTTGTCATTGTAAGAATTGCAAAATCTATACAATCTCCTGTTAACCAATTCTTTTCATTAAGTGAACAAAAATCTTCGTTATATATGTATTTACTACCTATGCAGTATTCTTTATTACCAATAATGAAATTTGTTGTTGCATGATTATAATATTTACAGTTTTTAATCAGTCCATTTGAAAAAGACTCCATAGATATTTTGATTTCCTTGTTAGAAATGATCTTATTTTGATTGTTTAAAATTTTATTAGATAATGAGGTATCAACTTCATCTTTTTGACAATCACCGAAAAATTTTTTTAATGCTGTTTTTTTGAAATATGTATGCTTTGATTTTCTTCTTTTCGACCATCTTTCTGTAGGAATTTTCTTAATAATGTTGTTCGTTCACATTTGTATTTTTTGAATGTGTTTTTGAGCTGTCCAAAATCGTTTTGAAATATATGTAAAATTTGTTATTTTGATAAAAAGTGTTACTATCTGCTGCTTTATCGGCATTTGGAATCTCATCATTCTGATGAATTCCATTTTCTTCAGTTGACAGGATATTTGAAAATAACACATGCTTTGCATTAATGACATTTTCATCTTCGAATTTATTTATTGTTAAAACAAAAAAATGTTTTATAAGAAAAGTTATTTTATCGAAGTCATCAATGTTGAATAAAGCTGCTAGCACTTCTTTTAAAAGTTGACAATTATTTTTTTTTGGAAAATACTTGTTAATATCTCGTGCTATTAATTTCATAAGATGTGCACAGCATAATTTCAAAATAACAAAATTACTTAAATCTACAGAATCATTTGTTAATTTTTCGAAGAAAATATTGCAGTAAGTGCGTAGACTTACTAGATTCCACGTTTCACACACTGCATTAATTAAAGCCAAACTGAAATCTGTCGTAATAGTTGAAAATATGGGCCACTTTAAACCTCGCCTTTCGCAAAAGTATTTAAAGTTTAACAAAGACAATGCTATGCTGCCGGTATCATGCATCGCCGTAATAATTTCAAAAATGGGCACTATTTTGTGTTGGTTGGTATTTAAAACACCTGCATAATACAGCATCCGTTTGGAAGTTTTATATGGTTTCCGGATAACTGAACCAGTGGCATCGAAGTGTATTTCTGGTAAAGCATAGCCATTAGGAGATCTGAATGTTTTCAAAAGTTCTATTTGCTCCCTACTGAAAATATCGACCTTAAGAAGATCTGAAACAGATCGTATATAATTATCATTTTCTCTATCGTTTCTTGTTTTATTTTGGCATACACAGCTTGCGATTTAATGTTGCCCAAGTTGTTTGTTTTTTTTTAAATGTTTAAAACTGATTTTAATGTCTTCACATTGGACTTCTAATATTGTAGAAGTTTTTAATCTCTTTCCTAATAAAACTCTTTCTTCACCTCGAACCTGTCTAATCAGTTGTTCTTCATGACAAAATTCTTTAGATGTACTAAATACATCGCACTTTAGAAATGACATTTTTCGACAAATAATTTTAAACGATTTGCATTTTTCGTCTTGACATTTACCATATACAGGCTGTTACAAATTCGAGGCTCACCATTGGGATCTCGGAAACGGTAAGAGATACGAAGTCGGTTAAATTGGGGCAAAGTTGCGTATTTTAGTGCTGAACAATAATCTGAACAATAATTATTTTCAACAGTTTCTTTCATTTATAGTTAGTTCACTTTATTAAATAGGGATGTGTGATACATGTAGAAACATCAGAAAAAATAGATCTATTTAATGGTATTAAAATCCAATATGGCGGCCATAAGAAAAAATGAAGTTGATGATGGTCAGAGCGAAACGAAACGTTGTAAGTACAATATAATGATATCATCGTAAAGAGCTCAAAAAAGTGCCTGTAGGATGTATTCATTTTGTTGTGATCCCTGTAATAATAACTTCAGGAAAAAATAAAAAAGAAAATTACGTTTTTCGGTTTTTTGGAAATATTTCAAGAACTAAAAATCGTAGAAGATATTTCAAAACAGATTATTGTTCGGCACTAAAATACGCAACTTTGCCCCAATTTAACCAACTTCGTATCTCTTACCGTTTCCGAGATTCCAATGGTGAGCCTCGAATTTGTAACAGCCTGTATAGTGATTTTATCAAGAGAATAATTGACATTTTTGAATACAAAGTTACAAGTGTTATTTACAATTTTAATTTTTTCCTTTATGGTGAAATTGTAAGTTTTGGGAATAAAACGACCAATTTTATTATCATAAATTCTTTTTAAATCTTCTGTACACACATGAAAAGTTCCCTCAAAAACTGAGAAGTTTTTATTAATTATTGGTTTTAGAGATATGTTTTTAGTAAATAACGGTAATAATTCAGTACTTTTATGTTCCTCATATAAATTATTTACACTACCACTAACTTTCACTGATTCATTAGTTACATCGAAAGTTGTTTCTAGAGATTTATCCAAACTATCGTTGTATTGATTTTCAAATGCAATTGTGTCTTCTTTATGACAGTCAAATTCGCTCTGAGATAGAACAGATATACTCTTCTCTTTGTAATTAGAATAACTATTGTTGTATTGATTTTCAAATGCAATTGTGTCTTTTTTATGAGAGTCAAACGCGCTCGGAGATATAACAGATATACTCTTCTCGTTATAATTAGAATAAATATTGTAATTCCGTTTCAAAATTTTAAAATTTTTTAGACAATTAGGTCTTGTACCAGAACCTAATAAATAAGCAGCAGCTTCAACTACAATTTCATTAGTCGATTTCATGTTTACGACCTGATAACGACCTATATTTCTGGATATCAAAAAATCGAACAAATAATTACCATTATAGAATATTTAAAAATAGGATATTACTACAAAGAAACGGAGACCTATGTATATTAATGTACTTTGAAATATATAACAAATTCAAGCACAAGTTCAAACTATGTATATGCACCAATAAATAAATAGATAAACTGTTAACAATACAAACTCAAGATACGTGATAGACAATGGGGACTTTTGAGATTACTAGTCTTATTTATAAGGCAATTGGATAAATTCACCAAGGTGGATTAAATATACTATTCAATCTGGAAAAACTTAAAAGTTGAGAATAGAAAAATATGTTAAATTCATGAAAGCACAACTAATAAAAAATAAATTGTGGCAATCTGTCATTTAACCGCCTTCGCACTTCACATTGTTAACACGCATGCGCGATCTTCGACTGACTAGAGTGCGTTCAGAAATAATACTCGATGAAAGTGACAGTTCAGAAGAAAGTTTAAGATTTAATTGTGGCCGAACAAAAAATATGTCCCTTTCTGTTTTTGCAGTATGGAAAACCCATTATGAATAGATTACTTTCGTCTAAAAACATTTGATTTAAAAATAAGACAACGCTGTCATTTTCGAGAAAAACGAAGCACGCGGAACTTAAAGTTTAAGATTTAATTGTGGCCGAATAAAAAATATGTCCCTTTTTGTTTTTGCACTATCGAATACTCGTTATTAATAGATTATTTTCGTCTAAAAACATTTGATTTAAAAATAAGACAACGCTGTCATTTTTGAGAAAAACGAAGCGGGCGTCCTGGAAAATGCAGAACCAAAGTTTAAGATTTAATTGTGGCCGAACAAAAAATATGTCCCTTTCTGTTTTTGCACTATGGAAAACCCATTATGAATAGATTATTCCCGTCTAAAAACATTTGATTTAAAAATAAGACAACGCTGTCGTTTTTGAAGAAGTTGAATACGCCTAGCGCAACCTTACTTAATAGATCAATCTCTAATCAATTTGTAAAAATATTCATTTTAAGATATTTAACATTACTTAATTGGTAAATTTTTATACTAATATACAAATACTTGAACTGTTTTGGCATTATTTTAGAATCTTTTTTATTGCTGAAAGTTATTGCTAACTTCATACCTGTTGTTTAGAATGAGAACAGAAACATTTAAAGTACTCTTAAATATTTTCATTGATCATGATACCAATGGATTGATTAAGAAAAAGTATAGAGGTGGTAATTAATAATAATAATAATAATAATAATAATAATAATAATAATAATAATAATAATAATAATAATAATAATAATCATAATAATAATAATAATATTTATTAATTCTACAAGTAGAATAAGTCAAAATTCCATACAATACCATGTTTACATAATTACTTAAAACTATCAAAAAATTCTTTTACAGTATAAAACATATCTTTTAACAAAATATTTTTGACTTCGGATTTAAAGCATACATAGTTTAAATCTTTTAGATTCGATGGTAGAGCATTATAAAGCTTTATACCAGTATTGACAGGTCCATTGTAGGTTATAGCCAAGTTGTACAGTTTGGGAAGAATGATATTATGACGGGTACTATAAGGATGAATGGTTCTATTATCCAGATTATTTCGATTTGAATGGACATAGCACACAAGCTGCAGAATATATAAACAAGCCAAGGACAGAATTTTGAGTTTAACGAAGATTGGTCGACAGGAATCTCTAAACGAAGTGCCTGTCATACAACGTAATAGTCTTTTTTGGGCAATAAAAACAGTGTTAAAGGCAGAAGAACCACCCCAAAACATAAGGCAGTAGGAAAGTCTGGACTGTACATCTGAAAGGTACGTTGCCCTCAGCACGGAGACATCAGTGACACTACGCAACATACGGAATTGAAAGGCAAAAGTGCTCAATTTAGAAACTAGTTGTCTCGCATGATTATCCCAAGTAAGAATATCTGACAATTGTAGCCCCAGAAAAGGTGTAGTACTTGCGAAATGCACTAAATTATTTCCGACGTTAAGTCCACCAGACTCGTTAATTCGTCTTTGCCGTGTATGGAAAAACATAGCCTTTGTCTTTGAAAAATTCAAGAAAAGTTTGTTAGCACAGAACCAAGAATACATACTTTGGCAGCTGTTTCCGAGTGGCTTGAAGCAATAGAAGAGGTGTCATCAGCATACATTACAATAACAAAATCACTCAAAAAGTTTATAATGTCATTGACATAAATCGTGAAAAGTAGAGGACCCAGGATAGAGCCCTGGGGTACTCCTATGGTAACTGGTAACGGACCAGATCTATATTTAAGTCGAGAATTGCTTTCAGTAAAACTAACTTCTATCAACTGGAACCTATCACTTAAGTAGGACAAAAACCACTGTGCGACGTGTCCTCTGATGCCATATAAATTTAATTTTTCCAAAAGGCGAACATGCGATACACCATCAAACGCCTTAGAAAGGTCGCAAAAGATACCAACAGGGTGTTGTTTATCATTGATTAAATTAAGCACTTCATTATAGAATTCGAAGATGGCCGTCGTGGTAGAATGACCACTCCGAAAACCATGTTGTGAAATGATTCCAATCTGACAAACATCGCATACTCAAATATTTTAGATATGTTGGAGATGAGAGATATTGGGCGGTAATTAGTCAAATTTGAGGTACTACCTTTCTTATGTATAGGTCTCACAATAGCAGTCTTGAAGCAGTTTGGGAAAACACCAGTTCGGAGGGATAGATTTACCAGGTTTATTGTTTATTGTAGTTTATTGTTTATTGTTTAATGTCATATAAATAATCACATATAATCACAATAATAATAATAGTAAATCACAAAATTTTTTCATACTTTCATACAAATTAGTCACATGAGCTAGGCTCGTGGGTGACTGCGATAATATTTTGAGATTATGATGAGTTCAAGCGCAGCAGTACTTTGTAATTTTTGTATGCATGTACAAGAGAATAAAACAAAAGTGAAATTCAATTTAAATATCATTTAAATAGTTTATTACTTATATTAGCTACTTTTTCCTGTAAAAGTCAACAACTTAACATTATTGTTTAAAGAAATTTTTCATCCATATCTTCAATTTTTTTTTAAAATGAGGAAAATATAAAGTAGTTTTCAAATCAGTAGGTAGTAGATTATAAAAGTAAGGTCCAAGATATCTTACGTGTCTTTGCCCTTTAGAAGTGCTACAATGAGGGACTAGTAAATTACTTGAATTGGAGGCTCTCGTAATAAAATTATCGTATTCTATGTTAGGGATTTTATGTTTATTTAAGTGTGTATATATAATTATAGATTTTGTATGTAATTGTTGAATATTTAAAACATCAAAAGTAGAGTATAAGAGATTAGTCGGATATGTTCTAGGCTTTCGCAGACAAATTTTTAAGATTAGTTTCTGGGTTATTTCTATATCTTTTATTACTGTAAAGTTGGCGGAACCCCAGGCTGCGATTGCATAATAAATTAGGTTTTGTACTACCGCAAAATAAACTGTTCTTAATAAATTGATATTACAGTATTGTCTTAATTGCATAAAAAAATACAGTGTTTTCCTAACTTTTTTTACCAAGTTGCGAACATGTAGATGCCATCTCAGATTTGAATCAATTGTTAATCCTAAATATTTGGTACTTTCAGAATATTTTAAAATGGTGTTGCAGAAACTAAATTTGGGGATATTTTCAAAATTATAGTGTTGAAGAGAAAATGGAATAATAACAGTCTTGTCAATATTTAATGATAATAAATTGAAATGTAACCATTTTTTAACTTTTTGTAAACCAATAGTGGCAAATTGAACAACTGTCTCCCAAGAGTCAGATGTAAAAATTATCGCAGTGTCATCAGCAAAAGCAGTAATTTCACCTTGAATATCCAATGAAAACAAATAATTAACATATAATAAGAAAAGAATTGGCCCAAGAACAGTTCCCTGAGGTACTCCCGCTTTAATATTTTTTTCTGTACTCAGTGTCGATCCTATTCTTGTACATTGCATTCTATTTATTAGATAACACTTCAACAGATCAAACGCTTTACCTCTAAATCCATAACATTGAAGTTTATTCAAGAGCATCTCATGGGGTACAGTGTCAAAGGCCTTCTTTAAGTCTAAAAATGTCCCTAATACTTTTTTCTTGAATCTAATTTTGTATAGATATTTTCGGTTAAATTAATCACGGCATCATTAGTACTCATTTCCTGTCTAAATCCAAATTGTGCATTATGTAAAATGTTATTAACTTTAAGGAATTCCAGAATTCGATGTTTAATGCATTTTTCAATTATTTTAGAAAAAACTGAGGTTAAAGAAATAGGTCTATAATTAGTAAGTATCTTTTTATCTCCTGACTTATACACAGGAATAACAACTGTACGTTTTAACTCCTTAGGAAAAATCCCTTCATTTAGACACAGATTGTAAATGTAACATAAAGGTGACGATATTTGTTGAGCTATTACCTTAACAGTGCGATTTGAAAATTCATCAATACCTGGTGCAGATTTAGTAGTAAGTTGAGAAATATAATTAAGTACTTCGTTGCGAGAAATAGGATAAAAGAAAATACTTGTATTTAATCTTGGCAGATGAAATGTTTCAGTCGTTTTGACAATAGAATTGGATATTGTAGTACCTATTTCTGTAAAATGATTATTAAACTGAGTAGCTAATTCTAAAGGATTATTATAACTATTTATTTCAGAATCACCCATCTTTAAGGAAATAATCTTGTCACCTTTCTGTTTAGAAATATCACAACTGTCAAATATAACCTTCCAAGTCTTATTTAAATCTCCACTAGCCACTTATTTGAAAAATAAATATTTTTTTGTTCACGAATAAGCATAGTTAAAGTATTTCGATAATGTTTATAATATGTCCTTAGATTATCATCATCAGCTCTGTTTAATAACTGTTTAGCAATTTTGTCCCTGTGACGAATACAAGAGATTAATCCCTCAGTAATCCAAGGTTTGAGTTTCTTTCCTTTAAATCTGTATGTTACAATCTCGGATGCACTTTCAATGCACGTTTGTAGCTGTTCCTTAAATATATCATAGGCTAAATTTGGATCTTTAGTGTCGTATATTTTTTGCCAATCAACATTATTAACCTTATCAACAAGAAGTGTATAGTTTAAGCGTTTAAAGGTTCTATAATTAGGTTCAATAACTTTTTCTTCATTAATGTTTTTATATAAAATAGTAGCAAAGTGATCAGTTATGAAAGACTGTAAAACTTTTGTATGATACGCATCAATATTATTAGCTTTAACAAAAATGTGATCAACACACGTAGAGGAATTATCGGTGATCCTGGTAGGTTGTAGAATATATTTGGTAAAACCAAACATTTGCGTGACATTTAAATAATTAGTAACTGCATAATTATTTGCTAATAGGTCGATATTAATATCACCGACAATTATTTGATGTTTATCGTGGATATCACTCAAATAATCCTGAAGTTCATCAATAAAAAGATCGATGTTACCTGAGGGGGAACGATAAATACAAGTAATTGTTTGCTTTTTTTCATTTTGGGCAATATTAAGTTTTATACAGTTAGCATTTGTGAACGTTATATCAGTCAAATGAACTTCATAACCATCTCTTACAAATATTGCAATCCCATCATTTTTGTTATTTAAAATTTGTGATTTATAAAAGTTATATCCTACAATTTTATAATGATCTAATGAAGATGCTAACCACGCCTCTGTCAATATAATAACATCAAATTTTACATTCAGTGTGCTATAGAAAAGAATAAATTCATCAAAGTTTTTTTTAATACTTCTAATATTCAAGTGAAGTAAAGAAAATTCAAGTGGTTTATCAAAGTTCTCAAAATGATATAAAATTTCTTCATGTAAATGATCATTATCGCAATCACCCACTTTACCATTTATAGAATTCATGCAAAACTATATTATAAATTTACAATATTATAATAAAATTAAAAATTCTTTATGTTAAGAAATACTTAATAATTCCCTTTAATGTTACTATTCTTTAACGAAACACTAATTCCAATATTTTAGAATCTACTAATAATAAAGTATAGTAAATAATTATTCGGAAAGAAAAATAATAACTATAATTCTTAAATTTAGTAAATTGAATATTATTAAATGTGAATAATGAAATAACTAACTTAAATCAAATTTTGTAATCTGTATTACTGAATACTATTTTAAACTTGAGAGGAAAAAAAAGAAAAACAGTAAATACTTGTAAGCAGGTAGGCGTGCAGCAACGCGAAATTTTTATTTACATCAGCCTCGACCAATCTTCTTCCGACTCAATCTTGATAACTGATCCATTCGTAGCGATGAATATTTTCCCATCAAAAGTCCAAACATTTTTCACCGTGTAATTATTTACTGCCTTCTGTAGAAGTAAATAACGAATTTTTGTCAGATCTTCTTTTATCACAATACCAGTGCCCTTCAACGTTTTCTTGTTGGTGAAGACCTCGTACCGTTTCTTATAGTTAACGAATCTTACTATCAGCGGACGACTTTTTCTTGAGATTGTTTTCTTAGTCGGATCGCCAACTCGATTAATTCTTTCAATATCCTCATTCACAATATTTAATTTCATTTTATTGTTAAATAAATTTTGAACTAAATCAACGGGGTTCTCATTGGCCTCTTCTTTAATACCATAAATTCTTAAGCACCATCTTCTACTATATTGCTCCTGTATATCAGCTTGAGTTTTAACTTCCTCAATTTCTCTTTTAATTTTTTTATTCTCACTTTCCAGCGTATTAATACTATTTTTTACTTCAGTTAACTCGTTTTCCACTTCAGTTAATATAAATTTAGATAGATTTTTCGCTATAGTATTTAAAAATGCTTCACTGGAAAACATGGTTTTTATGGTTTTTGATACCATGTCATCAATTTCTTCCAATTGTAACTGTGTAAAACGCATGTTGTATTTAGCAGAAGCAAATTCAGTCCAAAAAAGTTACACTAGTTGAAACGGCTGAGATTTAATACAAGATTTTGCACACCACACCCAGCAACACGTCCAGCTAGCACGACTGCATTATTCTGACTGAAGGTAAGCAATAGGTTTTATAAGTTCATGTCTAAATTTTTTTATTATAGTAGAGGGTATACCGTCAATGCCAGAAGAGAATTTGCTTTTAAGTTTGGAACAGATATTTAATAATTCAGTTTCGGAAAATCAATCAGAGCCATACTGTGTGGATTGGTTTGAATACACTTGGAAGTGTCAACCGATACCTTCGGAATTCTATTAACGATATCATTGGGGGTGGATTCAAAGTATTCATTGAATTTATTAGCGATGAGAATAGGATCACTAACGATCTGATTATTAATATGTATACTAGGCATAACGTCTTGAGAAGTAGTATCTCTGTTTGATAGTTGATTTATAATGTGCCAAGAAGTTTTAGACTTATTTGAAGAACTAGCTAATAGATTATTGTAGTACTCCTTCTTCGAATTGTTGCATAAATGTCTATAGGCTTCCTTCCGATAATTATATGCATCACATAAAACAGGATACTGATTCTTAAGCACAAATAAATCATTCAAATTGGTACGCGCAGTTTTAATTTCCTCAGTCATCCAAGGATTACATAGCGGATGTGTTACTGTTTTTAAAAGTGGAAAACAATTATTAAAATGAAAATGCAAAGTTTGAACAAAAGCATCAACTTGGTCGTTGAGATCACAACAGTTGTACATATGGTCCCAAGTTTCAGACAGTAACGATTGCCTGAATAAAGTTTTATTATGATTACTGAAATTTCTTCTAACGGTATTTGATGATTTAATAGTTTTATCAGTAAATAATGAAGAGTCATTAACACTAAAAAAAAGAGCACGGTGATCAGATATAAAAGTGTCTTCAAGATTAATCATAGTATCACTGATGTTGGAAAATATGTTATCAATTTGAGAACCTCCAGTTTTATTCAAGCGAGTTGGCTGGTCCAGAGAAGATTTTAGGTTATATGTTTTTAGGATATCTAAGAGGTCAGACGAAGCACTGGTTTGCACCCCAAAGTCAACATTGAAGTCTCCGGTTAGTACAAGGTGGGCCAAAAGAAGTCATCCGATGTTGTTTGGCTCTCATTTTTTTTCTAAATGAAAAACTGTTTTTTGATTATGTTTATTTGAACCTTTAGAATTTTATTGGTCAAGTCGAGAAGATGATATCGGCCAAATGGGCGCCGTCACAATTGATTGCCATACGGGCTCGTTTTATGGCATTTTTCATCACTTCGGCGAGAACTTCGGACGACAGATTCTCGCACTCGTGTCGAATGTTGTCCTTGAGGGCTTCCAGGGTCTCGGGCTTGTTCACGTAAACACGGGACTTCAAAAAACCCCACAAAAAAAAGTCTGGAACGGTTAAATCGGGCGATCTTGCGGGCCAGTGCAAATCGCCAAAACGAGAGATGAGGCGACCCGGGAACGCCGCCTTCAGAATATCTGTTGTGGCTCGCGCAGTGTGTGCCGTTGCTCCGTCCTGTTGGAACCACATGTCCTCTAGTCCTAATTCGTTGAATTGCGGCAGAAAAAACTCGGTTAACATGGCCCTATAGCGCGCACCGTCCACTGTTGTCGTTTGACCAGCGGCGTCCTCGAAAAAAAAATGGCCTGATGACTCCTCCAGCGTGAACAGCGCACCATGCAGTCACTTTGAGCGGGTGTAATGGCTCCTCGTGCATCACTCGTGGATTTTCGGTGCCCCAGAAGCGATAGTTTTGCTTGTTCACGTACCCGCTGAGGTGGAAATGAGCCTCATCGCTCATTATGATTTTGGTCGAAAAATCGTCCACTTCGTCCTCGAGATTGAGGATGGCTTGGGCGTAGGTTACACGCGTTTGGCGGTCGACAGGCAGCAGCTGATGCACGGACTGGACTTTGTACGGGAACATGCGCAGGTCTTTGACCAAAATTCGCCTTAGGGACGACCGGCTGATGGCTAATTGCGAGGCACGGCGTCTGGTCGATGTTTCTGGCGACAGCTCGACATCATCGGCAACAGCGGCAATATTCTCGGCAGAACGGGCGCTCCGGGGCCGGCCACTCTTGGCAACGTCTCATGTGGTCCCATACTCTTCAAGGTTGGTGGCCAAACGGCGCAGTGTTTGCGCAGTCGGTGTCGGACGACCGGGGAATCGGCGACGGAATTCGCGCTGCGCCAACACCACAGACGAATTGTTACGCAAAAAAATAGACACGATTATTCCGCGTTCTTGGGGAGTGTATCGCTCCATGGCTTATTCACTTGTATTCTACATCTGTCTAGTTCACAACTGTCAAAACAGATTTGACATTGGCCGCCATTTGCAAAAATAAGAGCATCTTCCAATAGGGTGATTTCTTTTGGCCCACCTTGTATAATTATCAGACAACGGACGGAACTATGGAATTCAATGTCATTCGCATGAGCGGCACGCGCTGGGCGGCGCGGCGTTAAAATTGTAACTGGTCGTCTTAATATCCCGAGCGTAATGTTTTGCGGCATTGTTTTGCAGCATTGCCATTTTTTGTTCTTATTCTTACAATAACGTTTTTGTTAAGTGGGGGGGGCTTATTCGTTTAACGCGATTCTGGTAAATTTAGTATTTCAGTTGAACATTGCGTTTCTGAGTATTATTCACATTTGGCTTTTGAGTATATCGCATAAACTTTTTCGTTTGTATTTTCATTTCTTTAACAAAATTTAGAATAATCGTTTCATTTATTTGATTCATTTTTAACCAGCATTTGTGGTTAATAATTTGATAAAATTAGTATCTTATTGTTATTTAATAGAATTAGTATTTTATTTTCATTTTTTTCCCCTATTTTGTAAATATGGAAAAACTTTTGGCAGAATTTGATTGTTTTACTTACGTCGACGAAACTCATGTGCACTGTAAATCGTGTATGCAAAATTTAATTGTTTACGACAAACAGAATTTAACAAAACATATATCAACTGCAAAACATATCAGGAACTTCTAATCACGAATTCTATGAGGATTTATGCCAAGCATTTGTTTCCGCAAACATTCCTTTAAAAAAATTAAACAATCCGGTATTACGGCAATTTTTACAGAAATATACAAAACGAGACATTCCTGACGAATCCACTATTAGAAAAAATTATTTACCAAAAATATTTGAAAAAACTGTGGCAACAATAAAGTCAAAAATTGGTGACAATTATATATGGGTCAGTGCAGATGAAACAATAGATATATAGGGGAGGTGTGTAGTCAATGTAATTGTCGGTACACTTGATCCACATAAACCGTCAGAACAATTTTTGGTATCTACTAAATTTAGTGACACTGTAAATGCTGATAAAATTTGTGACGTTGTAAAAAATGGTATTAATGAAGTTTTTAATGGTGACGCTTCTAATATTCTGCTCTTTATTTCAGACGCAGCAAGTGTTATGCTAAAAGCAGGAAAATTATTAAAAGAACATTTTCCTAACATGTTGCATATTACTTGTTTTGCTCATGCCCTACATAGAATATGTGAATTCATTCGCGACAGTTTTTCCGATGTTAATTATTTAATCAGTTTATTTAAATTTTTTTTATTAAAGTCACCGTCCCGCATATCTTTATACAAAGAAATATGTCAAAACCTTCCTTTACCTCCACAACCCATTGTTACTCGCTGGGGTACTTGGTTGGAAGCTGTTTTCTTTTTTTCGTAGCATTTTAATACACTCAAATTATTTATTTCGAAATTACCAGAAACTGCCCAAAGCATTAAGGATTGTAAAGCGTTAATATCTAAACAATCTTTACAGCCACAGTTAGAATTTATTGCAAACAATTTCACACACATACCTACCGTCATAAAATTTTTGGAAACAAAAAATTTAAAATTAAAAGTCGCTTTCCAACAATTTGAATCTTTGTTGACAGATTTGAAAAACATTACTTGGCCTGAACAAAATACTTTTAAACAAAAAATTGATTCAGTTATTGCAAGAAATCCGGATTTCTTAATTGTAAAGCAAATATCTGCAAGTTCTGTTAAATGTTGTGTCTAAAATATTCCCTTCTCGCTCCGTATTTTGTATTTGCACCCGTTACAAGTTGCGACGTGGAAAGATCGTTTTCAAGATTTAAAGATATTCTTAGTGCTAAAAGAGCACACTTTACTACAGTAAATTTAGAAAAATATGCAGTTATACAATCGTATTATTCCAGTTTTGATTTGTAAAATTTGGTGTTGGCATCACTATAGTTTAAATTCTAAATAAATATAGTATATATTCTTTTCAAAATAAGAAATTATAATATACAAATTATAACTTTATGTTTATTATAGCATATTAACCACTTTTTTGAAAATAATATATTAATATATTGACCCGGCTCCTGCCGGCGCTCATGGACTTGCTACGTGCGCGCTGCGTTCTCGAGGCGAAATAACCCTGAACAGCCATACAAATGTCCGTCCTTTGATAATTATATTTCCTAGATTACAAAGAAGGTCTAAAGTGTCCACTAGTTTATTAATGAACAGCGAGAGATCACCATCGGGCGCACGATATACATTTATAATAAAAACGTTTGCTGAAGGAGTCAATAATTTACAGCAGCAGGCTTCAAAGTCTTTTTCTACACAGTGAACTTCTAAATCTACATGATGGGCAGTTATGTTGTTTTTGCACCAAATGCCTGTACCGCCTCCACGATTAATAGCACGTGAGTAGGACGAAATTAGTTTGTAGTTACTTATGTTTAGACTGCGAATTTCGTTACTTTTACACCATATTTCACACAAACAAAGAAATTGTAGATCGTAACTATCAACGAAAGACTCTAGTAGTACACATTTGTTCTTAATCATCGATTAAGAATAATCATTCCTATACCTTCAACACATGTAACCATGGCAACGTTTACTTTTAACGGATGATTAAATTTAAATAACGTTTGTGAAATCCGCCACTAGTGTTCTTATCAACTTCGCTAATATTTTGGTCCGATGTTTTCCGTTTTTCTTTCAATAGTTAGTTTTTATTTTCAGACTTCTTGCATTGTGAGAGGTCAGTATTGTTAGGCATTACTTTTTTGTTTACCATGACCTGGGCATCTTTTTGTGAGATGTCTCGTTGAGTTGTTTCCAAAGCATTGCGTGTAGCGATCTCTGTAGGCTTTGTTGTGAAATTTTGTAGATACCTGTTTATTAATTTGATTTCTTAAGCTGTTTACTTCTTCTGCAAGGTTCTTGTTATCACATCGTAATTTTTCAATTTCCGAATTCAATACTTTAATTACCGTACCAGTAATGTCTTGTACAGCCTTACCAACTCTGTCATCAATAAATTCCATTAATGATACCATACTGGGTCCATCATTCGTCCAGGCAGGTGTAGAACAGGTTAGATCCTCCTTACAACCATTACAAGACCATTCCTTGATTGAGCCACTTTCTTTTAACTCAGTAAATTTGTCAATAGTGAGATTTACACAACCGATATGAAAATTCTTATTACATTTACCTCGGCACGCGATGTAATCATCATAACGCCCGATATTTTTATTTCACACAACACATTCGATCGCCATATTGGATCGTTGCTCCAGTTGCTCCTGGTTTATGTCTAGAGAAGAGACTTTAATATCAATTGCGGATCATTTTAGTTTAATTCCTTCTACAGTAATGAAAATAGTCAATGTGTTTTTATATTTTCTTTTATGCCTAAAAAAAAGAATTATTTGTTGGCCCCGAACAGAAGAAGAATATTGTAACAAAGGAAGCTTCCAGTGCAGAACTTTCGAGATTGAACTTGCATAAAACGATTCATCAGGGTTCCGCGAAAAACAGAAATAAATATAGAAAGGCAACGTTGACGTTACCATATAAGCGCAATGCCTCAACAATTAGTCAATGAATCATATATCGCGACCCGCACTAACTAAAAATAGTTCTTCCCCTATATATAATGGTAACTCATATCGCACAGATTAGTATTAGATTGACTTTAAGTTTAGAGTGAACAGCTCTTGTGGTGTATATTAATAATGTAAGTACTTATTAAATGTGTTGTTTTATAAAGCTACGTCCCTCATTTACCTTAATTCAATTATTATCGTAACAATATACATATATCAAAAATTGATTCCGAAAATATATAAGTAAGTTTCATTATAACATTTTGCTATATTTAATATTAGTGACAGTAGATACAATCGGTGCTGTGGATGGCAGTCATATCGAAATTAAAGATCCTACGACACAGCAGGATAGTTATTGTAACAGATACCAGACACACTCCATTAACTTAATGGGAATATGTACGGCAGAGAAAATATTCACCTACGTATTTATTGAATATCCAGGAAGTGCCCATGATTCAAGAGTATACCAAAGTTGCATTGGAGTAAAATTTTATTTTCTTTAAGTGTTAAATTTTAGGTATTTTCTAATAGTGGATTTGCACGTAACATAAAAAGACATGGGAAAAAAAAAGTATTTTCCAAGTGATGAAGAACACATAATTGGTGATAGTGCTTTTCCTTTAAGAACATGGATCATATCGCAAAAGTAACAACATGACTGCTATTCAACGGTACCATAACTTGTGCATCAGTTCTGACAGGGTTTGTATCGAAAATACTTTTGGTATTTTAAAAATAAGATAGGCAAGATTGCACTATATAAATACACATTCAATAAGTAAAGCTATAGAGATTACAACAGCAGCATGTGTTCTGCATAATTTCTGTTACATGAATCAAGATACATGGGGCGGTGAAATTTTAAAAACTACAGATGGTGAAGATGAATTTGTAGATCATGACAGAGAAGCACATCTTCTTGGCCAAGCCAAAAGAGAAAATATAGCCAGACGTTTGTATGAAACTCGTGTCTGAAGTATTTAAGCATTATTACTAAAAGTTATTGACAAGAATAAAGTTTAAATTACAAAAATGTCTTTAATTTCAAAACTTCAATTACAAAATGCAAGATTTAAATGATTTTCTAATCACAAAACATAACAGTTTTCTTACATCAAAATAATTCAGTTATGCAACAAAAAATTATTCAGAGTGATTGTGTTTCTGCCCTTTTAGTGTGACTAAAGTATCCATTTTATCTAATAAACGTTCTCGTTGTTCATTTTGTTTTAATAAAATAGCTTCAAGATGTTGAAATTGCTCTTTTCTTCCTTCTGAATCAGCTTGGTGCTGCTCTTTCATTAAATTTATAATCTGACTGTTTGAAGTGGATGGTTTTTCATTCCTTTTCACTTTAAAACGATTTTCCGCAGCTTCGTTTATTTTATAATCACTTTCGGATGTAATTTGTTCCTTATCACTTGATGAAACAGTGTCTATAACATTTTTAGGATCACACTTATGCTTATGGCCCAAAATGGCGTGTATTTCATCAAAAAATGGTGGAGCCTCCCTTTTGCCTTCTCCTGTTTTTTTCATGAATTCAATATGCTTTATGTATTGTTTTTCGCAAATTTCTGACGTAATTTTTCAATTCCTTCTCGGCCATTTCCGACACAGAACCCCATTTCCTTCATTTCATCCTTTATTTTGGCCCATAACTGGTTCTTAACATGTTTCTTGTCATCAAATTGTGCTGCATATTTGAGACGCAATTCTAAAAAACAACTTGTAGCTTCATTATCACGTGTTGTAGGTTTTTTTTTTCATCCAAACATTTTCAAGTGATGCTGTTGATGAATTATGCTGGTCAATTTCCATATCATTATCATTGCCTTCGGTAAGGATTTCCGCTTCTTCTAACAACTCTTTTACATATTGTTCGGCTTGTTCCTGGTCTGATTGGAAAATAGAAATTTAAGTTTTTTACTGAGTACACTTTTAATAGTATATTATGCAACAAGTTTTATAACCGGCATTTTAGTCACGAGTTTTAATTAGGCACGAGCGAAGCGTAGCGGAGCGAGTGTTTAATAAACGAGTGTCTAGAGAAGTTTATAAATCGAATTGCATACTATACTTTTTCTACGACCAACACAAAAATACTAAAATTCGGAAATTGTGCCGTGACGCCGTGACTAAAACGCACAAAGTCACAGCTTGTCAATGTGTATTTAAAAGATCGCTTAGCAACGTGGAAACGATAATACGATAACTTGTGTTTGAAAGATGGGAGTAGAAAAAAGTTTGTAAAAATCTTACCATTTAACAAAATATTCGCGGTTTCTAGATCAACGCACACGCAGACATCAGTCCCTTCGTGGTTAAGAGTAATTTCAACTAACTCATTATTCATTTTCGACTCAGCCATTTGGAATCACTTCTGAAAAAAAGAAAAAAAATTCACTCGAGTCGCATCACTAACGAGTTGTCAGACGCGAAGAATCATAAACGTACATAACCTCACTAGTAATAACCGCTTGTTCAACAGATCGCTAGAAGGGTTACTCATTTTATAAAACGGTCACTGCATATGTGACGTCATAAATCTTCCCCTCGATAACCGGTGTATAGTAGGATTTCGCCAAAATGTTGCGGTAATAGTACACTCTAAAAAATTAAAATGTAAAATTACATTAAAAATAGCAGGCAACTTTTCTACCTGCTATTTTTGCTGTAATTTTACAGTGAAATGTAACTTTAGCGTCTAATGTGTTATTACATATTTATAGTAAGTTTACAATAGTAAATTTCGAATATTATGTAATTTTACACTAGAAAAGTACAGTGAATGTGATATTTTCCTTTGAGAAATTACGATGTTTTATTACATGTTCTTGTAAATTCAAAGCAATAAATTTACAGAAAAGTGTAATATTACTTTAAAAAAATACATCGTACGTGTAATTTTACTATGAGAAATTGCTTTACTTTATTAAATTTAAATTGGAAAATGTATTATTACATATCCCAATTACATCGTAACTGTAAAAATGTATTGAAATAATGTAAAAAGCGGACAGGAAAATAAAATTCTTACAGTCAACGTTTCGCAGTCCATTTATGGCTCTTTCAAAACTGAAAGAGCCGTCAACGGACGACGACACGTCGACTGCAAGAATTCTGTTGTTCTCTTGTCCCAGTTTTGGTATCTTTTATCTTTCTATACCTTGTATGCATAAACATTTATTTGAAAATTTTTAAACAAAGAATTTCTATAAACAAAAAAAATTACCAATACATGTTTTTGTGCATTGCGGCAACTAGAGATCCTCTCTTCTTTTGAATAACTAGGTATAATATCAGTTACTATTGGAGAAAGTGGCATAGAAATACAATATAAATTAAACGCATTTATTAAGAGCAGTCTTACAGATATTTAAGAAAAAATAAAAGAAATTTAAATGTGATTTAAAGATAGAAAAAAGGTAAATACATCAAATATTCTACGTAAAATTTTGTAACAATGAACAAAATAACGGTAACGTTTATTTTTTTGTTTAAATAACACATATCTAAATTTAAATGTGATTTAAAGATAGAAAAAAGGTTGATACATCAGGTAGTCCACATAAAACTTTGTAACAATAAACAAAATAACACTGATTTTTTTTAAATAACATACAGGTGTCCCAGCGAGACCTTTCATTAGAAGGTTGATAATGATAATGTATTTGATCTTCTGTACCAGTGGTGTAGAAAATTATAAATCACAAAAACAAAAAGTAGGTACATTAAAATGTATACATAAAAAATAGTAAATAACAATAACATAATGACAAGTTAAAATTTAGTGTAATGAAAAACAAACATTAAACAACATTGCTCAGAATATTCAGAGTATGGGCGTAACATTAAAAAATTCATCAAGTGAATAAAAACTACATAAATTTACTTAAAATATTGTTTTCATATGTATAATGTTTGAATTTTTTGCTATTAAAAGATTTTATTTCATCCGGTAACGTATTATATTAACTTAACGCTAATACATCAGATATTTCACGCAAAACTTTGTAACAATAAACAAAATAACACTAACTTTTTTTTTTAAATAACATAAATTTCTAAATTTATCTGTTCCTACAAAACTGTAATGATAAAAAAATTTAGAAATCAATTCCGTATATGCATACACTGTGGAACAAAAGTATGGAAACCTCTAAATATCTCAACAAAATTGTTATAAGTCAGAACTTTCACACTAACTTAAAATTGACGTTTACATAATTCTTAGCAAATACCAACTTTGCTTTTTAAAAAGCGTGCGCGTTTTAATGTTACGAACTTACAAATGTTGAAATATTTCTAAAACAGTGAACATTAGGTATAGGACACGTTACACATTTTATGTTAATAATTATTTAAGCAACTTAAATAAAAAAATACTGGGTGTCTCATTTACAATTACAAAGTTGGCAGCACTGGCGAAAAATCTGAAATATTGACAACACCGCCGACATCATCTTGACATCCGTGCTATCACCTAAATTAACTGTTCCAAATTTTGCTTCAATAGCCCTAGCCGTTGTTGAGATATTTAGAGGTTTCCGTTCTTTTGTTCCACAGTCTATGTATCTGTAGGGATGGTAAGGTCTATAACTTCCTAACTCAATTATTAAAAACTTAAATTATGAACTGATATTATGAATCAAAATACGATTTCCTGTAAATCTTTAAAATGATGTGGAGTCTACGAGTAATCCTGGAGACATAATATGAGCAATCATATTTTACGGAGAACTTCAAAATTATACTCCCTCTGTCCCAATTTAGTTGTCACATTTGGTGTTTTTTCTTAAGATTATTGATAAACTAAACTAAATCCGGGAATTAAAATGTTACAATTAACTACCCATATGATATTGTAAGGATTTTCAAAGGTTCTATTAATTTTTATTTTAAAACAAAACACGAAATAGTTAATAATCTAATTTATTTAAAAGTAACACTAATTAACACTAACTTAAATAATAATTTATTTATAAACTTATACGTAATTTATGTTAACAGCCGAGCGAAAGTTTATAACGCGACTTCAATTCTGAACTGGCAATTGCTTAATTAATTCGAACTCACCGGCGGCCGCGTGTTTTATAGCCGGGGTTGTTTATCTGGAACATTCGAGCGCGCGACGGAAAGTCTCAGATTGATTTCATCGCTGACGTGATGTCGAAGCGTCCGAAGCTTCTCGTCTAAGACGCGTCGGCGATGACGCATCAGACGCGCTGGCACAGCAATCGTCACAATATGTTTAAATCACATCATTGGTGAAATTTTATTGCCGTTTAGTAACAAAAAGGCTGGTGTCAAATTGCGAGACACGCACAATTTTTAGAGTGCACCCGTGTAACTTCTGTTCTGTGATCAAGATGTCGAACATAACTAATTCTACAAGAACAGTTATCAAAAAACGAGAAATGACCAAAAACAGGCGACATTGCCTTAATATTACTCAATTACTGCTACAATTACAATTATGTGTTCAAAATACACAAATGTAAAAATGTATAAAAACTATGCATAATTATTGCAAAATAATGGTAAATTCTTTTGTAAAATTTGTTAAAATAAATTACAGTTTCTATTTACGTGCGTTTCTATGTTTTAAATATTTTTATTTCCAATTTTTACAAAGTGACAACTAAATTGGGACAAAATTAAAATGTGAAATGTGACAACTAAATCGGGACAGAGGAAGTACTTTTTAATAATTGAGTTACTCTTTGCGCATTTTCAGATTAAATAACATTATAATTTTCTCGAGATTATAAAAAATACATGTATAACATTAGTGTTTTGTTAATTTATTAATCAAACTTATAATTTTTAATTTTGAGTTTTTGTTTTCGGTTCCTACATCAGGATGTACCGTATGTCCAAATAAATTTTTGATAAAGGTAGGTCATGGAAGTGTAAATGTATGTCTAATGTACAACACAAAGCAGTTTTTGAAATTAGTGATATATCAAGCTGTAAAATATGGCAAATTAAATTTCAGTTTTACTTAACTACTCAAGAACTAGACAATATTTTAATGGAAATAACGTAATAATTTATCTTCCATGGCCTGCCTTTATCAAAAATTTATTTGGACATATAGTATTTAATAGATATGCAATTTATTTTGCATATATTCCATAGAAACATACTGATCTAAAACTAATAACAAAGAGTTTCAACGAAGGAATGTTTAAGACGCAAAAGAAAGTAATCACTCAGTAATCATACAGCATGCATCGTATTTATAGGTAATTAGAATTTATACCACTATAAAATGTTCACCATTGATTGTGTCGTACAGTGATAAAAAAATTGGCATTAATATTACTAATACTTGTTTTTAAAATTATTAATGAAATTAAAATACTTACTACAAGAATAAACACGTAGGTTCGGTATTATGCACAATACGCACCGCCGAAAGCCTGAATGTGTAATGGCGCAATAGCTAACGGCAACCCCCTCAATCCACAACGAATCTTTTACGCGACAGTGGCCGAAAACTATCAAAAGATTCAAATTTACGGAAAATTTATAGTAAAATTTTATAAACGAATTGTAAATTTCCGGACAATGTAAAATTACATGCGACAAATTAATATATCTCATATTTTCAGTAAAATTGCCATTGTTTCTCTTGAATTTAACAAGGAATTTCGTAAAATTACATTGCAATGTTTTTACACGTAAACTTCCATGAAAATAAATGTAAATATTAGATTACACCGGCACCGTGGTAAAATTTCTTCACTTTTCTATGATAAATACAATACAATTTCCATTTGCTGTAAAAATACCCAAATTTCTTAGAGTGTAACCGTTGTCGAAAGTCTGCAACGGTAAGTCGCGAAAATATGCTTTATATTTGACTTGTCTAGCTTTTCTAAGCCAACTTTATCCTACTTCCCCCTTTCTTTACATTACAGGTATATGGGTACATTAATAACATTTTTAATTTCTACTACATTTATATTCACTTAAATAAGCTGGAGTTTTTAGAGTCTTCCTTCCTTGAAGGTAAAGGGCGACTTGGTGAAGAACGAGACCGAAATTGCTGACAAATTTGGAAAATACTTCGCAAACGTAGCAGGTTCAACTGTTTTGAAGCATTTTGGAGCTCTGAAATCAGCCGACTGTACCTTTTCAACGATTCAACCAGTATCCATGGCATACTTTCCAACAGATGGCGACGAAATCTCGAAGATAATACGAAGCCTGAAAAATAAAAGTTCCTGTGGTATTGACGATATCAGTGTCTCAGTAATCAAGTTTCTAAGTGATATAATAGCGTCTCCTGTTGCTAAATTAATGAACAAAGCTGTTGATGAAGGATGTTTTCCTGCAATTTATAAACCAGGTCTGGTGACACCTATCTACAAGAAGAATGATCCATTAGACTGCGAAAACTACAGACCTGTTTCAGTGCTGTATGCGTTATCTAAGGTGATTGAAAAAGTGCTGTACGTTAGGCTAACTTCCTATATTGAAAAGTTTAAAATTCTTAATGAGGCCCAACACGGCTTCAGGAAAGGGAGGTCTACGGACACAGCAGCATGTTCATTTTTGGAATTACTTTTCAAAGAATTAGACTGCGGAAAATTTGTCGTAGGCCTCTTTTTTGACCTAACACGCGCCTTCGATTGTCTGGACCCTAAATTTGTACAAACTAAGTTATGGGCAGTCGGAATAAGGAATAGTATACTGGAATTCCTGGTCTCTTACCTTACCCAAAGAAAAATCTTTGTTAAATGTAGTACGACACGTTCACAAGAATTTAGTCCAAAACTAGGAGTTCCACAGGGCTCTATTTTAGGGTCGGTTCTTTTTCTATTATTTATCAATGACCTTCCGAACCATGTAAAAACTGGCAGAATTTGCATGTATACAGATGACGTTTCGATACTGATTTCGGCAAATAACCCTGAGGAACTCCTTGTTTTGGTATCAACTGCGTTAGCCGAAATGAAGTTTTGGTGTCAACAAAATAGGTTAGTTCTAAACGATAAAAAAAACTGAATGTGTGTATTTTCACAAAAAAAGATCGCTACCTGCAGAGGTTACCCGAAACCTTAACGCACTAAAGTTTGTACAAGCCGTGACCTTTCTAGGCCTAACTTTAGATAGTAAGCTTTCGTGGGACAATCATCTTGACAGTATATGTAACAAGTTAAAAAGTTCCTACTTTGCGAATTTGAAGCTAAAATAATGTGTAAATTCATCTACACTACTGTCGGTATATTACTCTCTAGTGTATTCACACCTCTCATATTGCATTACTACATGGGCACAAGCGGTAAATGTCAACAGAGTCTTTATATTACAGAAAAAAATTGTTAGATTAATGTATGGAATTCATCCAGCCGAGAGCTGCAAACCAATTTTTATTAGTAAACAAATTCTTCCACTGCCTTGCATTTACATTCTCAAATGCTTGTGTAATATTAGAAATAAGGCATTTAAACTTGATAAAGTTGGTCAAAACCATTCATACGACACTCGATTCGGTGACCTCTTGCGTACCGCCAAACATAACACAAGAACTTTCGAGAGAGGCACGGAATACGCTGGAGTAAAGTTGTTCAATAAATTAAGGGAAAATGTTAAAAACCTACCATTACAATTATTTAAACGTGAAGTTAAAAATCTTCTAATTAAGAAATGTTACTATTCTGTCCAAGAATTTCTAAGTGACGAGGAATTGAATTGATTTAATCTAGGTTTTAGTTAACCTACAATGATTGTGTAAGCCCGACGAATCTATCCATTAACCAATGGCAGCTGAGAAATAAATATTATTATTATTATTATTTGTTAGATTGAACGATACGCGTTTGTATTTCTATAAAACTGTCCGTCTTTTCCCCGATAGAAGGCGACAGCGTCGCACCACCTGTTTCCGTTTCGCTCCGATCATCCCTTACTTAGTCCCACTCTTGCATTCATAACAATCGAGTCTATTTTTGTAAAGTTAATTGTGTTTGTTCAGTTTATGTTGCGTTCAATAAAACGTGATTTAGTATTATATCATTATTCATTCCACGAGCCTTTTATACCCAACAGGTTATGCGCCCCAGGCAACGTGCTTAATGATATTATATTGCCCGCCACGTGCAACACCGGTCGCGCCGCGTCGAGTTAACCGCAAAAAGTAAAAGTTACGCTTACGCCGCGCTCAAGTGTTGTTATATACAATTAAAATCTTCTGTTCCACAAAAATACAAAAATGGCAAACGCGTCGATCCGCATCGAGCCTCTATCCGCGGAAAATTACGACACGTGGCGAATACAAGTGGAAGCGTTGCTGATAAGGAACGGCACATGGGCGTACGCTTCTGGTAAATCCAAGAAACCAACCGTCAACGACGGAGCCACGTCGGCCGACGAAACATCAGCACTACGGCTTCAAGTGGACCAATGGGAGGCGCAGGATAACCTAGCCAAGTCAGATCTCATTCTCTCGATCGGCACATCGCAACTAAAACACATCCGAAACTGCAGTACATCTCACGAGGTATGGCAAAAGCTCGAATCAATTTATGCATCGCAAGGTCCGACGCGCAAAGCTACGCTCCTAGAGCAGCTCTTATCAGAAAAATTGCGCGAAGGAGAAGATGTACGCGATTATTTGTCGCGATTCATGGCCATTGTCGACAAACTACAACAAATGAAAATCGACATCAATGGCGAATTGCTAACCGTCATGTTGCTGCATAGTTTACCGAAGAGCTACGACAATTTTTGTTGCGCAATCAAATCGCATGACACACTTCCGGACATCGACAAATTAATGGGCAAAATCGTCGAGGAAAGCTACTCGCGACAATTCAAGGACGAAGATAAAAACGACAGCGCCATGTTCTCAAAGCAAACCTTGCAAGCCACGCGACCGCGAAAGTGACAGCTCGAGATGACGTGCGTGTAGTGACTTCTATCGGACAAAATCACAAATCCATAGTGCTACAAAACACTCTGTACGCCCCTACGTTGCGTACAAACTTATTATCGGTCGCAAAAATCGTGGACAACAATCACACGGTCACTTTTACCAAAAATCGCGCGTTCGTGAAAGACAATCTGGGTAACACCAAATTTGTAGCCGACCGGAATGGCAACCTATTCTTTCTGTGTGAACAATCGAATACCGCGTGTGCCGCTGGTCAGGTTGACAACGACGCGAACGAGTGGCACAAACGTCTCGGCCACGTGAACCGCCGCGATATGGACATTATGGTACGTGATAACGCGGTCACGGGACTCGAATTTAATGCAAGCACCGCATCCTTACCATGTGATTCTTGTAACGCCAGTAAGATCTCCGGCACTAAGTTCCCAAAACAAAGTGAAAGATCTACCGCACTTCTGAAAATTGTACACGCGGACGTATGCGGCCCGATGCGAGTACAATCGCACGGTGGAGCCAAGTTCTTGCTAACGTTTACCGACGACTACAGCCGTTGGACTGAGATTTTCCTTCTTCGTCATAAATCCGAAGTTCCCGCAAAATTCTCGGAATTCAAAAACCTCGAAAACCAGACCGGTATGAAAATCAAGGCCTTACAAAGTGACAACGGAACGGAATTTTGTAACAACGCGATGGACAAAATCCTGAAAGATTCTGGAATCCAACGTCGACTCACCGTACCGCATACTCCTCAGCAAAACGGAGTGGCAGAGCGCAAAAATCGCACCCTCATCGAAGCTGCTCGCGCCATGCTCACGGAATCCGGACTTCCAAAGTCGTATTGGGGAGAATCAGTCGCTACAGCCAATCTTGTGAGAAATCGCTGCATTACCAGGCCTCTGGGATCCAAAACACCATACGAGCTATGGACCGGTCGCAAACCGGACGTCGGCCATGTGAGAAAATTTGGCGTCAAGGTTTATTTTTTGGACAAATCTCCCGGTAAAGACAAGTTAAATCCTCGAGGAACCCAAGGAGTCTTCGTCGGGTATTCAAGTCAGTCGAAGGCGTATCGCGTGTGGGTACCATCTGAGAAAAAACTTCACATCACGCGAGACGTTCGTTTTTCAAACACCTTCTGGACCGGACCGGAACCGCAAGAATCAGCCCGCACGCACGAAGTATTGGCCCACCAGGTTCGTCAACCAATCAAGGCGAACTCTACTCAGGATCCGTCGGAGCTGATCCAGAGTCCCCAGGTCGAGGACCTAGAAGATCACTCGGAGTCCACCAGTGATGACTATTCTGATCGACCTGTACCTGATCGACCTAGGCGAGGTCGGGGCAGACCCTCAAAGGTTAAAACCGGGAAGCGCGGGCGTCCCGCCAAAGATGGACACTGAGGTATTTATGGAGAAGCCCGACCTGTTTCACGAGATGCTGCAGAGGATGTTACGTGATGAAACCGACACGCAGCTGTTGAGGCGTGTTCATCTCATGTTGGAGAGATCGCTTACTCCAAATACAGTGTGCAAGTTGAAGAAGGCGCTCTATGGTCTACGTCAGGCCGGTCGGCAATGGTATATCGAGCTCAGTGCAACCTTGAAAAACGCCGGTTTCTCACCCACTGATGCTGACCCTTGCGTATACGCCGACCGAGAACACTCGACCTTCCTTCTTACCTACGTTGACGATATTCTTATCGTATCCAACAATCGAGAGGTGGAGAGATCGATCAAACTACAACTTGCAAAAGCATTTAAGCTCAAAGATCTCGGTAGAGCTCGATTCTGCTTAGGCATTGAAATTTCTCAAACCAGGGAGAGCATCTTCCTGTCCCAGACTGGATACATCAGGGACGTCCTGAAGCGTTTTGGCATGAAGGACTGTAAACCTGTCAGCTGCCCGCTTAGTCCAGGAACCAGATTACTAGGGATCCCGAAGACAGCGTCGCCGAGGGCGTTTTCCCCTACAGAGAACTTCGGCGCTCTGATGTACCTTGCTCAGGGGACACGTCCAGACATCGCGCACGCAGTTAGTTCGCTTGGGCAGTTCAATAATTGCGCCAGGCAAGAGCATTGGGCAGCAGCAAAGCGCGTGCTTCGCTATCTAAAGGGCACTCTTCACCTTGGTCTGCACTACAAGGAGGACGACAAGTTTCTTCAGGGCTTCGTCGATGCGGATTGGGCAAATTGCTCGATTGACCGCAGATCCTATACGGGATCCGTATTTATACTTTCGAGTGCTGCGATCTCGTGGGAGTCCAGGAAGCAGCGCACTGTGGCCCTCTCCTCCACCGAGGCCGAGTACATGGCAATCACGGATGCTGCCAAGGAAGCCATTTATCTAATCAGGTTCCTCCGAAGTCTGGGTTTTGACGATCTGACGAACACGATCTTGTTTAACGATAACCAAGGAGCTGGAAAGTTGGCGGAAAACCCGGTTTACCATTCTAGATCAAAGCACATTGACGTTAAATACCATTTTATTCGTCAGGCCTTGTCAATCCATCCAATGAGGCTCAATTATCTGCCAACAGAACAGATGATTGCAGACGTGCTCACCAAAGGATTACCTGGACCGAGCCATGCGAAATTTACCACCAAAATGGGACTATTGCCGAGAGAGAAATCCACGCCGCTGATCGAGGGAGAGTGTTAGATTGAACGATACGCGTTTGTATTTCTATAAAACTGTCCGTCTTTTCCCCGATAGAAGGCGACAGCGTCGCACCACCTGTTTCCGTTTCGCACCGATCATCCCTTACTTAGTCCCACTCTTGCATTCATAACAATCGAGTCTATTTTTGTAAAGTTAATTGTGTTTGTTCAGTTTATGTTGCGTTCAATAAAACGTGATTTAGTATTATATCATTATTCATTCCACGAGCCTTTTATACCCAACATTATTATTATTTGTTTAGCCCTGATACGACTCTATAGCGCTCATAATGTGAAATCCATTGCGGCCAATCGGTCTTGTCAAAGCTAAACGTTTGTATTTGAGGTAATGAATTTATCATTGTGGTGTTACTACTTGTAACTGGTTCTTCACTTTGCCTAGGGTTGTGTACTTGAAGTGTTGCTACAATCTGTTTTAACTCCTGATTTCCTAGTTTCCTTTGCTGTTGTTCCATTTTCAGATCCTATTTATTTTGGGTTCCTATAAAAAGTGTGTGTTTTTATTTCACGTTTTGTGCACTTTAAACACAGTTCTTTCTTCTACAGCCTGACACCATGTTTTGTATTCCTGTTAACTTATTTTTTGTAATACTTGAATGTTATTTCATTATAACTGCAGTCTCCATGGTTGTTATGCTATCCATAACGGCCTAGGCCTGTTTAGTATATTGTGTCACAAGGGCACAAAGTGAGTTGCACGAGCGAGCGAAGCGACGCGAGGGCAGCTCATAGCTAAGGGCTGCTAATGCGTTTCTGCATGTGTGACATACAACTGTTTTTCGCCTAGCCCTAAATCAAATTCAAACTTTCTTTAAAAGTGACGTTTAATGAAAAATTCTGTGAAATATCATAACGCGCAAATGAAAGTCAATGTGTCGCTAAGTTACGAACTATAAATCGTGTTGTTATGAGTCTAGCAGCCCTAAGGCAGATAAACATTACTTTCCGTCAATATGAGTTACTTTCGCATATGCTAGGTGAAAAAAATTTTAACGGCCGTGTATTTGCTCTGTATCTCATACGTTGCTATAGTTACAACTAAATCACACTCATAATTCTGCCTACTTATCGAAGCTTATTATTATAAATATTTTTGCTAAAATTAATATTTATTTCATCATTTAGTATTACGAAAAGTATAAAACAACATACGGCCGATATGCATATAACAAACTCGGATAATTTATAGCCTCGGCTGGCGTCTCGGCCATAGAACTTATCCTCGTTCGTTATATCAAGCATATCGGCCTAATACCGTTATATACTATAATAGGAGTATTAACGATAATTAATGACATATGGATTATTTACAACTATATTGGACTTTGCTAGCTTTTCTAAGCCAACTTTATCCTACAGTTTCAACCAGTCATCATTGAAGGTCAAGAAATAAATTGCAAATTGTATACAGGAGCTCAGTGTAATGTGTTACCGTGGGAAATTTTTAAAAATTTAAAGTGTAGTAATAAAATAGAGAATTGTAAGAGCAGGCTTTTAGCATATGGAAATGTACCTATAATAGTTAAAGGAGCAGCTAATTTAAAAAACTTAGTGAAAGGTCAGAATTGTATAATTAGATTTATAATAACAGAATCTGTAGGACAACCATTGTTAGGTTTGGATACTTGTAACGAACTGAGGTTAGTTAAAAAGCTTGAGGCTATTAATAAGTTGGAATTTACAGATACTAAGCAGGAATTTATAAGAAAAAATATTGATGTTTTTCAAGGTGTGGGAAAATTTAAAGAGCCATATAAATTAGAATTATTAGATAATGCCAAACCTATTGTAAATGCTTGTCGTAGGGTTCCTGAAAAAATCAAATTAGGTCTTAAAGAAACGTTAAGTGATTTAGTTAATAATGATATAATAGTTCCCGTTGATAAACCTACGAACGGGTGAATAATTTTGTGGCAGTAGAGAAGCAGTCCGGAGCTATTAGATTATGCCTAGATCCTAAGTTCACAGTTTTAGACATGAAAGACGGATTTTTACATGTACTGTTAACATTAGAAAGTAGTTATTTAACAACTTTTATAACACCTTGGGTGGTACAGGTACACTAGGTTACCTTTTGGAATTTCTGTAAGTCCAGAGGTTTTTCAGAGATATAATACTAACATTTTAGGTGATTTGCCTATTGGGATTTATTTTGATGATCTGATTATTGCTGGGAAAAATGAAACAGAACATGATATTTGATTAGAAAAGGTTATTAAAAGAGCAAAGGAAAATGGCGTCAAATTTAATAAAAATAAAGTACAGTACAAGGTAGAGAAAGTTAAATATTTAGGGACAGTATTCTCAGAGAAAAGTGTTGATCCAGATCCTGATCAGATTGAAGCTATTTTAGAGTTAGAAGAACCGAAAACAAAGAAAGAATTAATGAGAATTTTGGGGATGTGTAACTATTTAGGGAAATTCATTCCTAATATGTCAGAGTCTACAGAATCTATGCGTAGTTTATTAAAAAACAATGTTGTATGGCAATGGACAGAAAATCATTCAAAAGCGTTTTTAGATTTAAAAAAGAAAATTAGGCAGTGACCTACATTAAAAATTTTCGATAATAACTTACCTGTTAAAATTTATGTAGATGCTTCGCAAAAAGGCATTGGAGCCTCTTTAATTCAAAATAAGCAACCTGTCGCGTTTGTTTCTAGAGCATTAACAGAGACAGAGCAAAAGTATGCTCAGATAGAAAAAGAATTTTTATCAATTTGTTTTGCAATCGGAAAATTGCACCAGTTTTTTTATGGTAGAAAGATTTCAGTTTTTACGGATCATAAGCCAATAGTATCAATTGTAAATAAAGATATTCATAAAATATCTTCACGGTTGCAAAGGATGCAGTTGAAATTACTTAAATATAGTAGTGGTAGTGAAACACGATTCTTCATACCAAGAGGTAGTTCATAATGTAGATATTGAATTGGCTATGAGAAACAAAATTAAAACTTTTTAAAGATCATATTGATAAAGATATTTTACAAAAAGTAAAAACTCTGAAAATGGGTGGCCAGATAGGTATAACAAAGTTGACCCAGACTGTAGATATTACTGGAATCAAAGAGATTTACTTACCTGTAATAAACACGGAATTTTATGTTTACAAAATAAAGTTATTGTAGCGAATAGCCTAAAGAAATTGATGTTAAATATTTTGCATGAACCACATCTAGGAATTAATAAAACAAAAGCGAGAGGTAGACAACTTCTGTTTTGGGCAAAGATGAATTCCGACATAGAAGTTTGTAGTAAAAGATGCTCAGTGTGTGAAACTTTTTCTAGGAATAATGTAAAAGAACCTCTAATTAGTTACAAGGCTCCAGACTTACCTTTGGAGAAAATCAGCATGGACATTTTACAATATAAAGGTGTTATGTTTTATTCTTGTTAAAACTAATGTTACAAAAATGTATTATTTCAAAAACAACTGATATTATCAAACATGCCTCTTATCAACGAAAACAGATTCTAAGCGGTCTGTGATTGTACCGTCATAGATCACTCCATCAATAGACATATCATTCCTCCTCTCTTAAATGTTCAACTTCCGGGAACATACCGAACTGGTGGACGCCGATAACGACGTGAACGCCGTATAGTTTGCTCTGATGAGTCTGATGACGAACTAGGAGGTTCAGTTACAACTGTGGGAATGGCTTCAGTGGTTTCTTGTTGTAATGCATAATTGCTGCTGTCGGTATCAAATTTCTTCTGTTCTTTAACCACGGATGCTTCTCGTAGAATGGTAGCAAGATTGTAAGAATCCTCGTCGTTGTTCTCCGAGTTAAGGACCGTACCGTCATTTGTGCCTTTGCGCAACTGATTTTGATGTCGTCGCTGTGTTCCGTTTCTGGCGGTGCTGACGAGGTACATCATTTTACCAATCTTTTGAATGATGCGACCTTTAACCCATGTATGTGAATTGTTTGTATACAGTCTCACATAAATTGGATCATTGATTTTAAATTTTGTGGTCCAAATACCAGGCAAGGGTTTGTAGTCAGGTGCTTCCAGCATAATTGAAAGTTTTGTACGGTAACTACGACCATGCAGAAGCTCTGCAGGTGACTTACCAATTTGTGGATTTGGTGTCGTGCGGTAAGTATACAGTAGTTTTTCATATGCTGCTTTCTTTGTAGTATTTCCTCCCCACATATTTTTCTTCATTGCCGTTTTAAATGTCCTTACAAAACGTTCAGCTTCCCCGTTTGAAGGTGCAAAGTGAAAAGGTGCAGTTGTGATATGTGTGATGCTATTCGTTTCGCAAAATTTCTTGAATGTTTTCGAAGTAAATTGTGTTCCATTATCCGATACGATTGTTTCAGGTAGCCCCTCTAGGAGAAAAATGTTTCGAAGAGCTTTAATTGTAGTTTGTGTCGTAATATCAGAAACAATTACAATGAATGGAAATTTTGAATAAGCGTCGATTACTATTAAATAGTAGTCACCTTTGAAAGGTCCTGCGTAATCAATATGCAGGCGTTGCCATGGATGTGTAGGAATAGGCCAACTTTCATATGTGCGAGTGGGATTTGTTGCATTATGTTGGCATGGATTACAGTCTTTGATGAGTTTTTCCACATCTTTCTCGATTTTCGGCCACCAACAATGTCGTCGAGCAAGTTGCTTCATGCGAATAATCCCCCAGTGACCATCGTGAAGAAGTTTTAGCACCTTCGGACGTAATAATTCTGGAATGATGATGCGAGTGTGATCTGTGAACCAAACAAGTGCTCCAGCTTTGAGACTGATTGTGTCCCGCCGAAGAAAAAATGGTTTTAAATCGTCATGTTCCGATGGTAGCTTTTCTGGCCAACCATGTTCAACATAGTGTTTTACTGCACTGAGAATCTGATCCTGGTCTGTTGCATTTGCAATGCGCTCTAGATCGATTGGAAAATCAGTTTCTTCCGCAAGATTTTCAAAGAACATACATGCTGTTTGTTCTTTATCTTCTTCTGGACCAGATGGAAGCCGTGATAGTGCATCAGCATTTGCATGCTTGTCAGTTGATCGATAACGTATCGTATACCGATAAGCCATAAGGAAAATAGCCCAGCGAGCAAGACGCTGGAGTGATGTTGCAGGTAATTTCTTGTCTGGGTGAAAAATCGATATCAACGGTTTGTGATCCGTAATAAGCTCAAAATTGCGGCCGTAAAGGTATTCATGAAATTTCTTTATACCAAAAATGATGCCCAGAGCTTCTTTTTCAATTTGACTGTAAGCTAATTCATGCTTGTTCATCGTTTTGGATGCGAATGCGATTGGATGTTCTTGTCCATATTCATCACGATGCGAGAGTACAGCACCAATACCGTATGAACATGCATCAGTTGCTAGAATGAGCGGCGAGTTTGGCTTGTAGTGTACTAGTGTGGTCGCACCAATAATGTGTTGCTTCAGCTTTTCAAATGCTTTTTCTTGAACAGGTTCCCATGAAAACTTTGTGTTCTTCTTACGAAGTATATTGAGTGGACCAGCGATTTGAGAAAAGTTTGGGATAAACTTACTGTAGTAATTTACTTTCCCCAGAAATGATTGCAGTTCGCTGAGATCCTTTGGTTTAGGAAGATTCTTTATTGCTCTAATTCCAGATTCGGATGGACGAATACCTTGTGAGCTAATTATGTTTCCAAGATACTCAACTTCGCTTTAAAAAAAATCACATTTTGACAAATTACAGCGTAGACCATTTGTTTCCAATCGGGTGAACAATTCATTCAGTGTTTCAAGATGTTCAGCTTTGGTTGCACCAGTGACGATAATATCATCAAGGTAGGTTGCACAGCCGCGAAGTCTAGTTGTGAGCTGTTCAATGAACCGTTGAAAAATTGTGGATGCACTCGCAATGCCAAATGGAAGTCTCTCGTACTGGTAGAGTCCATGAGGTGTATTGACCACGGTGAGCTGTTTTGACTGTTCATCAAGTTCAAGCTGTAAATATGCGTCAGCCAAATCAACTTTTGAGAACTGTTGCCCATTTTGAAGTTTGTGGAATAAATCTTCAACACGCGGAATTGGAAATTGCTCAATTTCAAGTTGTGGATTAACTGTTATTTTATAATCTCCACAGATTCGAACTTTGCCATTTGTTTTCGGTACCACAACAATAGGTGCGGCCCATTCGCTAAATCGTACAGGTGTAATGATGCCAGCAGCTTCGAGTCGTTGGAGCTCTTCTTTAATTTTATTTTTAAGTGCGAATGGAATTGGTCTCGTCTTGAAAAATTTTGGCACTGCGTTTGATTTTAGACGAAATGAAGCTTTGAATGAGTTGCATTGGCCCAATTCTTCTTTGAAAAGTTGTGAATGCTGCTTGCAAAGTTCATTGATGACCGTTGCGTTAACTGGAGATTCTGGAGATACTACAGATGTAGACGATACGTGGTGTACAAGTTCCAGTGCATTAATTAATTCGGGATCATGCGTGTCTTGTTGCGAAATGCTGTAACCAAAAGCTCTGAACCAATCAAGACCAAAAATATTCACTGTATCATGTGAATCTACTACAAAGATTCGAAGTTTCCGGAGTTTTGATCCAATCTGTGCGTTGCATATAAAATATCCTTTGATTGGAATGTTTGAGTTGCAAATAACCTTTAATTTGAGTGCTTGCGGGTTTGAGCGGTGGAGAACCAATTGCTTCAAAGCCAGTAAGTCCAATTATAGATGCAGATGCTTCGGTATCCATTAGAAACTTGAGTTTGACACCATTGACTGTCGGATACACGTTGTAAGCTGGTCCCATATCCTCGATAGACATTCGTTCATTTATCGGCAATTCATGAATATGTTTTACCTGGTGCGATGTTCGAGATGATTTGAAATTCTTGCTTTTATTCTTCAACTCATGTGTTTTTCCGTCGAAATTTTCCGTTTTATTAGAATTAGACATGCACACGGATGCGATGTGTCCACGTTTGTTGCATTTGTTGCAAGTAGCATTACGAAATCGACATTCGGAACGCTTGTGTTGGTAATTGCATTGCGGACATGAAGGCAATTTTGAAATATAGGGTTGCTGCGTTCTGGCTCCTTTGTTGTTCGATCGAGATGAGTTTGAGTCTGAGGTGAGATTAGGATTTTTACGACTTTTACGACAAGAATATTCGCTTGACATCTGATTTACTTCAACTTGGTTGTTGTCTCCTATAATCGTCTGATTTGCGGCGAGAGTTGCTTCAAAAATTTGTGCTTGACGTAGAACAGTTTCTAATGTAGGAGATTCCGTTTGTAATGCGGCAGTTCGGACTTGAGGATGAGGAATATGTAAAATAATCATGTCGCGAATTTGTTCGTCAATCAGTTCATTTTGACATTGTGAAAAATTAAATTGACATTCACGAGCTAGACCTCGAAGTTCGGCGACCCATTCTGCATAGGACTGGTCCTTTGACATTAGCGTCTTGCGAAATTTGACTCGAGCGCTCATTGGATGCGTTTTTTCTTTAAAATGTTCGGCTAGAGCTGCAGTAAGTACAGTAAAGGTTTGTTTGCTGATGTCAGATGAGCCAAATAATTTTTGTAAAAGTATAAAAGTTTCGTCGCCGACCCATGATAAAAAATATGCTCGTCTGCTTTCTTCTGATAACACATGATGAGCTTCGAAATGTTGCATGAGTCTTGAGTAATATGTTCGCCAATCTTCTTTAGGATTAAACGTTTGAAAAGTGGGTACATTCAACGACGTTTGTATGAAAGGGGAGTCACCTCTTTCTAAATTGGAGTTTTGTCTTCCTGTGAGCATTTAATAATAATAATAAACGTCTTTATTTACTTGGCGGGGTTCAGCTAAGCTGCTCTACCACCCAACCAAGTTAATTAGCTACAAATTGCTAAACATAGATAAATATTTACATGAATACATATACCTATAAGCAAATAAATAAGTTCGGTACAACCAAAACTGAACAATTAGTCATTGTTGCAGGGAAAAGAGGTATTCACGATATTTTCTCTTGAACGAAGCAAGTGGCAGTGACCTAGTCTCACGAGGCACTGAATTATAAATTTTAACGGCAGCATAAGAAAAGGACCTTTCAAAAAGTGAGGTTTTGTGAAGTGGAATACGTAAACCACTCATACGACGGAGATGTCTATCATGAAACATGGATCTTGGAGTTAAAAGCAAATTAAGATACGGGGGAGACGAAGTGATGCAGACCTTATGAACTAGGTTAGCGCTATGAAGAAGTCTTCTATTAGCCATATTAAGCCAGTTAGCATCATGAAGTTTATGTAACACATGGTCACTTCTCCTCAGACCATAGATAAGGCGAAGGCAAGAATTTTGCATTCTCTGTATCCTCTGACTAGTTGTAAGATCTATACAAGGGCCATAGACAGAATCACAGTAATTGAATAGGGATAAAATAAGTGAATCACATAATTGAATTCTCAAGGATGTAGGAAGAAATTGCCTATTCATGTCTAGGTGTTTCAGTGAAGAGTAGAATTTTTGTATTAATTTACTAATATGACAAGAAAATCTGAGATTTTCATCAAGAGTAACACCTAAACATTTAACCGTTTTAGAAAACGGAATTAGACTATTATTGATATTTATGTTCATATTGTCTATGGCCCTCTGACGATCTTTAACATTGCCAAATATAATAGCTGAAGACTTTATAGGGTTTATATGAAGTGAATGATTATTAGAAATATTTATTAAACGCTGAATATCTTCATTAACTAAAATAGAAGCAGTATTTAAATCTGCCAACTTGAAGCTAAAATATAATTGGGTGTCATCTGCATAGTAATGAAAAGAACAAGATTTTATTTGTGAATAAAAGTCACAGGTATACAGAGAATACAAAAGTGGTCCAAATATCGACCCTTGAGGAGCTCCTGATGTTACAGGTCGGAAGGAAGATTTTGAATTATTAATGAAAACAGCCTGTGTCCTATTGTTTAAGTACGAATTTATGAAACGCACAGCAAGATAACTAAAACCGAGAAAATGAAGTTTTGCACACATCAGTCTATGATTGATGGTATCAAAAGCCTTAGAATAGTCGATCAACACAAGGACAGTCAAATCACCTTTATCTGAAGCCTTTAAGATATCATCACTAACTTTAAGTAAGGCTGTACTCGTGCTATAGCCCGTCCTAAAACCCGACTGTACAGGAGATAAGATATTATATGTGTCTAAATAAGACTTAATCTGGCTAACAGCAAGCTTTTCAAGAATTTTTGATAAGACTGGTAATAAAGAAATTGGTCTTAAATCATTAAAAGAAGTAACATGTTTAACTTTAGCAGTGGGTATAACTAAGGATTGCTTCCAAGCTTCAAGGAATTCACCATGAGTAAAACAATAATTTATAATATGGGCAATATATTTGGTCAAAAAAGGAAGGCATAATTTTATCATTCCTATAGAAATACTGTCATATCCACAAGCTTTCGATTTAATGGTATAAATAATTTTTTCAACAGAATTTTCAGATACCACATTAAATTTAAATAGGGTATGATCATTATCAAGACGATTATTTAGGTAGTAAGATAAAGTATTTACATCAACGGGATTACTCATTTGATTTATTGTATCAAGAAAAAAATTGTTTATGTTATCAGGATCACTGAAAGCGTCAGGCAGATATTCTTGATACTGCGTTTTAGTGACTCCCATTGTTCTCAAAGTATGCCAAGTTCGTTTTAAATTTTTTTGTCTGCATATATATATACGCTTTTTTCTCTTGACGTATAGAGGTGGTGACAGTATTTCGTAAAAGCTTATAGTAATTCCAATCCGTATCCCTTTTAGAATGCTTAAATTTATTCAAAGCATTATTACGTAGTTTAATCATTTTACGCACTACATCCGTGAGCCAGGGAGCAGGTGCCTTAGTCACCCTTATAGTCTTTAAAGGGGCGTAAATATCAAAGAGTGCTAGAAGATTGTTACTTAAGAACTGAACTTTATCATTAAGGTCTACAATATGAAAAATGTTGTCCCAAGGGATCGAACGTAGACCGTCATAGAATCTCTGTTGATTAAAATTCCTAAAGTCTCTACAAGTAAATGTACGTGAACTCGGAGCTGGAGTATTACAATTTAAAGCACAAAAAACCAGCCTATGATCAGTGAAATGCATGTCAATCTCACCCTTATTGACAACAAAATCAGGGTTGCTAACGCATATGACATCCAGCAAGGTACTACTGTAATTAGTAACTCTAGTCGGTTCATCAATGATTTGAACAAAACCATAGGAATCTAACAGACTTAAAAAGTTATTGACATTAGTATTAGTCAGATTAAAGAGATTAATATTTAAGTCACCTAGACATATCACTTCATCAACCGTACCTAATATAGAGGAGAATGAAGATTCAAGATCTTGAAGAGATAAGTTGACATTGGTATTAGGAGGACGATATAATACTCCAAGAGCTACAGTTTTACCACAGATTTTTAAGCTAATCCAGTATTGTTCAATGAAGTTACTAAGTGCCACATGAATAATATTATACGGTAAATGGTTCCTATCATAGAAACCTACTCCTCCGCCCCTCCCTATTCTATCTTTACGTAGTAAATCATAACCAGGTATATCAATGATATCTGAATCAATGTCCTCATGCAACCAGGTCTCAGTCACTGCAATCACATCATAACTATAATTTGAAACTACATCAGAAAATTCCTCAAATCCCGTGCACAATGACCGCACATTCAACGACGCTAACTTAAGTAGCATGACAGATGTCCGGCTCGAAAGAAATATAAAATTATAAACTGATTCAATTATCATAAAATAATAATAATAGTAATAAAGTAATAATGAAGGTAAAATATACTTGTATGTTGGCAGCGAACATGATTCCTATAATAAATGAAACAGTATAATCATTAAGTAATAACTTTAACAAACTTACATCTGTAAAATGTGTATACAGTTATAAAGTATTACCCAACTAAAAGGTATCACCAATCCGAAATATATATCTAAATAAGAAAAATATTATTCTTGCATAATCCTAATTAGAATTCTCCATAAAAGTAAATTAAGAAGTGAAATAATATATAACATGAGACTGAAGTTTATTTCACACAAAGCATGCATGATGCTAAAAGGGAAAAAATGAATGCAACAATCCTATTAAAAAGAAATCAAGAATGTAATTTAAAATTTTGCATGCATGACAAAATGAATTTAAGCAAAATAATCTCGATACGCGACTCCGCAATTAAGATGAAAAGGTGAAGATATCTTCAGGAGTAGCTTTGTGACTCTTTCCAATCAGCATACCAGAAGATAGAACCGTCATGACTCCACACATGGGTAGTTCCAAATTTTTTTATAATATTAAGTAAAGCTTTATGCCGACGATTGATAAGGTCTTCTCTCAGGATCAAGCCGCTACCCTTTAATTTCTTTTTCAGGCTGAAGACTTCTGCTCGTAGGCGATATGAGCAAAATTTTATTATTATTACCCGCGGCTTTAAATTGGATGGGTTTGCTTGACCGACTCTGTGGCTTCTCTCGATGTCATTTAACGAAATATTGACACCAAGATTCCCAATGACTTTTAATACTAAATCATCCGTATGTTCATGCTGTTCTTCTTGTAAATTGAACAATCTTAAATTGTTGCGACGTGTGTACTGCTCTAGGCAGTCCATTCGATAACACGTCTCTTTAATGTCAGAAGCATTACGAGTGTTAGAATCATTTAAATCAGTTAATTTGAGATTAATAGCATTAAATTTTTGATCAATGTCTGCCAAAATAGATTTAGATACTGATGAAGAAATTTGCGTGATTAATGACTGTAAAGTACCATCGTCGAGAGATACGCTAGCCGAGCGCAAGGTTTTAGCAATTTTTTAGCCAAAGTTTAATATGTACTCGATATATTCACATGTGAGCATACACACTGAGGTTCAGAGTTCACGATTTCACGGACCGGCAATTTTATTTTAAGTATTTGCTGGGGTTCAGAGTTCATGCACTAGCAGATATTACACCTTATTTAGCTTATTTAAGTATTAGGAAACTATTTAACAGTATTATAACAACTCACCAAAATTAATTAATTCACAAGTGACACAGTAGCACAAGATATATAAAATTAAGATGAGAAATAACCACTATATTATAGGATAAACTGCGAGCCAATAGACAACGTGCTACACGCTTGTACCGCACATTTTCATTTGGATCAATTCACGATGCTGTTGATCACGTTGTGCCCGTTCTTCCATCATTGATGCGAGTAGTGCTTTTACTAAATCATCCGTAGCCATTCTTATTAAAAATTAGTTTCTAGATCGAAATTCCTTACGAGACTGCGCCAAAAATGTTATGTTTTATTCTTGTTAAAACTAATGTTACAAAAATGTATTATTTCAAAAACAACTGATATTATCAAACATGCCTCTTATCAACGAAAACAGATTCTAAGCGGTCTGTGATTGTACCGTCATAGATCTATAGCCATCTATAGACATATCAAAAGGTAATACTTACCTGCCTGTAGTTGATCATTATTCGAAGTGGTTGGATTTAATTAAAATACATTACAAAACAGCTGATGAAGTAATTAAAAATTGAAACTTTTGTTTGCTAATTTTGGAATATCCAGAGTATTAATAGCGGACAATAATCCTTTTGGCAGTCAAAAATTTAAGAACTTTGCGGATGAATGGCAATTTACATTAATTACATCCAGCCCAAATTACCATCAGTCGAATGATCTTGCAGAGAAAGGAGTAGGAATAGGGAAAATGTTACTACAAAAGGCTGAAGATGATAAAACAGATTTGAGTATTGTGTTACTTAAGTACAGGAATTCTATTGTTGCTAATTTAGGTGTATCTTCATCTGAGTTATTGCAAAGTAAAAAATTACGAACTAAGTTACCTGTAGCATGTAATTTGTTAAGGCCAAAAATTAGTATCACAAAATTTTTTAACCGGACTCTAAATCTCGCACTGTACACTTAACGTTTCACCGTTGCACAACGTGTTATATTTTTCACTTCTGACGAAGCTGTCGAACGACGGTGAAACGTTAAGTGTATAGTGCGAGATTTAGTGTCCGGTTAAAAGATTTTATGATACAAATTTCATCGGACAAGAACCAACTTTAAATATGGATACCAAAAATTAGTGATAACATAGTTATTAAGGACAGGATTGTAAGAAATCAGGAAAGAAACAAATATTATTATGACAAAGGCGCACAGAATAGACAAGAGTAGGAGATCAGATCTTACACCAGAAAACTAAATATGGATACCAAAAATTAGTGATAACATAGTTATTAAGGACAGGATTGTAAGAAATCAGGAAAGAAACAAATATTATTATGACAGAGGCGCACAGAATAGACAAAAGTAGGAGATCAGATCTTACACCAGAAAACTAAATCTGATATTTGGTAAAGAGGTGTTATTGTTAAGGTAGATAAGAACCCTAGATCTTACTGGATAAAAGATAGCTCAGGTAGAATTATGAGAAGGAATACATTTTTTATTTGTCATAGTGATACAGATAGAGTTGTATTAGATAGAAATAGGACTGCTGCCCTTGAAGAAACTGTAATGCCTAATTCTAATGTAAGGGTTCGAAGTAATAGAACAATTAAGCGTCCGTTGTACCTAAAAGACTATGTGTAAAGGAGTAACTTAAGGAGGGAGATGTGACGGGCATGTGTGTGCACAATGAAGTGTTACCACTTGGGGTGACGCGGACTGACGCCACAGTGTGTATTGAAGTTGTTCGTCTATTGTTGAGGTAATACAGTTTTATTAATAATAAAGACATTGTTTTTTATCTTAAAAAACCTAATAAAACAGGTATGTTCGTGCTTTACAGTCTGCTTTCTTATGACCCACCTTTCCACACTGATAACATTTAAATTTAAATTTTAAATTACCACTAAATGCTGTGACCGGAGTCTTCAATGAATTCGTTTTGTCAGTACTTGCACTACGTTTTAACTCATCATCTAACAATTTACTCTTGAATTTACTTTTCACAAAATTTAGAGAGAGTTTGGACACAATAGTGTCCAATGCAGTAACAATTGCATCAAAACTTTTGGGCAAGGTTAATAATAAATGACTACATCGGCTTCTTCTATGTTAGCACCAGAATTTTTTAGTTCTCTAACTTGTTTGTCAAATTCTAAGAAATGTTTTATCAATGATTCACTCTCATTTAATTTCATCATTAGTAACTTTCTTTGTAGAAACAATTGATTTTTAATTCCTTTCCGTTCAAAAGTATTTACCAGAACATTCCATATTTCCCTCGCCGTTCTTGGGTCTTTTACGTACTCAAGATGACTGTAATTCGCTGAATTATCATAGACTTACATTTTCAGTCCCTTTTTCTATGGTTCGCAGTTTCTTCCATTTTCTTCATTTTTAACATATTTTATCAGGTCATGTTCTTCAAGTAGTACTTCCATTCGAAACTTCCAGTTACTGAAGTTTGTTCCATCAAATTAGGGTATCTTGTATTTTTCATCCTCCATGACTTCGAAATATTTCTGGAACCTCACCCTTCTTTAATGAATGCTTTTCACGATAGTGTTTAGCAACGTGACAACGTGACTGGGGCCATAACCTGTTGAAATGTTATTCCTTTATTGAACACTATCGATTACACATTAAGTTACTACTGTTAAAAATACAAGCACTTGATCGTACAAATAATACACCGTACGCCTTTTTTAACCTTAACATTTTATTAACGCGGGAACAAAGCTTAGCATTAGTAGTGAAGTAAGTTACAAGTGTTGCCAACGTTTTGATTGTCAAAAACTCAACATCATTTTCAATTGGATCACATGATCTTAACGTTTACCGTAAGTTAACGTGATGGTTGCGATAACTCGCTTTAAACGGATTGAACACTACTTAATTTTGAACTTGCCTCCTCAATTTAGAACAAACGTGGCGCCTGCATGGCCACACTCTCATTCAGGCACTCTAATCTTGATTAGCCGTCAACGGATGTTACATTGTCTTAGACTAGAGACGTTCTTATACTAGACAATATCAGACACCTTTCTCTCAAAGATTAAGCCTCTGAGGAATCTTGGTTCTTCGTCCATAACGGGATGTTTTAATAGGTATTAGATGACATATTTGTTATATTAGGTATATCTGGGTTAGTATTTGCTATTGGAGGTTCTCTTACATCCTCAGGTACATTTTCAATCACAGTTTGTTTACTTTCACTGTTTTCCGGAAGCAATTGAGGTTCGAGAATAAAGTCGTTATAATTAGTTTTAGTAAAGCCTAGAACACAATGCTTAAGTAAAAGTTTTAAGGAAACTTAATAAAATTGAAATCTTATACACTTTACTTATAACAAGACATAATGCTTAAAGATAAAGTTTAAGGGATTTTAAAATTGACCAATCAAACTGAACCAAATGACAGCTAGCAATCACTAATCTAAAAATTATTGAATGCAATCAGTACAATCATGGATACTGCCCAATATAAATCACAACAACGATTTTATTCTCATACCTGTGTCAATTAAAAGTTTTAAATTATATTCTGGAATGCATACAAAAAATAATATACTAAAATTGCAATTGTGAAATTCAATTAACCGGCATTCTCTAAATAGGCTACTTGTGGAAATTTTTCAGGGTCTAAATTTTCTCTGTCTTCTTCGTCTTAATCTAATTTAGAGCTATCATTTAAATGGAGAGAATTGTTTTGATTATCGTTAATTTCATCGTAATTTTGTTCATAATAATCGGGTTGGCAATTTTCTTCGCTATTTTCTTCGAAAACGAAATTTTGTTGAGGTTGTGAATTTCGTGAATTAAAGTTTTGAAAAGCATGTGGAGGATTTGAATTTCTTGGTAAAATTGCGGTCTAAGAGTTTTTCTGGTTGGTACTGACATGGGTGTTGGCTTTGGTTGAAATGGAATTTTACCGCTGCTAGGTTTAAAAACATTTATGGGTTGTTTGTTTTGTGGATTTCCGAATACTTGTCTATTCGTGAAAAATTTTTGTTGTGGTACAGGTCGTGATTGTATCGGTATTGGTTGAGATGGGAAATGTTGACGTCGAGAATTGTGAGGTGAAAAGGATTGTGATGCAAAAGGTTGAGGCATAGTTGTTTGTACAAATGAAAAACTTGAATTATGAATATTATATTATTATATTAATTATTATTATATTAATTTTTGGAATTTGTTTCTGTTGTGTAAAATTTTGGGGTAATGTATTGTTATATTTCTGATGTTATGTTTCTAATGTTTTCTTCTTCTTTAATGAAATTAATTGCTTTAGTTAAATTTTTTGGTCTAACGCACCGTAGATTGTCTTCAGGAACGATCTAATCATGACAGATGAATTCCCTGGCAAACATTTTCTTACAAATTTCAATAATTTCGTGCTCTGTCATGAGTAGTAGGGATAGGCCGATTCTGGAACCTCCTCCGACCTTGACGGAAAAATTCAAGGTCAAGGTCGGAGGAGGTTCCAGAATCGGCCTATCCCTGACGTGACCTTCACCATAACCTTGACATGGAGGAGGTTCCACTTTCAAGGTCAAGGTCGGAGGAGGTTCCAGAATCGACCTACCTCTGACCTTCACCATAACCTTGACGTGGAGGAGGTTCTAGGTTCAAGGTTAAAGTCGGAGGAGGTTCCAGAATCGTTCTTGAGGTGACCTTGAAATGACCTTGAAATGTCCTTAAAATGTCCTTGAAATGACCTTGAGGTAACCTTGAAATGACCTCGAGATAACCTTGAAATGACCTCGAGGTAACCTTGAAATCACCTTGAAACGACATTGAGGTGACCTCTGAACGACCTTGAGGTGACCTTGATGTGACCTCGAAATAACCTTCAGGTAACCTTGATATGACTTTGAATGTAACCTCTTGAGGTGACCTTGATGTGACCTTGAAATGACCTTCTGGTAACCTTGAAATGACCTCGAGGTAACCTTGAAATGACCTTGAGGTGACCTCTGAACGACCTTGAGGTGACCTTGATGTGACCTCGAAATAACCTTGAAGTAACCTTGATATGACTTTGAATGTAACCTCTTGAGGTAACCTTGAAATGACCTTAATGTGACATTGAAATGACCTTGATGTGACCTTGAAACGACCTTGAGGTGACCTCGGAATGACCTTGAGGTGACCTCGAAACAACCTTGATCTAACCTCGAAGTAACCTTAACATGATCTTCAAACCACTTTAACCTTAAAGTATGTAGCATACATAAGGACGTGTATAATTTCGTACCTACAGATGAAGCGTGACACTCACGTTGAGTTAACCTATTGTATTGAACGTGATCGAAGTAACAGTTCTAAAAACATGTTTGAGTGTAATCAGTGCGGAAAAGAATTTACGAGAATTGATAATAAGAATCGACACATGCGTACAGCATGTCACGGTAAACGTTTGAAATTAAATGAAGCCGGTCCATCCAAAGTTCTTGACCCCGTGAACGTTGTGAAATGTGATGTGTGCGAAATATACGTTAACAGAAAGTGTTTGTCGGCACACCTACGCAGTAATTCACATGAAAGCAATGCTTTTGTAATTGTTGATAATGGTGTAGAAAAGATAGCGGGTGCATTCGGTGATAAAATTGTTTCGTATCGTATCACCGAACCCTACAACTATGTGGACGTTGACGACTTTACGTATAATATTCAAGAAAAAGTATTAACTTTGGTTCATAGTATATTGGATATACATAAAGCGTTAAAATGGAATGTGGAAATTTTCGGAGTGTATTTCTTGGATTCTAAACAAAGTACCGAGATAAAATCTTTCAATACCAAAAATAAAATAACTTGTTTTGGAACGGATATATATAATATATAACGGGACTTCGTGAATGAAATTCATGCTAAAATGTCAGAATTTCAGGAGCGAGATTCAGGTAAAGAAAGTAATTAATATATTCTTTTGGAATAATGTATAATGTTGTAAATATTGTTGCAGGGTGGACTTTGTGCAGAATTTTGTATATGGAAGTCAACATTAATAAATATAATCCGTTGAAAGCATCCAGCTTCATGTCATTACCGGCTTCAATAAGTGCGAAAAAAGCAGTGATAAACGTTAGAAATAATGACAACGCTTGTTTTGCCTGGGCGATAACATCAGCGATGTGTCAACCGACAGGTCTTCCTCAAAGGATATCTTCGTATCCCCATTATGACACGGTAGCAGATTTCACAGATTTAGAATTTCCACTGAAAGTTTGTGATGTAAAAAAATTTGAAAGTCAGAACAATATTTCTATAAATGTTTATGGACTTGCTTCCCATTATAACGGTAACGTTATAGTCTATGAAGTTGTAGGACCGTTACATTTTACTAAAAATCGAAAAGATATTCATATAAATTTGTTATTGGTTGATGACGGTAACGAAAATACTCACTATTGTTGGATTAAAAATTTATCGCGTTTAGTGTCAAAACAGACGTCACACCACGGTCACGAGAAATATATTTGTGAAGGATGTTTAATATACTTTCCATGTGTAGAAAAATTGCAACGACATGAAAGAGAAGATTGTAAAATTATCAAAACAATTTTACCATCAGCAGAGTTAAAAATAAATAAATATGGTGAATCTATCCCAGAAAATATATTACAATTTGAAAATTTTGAGAAGCAATTGAAACTGCCCTTTGTTGTGTACGCTGATTTCGAGGCTTTACTAAAACCATTAGATAGAGTTGAACCAACTCCAGATAAGTCTTTCACAGTTAAATGTTATGAACACGAACCTCATTCTTTTGCGTATTATATTAAGTGTAGCTTTAATAACAATTTGTCAACATTAAAGTTATATCGCGGACAAAATGCTGCTACTGAGTTTATAAAATCGTTAGAAAAACATATTAAAGAGATTTATGATAAATATTTAAGTAAAATTAAACCAATGCTTGATTTAACACGAGAAGAAAAAGAGGCCTACGACAGCGCAACGATGTGTCATATTTGTGAAAGACCAATATTGGATGTTAAGGAAAAAGTCCGTGACCATGAAAATTTAACTGGAGCGTTTAGAGGAGCTGCTCATTCGGTGTGTAATGTTAATTTTAAAATACCAAAATTCATTCCAGTTTTCTTTCATAATCTTTCTAATTATGATAGTCATTTATTTGTGAAGACGATGGCATTAGAAGGAGAGGACGTTGATGTGATCGCGCAAAATAAAGAAAAATATATATCTTTTTCGAAAATAATACACGTAGGGGATAAGATAGATTGTAAAGGAAAAAAGTGCAAAGTTTATTTCAAAATAAGATTTGTAGATTCTTTTCGTTTCATGCAATCGTCTTTGGAAAAATTAGGCTCATACTTGGAAGATTGGCAATGTAGGGAAATTAGGAAATATTTCAATGATGATGAAATGTTTAAATTAGTACGTCAAAAAGGGGTTTTCCCATATTGTTTTATTAACTCATTCGAGAAATTAGATTATCCCACCTTACCTTCTAGAGAAGAATTTTATGACGTGCTTTATGATGAACACATTAGTGATGAAGATTATGAAAGAGCACAGCGCGTTTGGAATTTATTTAATTGTAAAAGTATGGGTGATTACAGCGATATATATGTAACATCAGATATTTTATTATTAGCAGACGTATTTGAAAATTTCAGAGATCTTTGTATTGATAATTATAAACTTGATCCTTGCCATTTTTTCACAGCTCCGGGATTAAGTTGGGAAGCAATGTTACGAATGACGAAAATTAAGTTAGAATTATTGCAGGATGTTGATATGTTACACTTTTTCAGAATGTGTATTCGTGGTGGAGTGAGCATGTGCACTAAAAGAATTGAAAACGCTAATAATAAATTTTTACAGAGCTTTGATTCAAGCAAGGCAATTAATTATTTACTTTATCTTGATGCTACAAATCTCTATGGGCATGCGATGTGTTCGAGATTTCCATGGGGAGAATTTACTTGGTTAAGCAGAGAAGAAATTAACAATCTTAACATTTCAGAATTAGAAGAAAATTCAGATGTTGGATACGTATTCGAAGTAGATTTGGAATATCCGACTTATTTACATGAAAATCACAACGATTTACCGTTTTGTCCGGAAAACATAATTCCACCAAAATCAAAATATAGTAAACTTATTCCAAATCTCTGTAACAAAACCAAATACATAATTCACTATTTAAATCTAAAGCAATGTTTGGAACATGGTTTAACATTAATTCAAATCCACAGGGCAATTAAATTTAAACAGTCTCGTTGGTTAAAAATATATATAGACTTTAATTCACAGAAACGAGCTGAAGCGAAAAACGAATTTGAAAAAAATTTTTACAAGTTAAATAATAATAGTGTCTTCGATAAGACCATGGAAAATGTTGAGAATCGCGTCGACATTAAATTAGCTACCAAGTGGGAAAGTCATAATCGGAGACCGGGAGCTGAATCATTGATTGCTAAACCGAACTACAAATCGAGTAAAATTTTTAGTGATCACCTGACCGCAATAGAATTAACCAAAGTACAAGTAAATTATAACAAACCTTTATACGTAGGATTTTGTGTTTTGGAAATATCGAAAACAGTAATGTACGAGTTTTATTATAATTTCATAAAACGAAAATATAACAATCATGCAGCTCTATTATATACCGATACGGACAGTTTAATATTATCCGTTAATACTGGTAATGTGTACGAAGACATAAAGCAAAATTTAGATAAATTTGATACTTCAAATTACCCAACAAATAACATTCATGAAATGCCTCAAACTGAATCAATTATTGGAAGATTCAAAGATGAATACGCCGGACAAGTAATAGAATCGTTCGTTGGTACAGGTGCGAAAGCCTATTGTGTAAAGCTTACTTCAAAATGTACTAAGAAAGCGAAAGGTGTTAAAAAATATGTTATAGATAAATATTTAACTGTGGATGACTACAAAGAAATTATTGAACGAGATGGTTTCATTTTCAAAAAAATGTACGTGTTTCATTCAGATTTTCATACGGTGTACACAGAGTTGAAAAATAAAGTTGCATTATCATCGAAAGATGATAAACGTTATATTTTGGATGACAAGATTCATACTCTCGCACGGGGTCATTATAAAATTGCTGATATAGAAAGAGATAGAAAACTGAAAGAATTAATTGAAGAATTAGAAAAGGAATTAGAAAAAAGTAATACAAATAGTAAATAGATTAAATATGTTTCATTTATAATAATATACTACAAAGTAAATACGTTATTTCGTAAAATATATTTATTGTAAATAATGTATGTTTCTAATTATAGTTAATAAAAAGTTATTATAAAACATTGCGTTTTGATATCCAAGCATTATGTTTAGAACTTAATCCTAAATAACTAACTAGTGCTTTATTACCTTTTTTTCTCAACACATTAATTAAATATACATCAGGATGTTTCACTTTTTGTAATTCGTACTCATAAAACCCACCAAGTATAGCTTCACCGTCAGCGTCTTTAATTAGGTATGTTCGGGGATTAGTATTCTGCACTGATGAAATTGTAAATATTTCGTTAGACCAATTTGGAGTGTACATTTTCGCAAATGCTTGTCGATATTTGCTGATGCGCACTCCAACTTTAAATTTTGCACTTCTTGGATCCACAATTTTAATATTGCTGTAGACGGACTGTAAAATAGTTTTCGCATTTCTTTGATTTATCTTACTAGGTTTGTAACCCGTCGTACTGTGAACTGTGTTGTTGTATTCTTCGATTAGTTGTGGTAATAACTTGAACCAGCTGAAATTTCCTTGCATGCTAAATTCTTTCCACATTTTGTGTTTTAATGTTCTATTAAAGCGTTCAACTATCGAACTTTTTAAATTAGAATATGTGCTGTAGTGATTAATTTTATACTTCTTCATTAAATCTTGAAAGTCTGCATTGTAAAATTCCTTTCCGTTATCTGTTTGCAGATTTCTCGGTATAGAATTTATACCTTCAGATAAGATTGTTTGAAAAGCTTTGGTTACTTCTTTACCTGTCTTGTTTTTTAATGCTATTCCCCAAGCAAATTTAGAAAATGTGTTGATCACAGCCAGAATGTACTTGTATCCTTTGTTTATCTTTGAATAAGGAAGCATTTCAATTAAATCTGCTTGGAAGAGATCTCTGAGACCTTTTATTATAACTCGACGACGGCGAAAGTTTTTCCTTGCTGGTTTGTGCAGTTCATCGACAACATCACGTTTTACAGTCGATGATAGATTAGACATTTTCAGTTAGAACTCGTTTCCTTATAATGAATTCAACAAATAATGCAGCTCCACAAACTATAGCTGTGCAAGAAAACGAGATTTTATCTCCCACATTCAACGTTCTTCCAATTAAAGTATCAGTACAATTTATACCGTTGATAAATACTTCCCTGTTCCAAGGTTTATGAAAAATTGCTTTTTTAACCACGCAAGTTTCTTTAATCGTATACGTCGTTTGATTACCTCTATTTGAAAGAATAAATTCGCCTTGGTCATTTATCTGGTCACTTTGAAAATCTAATAATGTTTCGTAAAATAATTGTCTAGAAACAATATGTTTGAGAACTGTATGTTTAGTAATGTGCCTTCCAAACTTATCAATGGTCATTGTGAACTGACCAACAAAGATGTGAAACTGAAGAATAACCTCGATATCATCCAGCTAAATACTTAAAATTTACGAAATAATTTTGGCTTCTTTCAATTCTTCGATAATAGCTATAATCTCATTGGTATGTCCTGTATGACCTGCAGATTCTGATGCTTTCAATAAACGTAATCGTTCTACTACTTCATTAGCATTATCCCAGTATTGATACTGTGTACAACTGTTAGGTATAAGTTCTTTTTCTAAAGCTCCACCTGTTTTCCAGCTTCGAGCCCACCAAACGTTTGGTGGTTTTCCCTGCATTATTGGTTTTATAATATGTGTATACTTATATCCTTTACTTGCAGATATTCGGCCAGAAGGATTATAATTTACTTTAAATGCATGAGTTCTTCTCAATGTATCTCTATAGTCACGTACATCGTGAAATGTAAATTTCTCAGGAGCTTTCTTAAAAATCAGTTCATATAAACCCTTTGTACCTTTATATGTTAAGTCTCCTATTACAAGATCACGACCATCAAACGCAACTTCCGCGGCACCAATAAACAATTTCTCATCATGTTTTCTTACACCGTATTTGGTGTCAAATTCATTTTCCACATCAACATTAAATCGTGTAATATAATCACGTGGTAACGGATCAATTTGTTGTAAAGCAGCCTGTACCTCTGGTGATTGTAATTTAGATTGTAGTATTGATTTCCTTTCTTGTAAAAGAGTACGAGCATGAGCTTCGGATTCGTCTAAAGGGACACTACTGCTATCTGTATGAAACTCTTCAGCTTCGTCATAAGCAGATTTTGATGGTGGAGATTCAGGTTCTCCATGAGAGATGTCGTGAATTTCTTCTTCTTCTTCTTCTAAGATGGAAGGTTGTTTCTTTCCAATTTCACGACCAACTGGTGTTGAAGTACTCACATCATGCTTTTCTGACCATGTAATTTGTGATGAAGGATCAGATTTTAATTTAAAAAGAGGTCTTTTTCGTATGAAATAACTTTTCGGGTCGCCTTTAAAGCCTTTTTCACTGGCTTCGTACGATTGTTGCTCTTCTTTTGTAGGTAAAATACTGCGAACAACATCTAGCTTATTGACAATATCTCTTAGTGGTTCCACAATAGGTGAATAAGTCGCCTGAAGGTATTTTTTGATTGCTCAATATGATGTTTTGATCGTTCGATATCGGACTTAAGTGTTTTTAATTTAGTACGCAAACTTTCACGTGCAGTAGCTAATTCAGCTTTAAGTTTATTACTCATAGCGCATCCGTTTCCTTTAACGCCATTTACAACACTGAAGAACAATGTTAAAATGTAGTGGTTTTAATGGTTTATATAATTGTCGAATCCTTTACGATATCTACCTCCGTTGATAGTACAGTCAGTATCAATAACTAAAAAACCAAACGGTTCCTTCCAACAAGCGTAGCATATATCACGAAACTGGTCAAAGGTCATGTCTCCATACACATGATCATCAAAAACATGTTTTAGATTTGTAGAATCTTGCCGAAATAACACTAAGAAATTACAATTATCACGAATCATTTGTTTTGGAATTGCACTATAAGTTTGACTTAAATAAAAACAATCGACATTTTTATGGCGTCCAAAAGAGAAGTATTCTTTAATTACATTTTGTGTAGTACATTGAACGTCATCAAAAACAACAACTGAATATTCTTTTACATTTGCAGGGGATACCATCTTATCAGTATCAGAAATTTCAAAGTAACCTATCTCCGGCACTGTAGGCAGTAAATGTCTAAGAAAGTTATACTTTTCTTGAGATAAGGTCTTACAACAAATGTATAAATTTTTGAAATGCAGCCCATTGGCGTTTACCAACAAAGACACTATCAAATTACTTTTACCACTTCCACTTTTACCACTGATTATGGCACGTTTAGTTGATCCTCCGAAAAGAGCACTGTGACGTTTAAAGGTTTCGTTTATGATTGCATCATCAAAATTTTGTATAGGTAACTTTAGAGACTGCTGTTTAAACTTCATATTTCTAAAACAGTACTTTTCTGAAACGGTACTTTCATTCTTTACCAATTGCGGCACTCTATTATTATGTTGTAGTTATTAATATCATCTGCTATTTATAGTAAAAATGCGTGTTGTAAGAAAAGTTATATTTATAACTTAAACAACAAAAACAACTATAACAAAAACAACTATAAATAACTTAAACTAAAAACTATAAATAACTTAAACTCTACCAGAGCGCCTCCACCAAACTAAATACTATAAATAACATAAACTAACAGAGCGCCTCCACCGTAGTCTCGCCCAACCGACAGGGCGATCTACCGCTCTAATCTAATCTAATCTGGATCACTCTAGAACTTATTCCGGCCAATATATTGCTGTAAGGGGGTGTTGCGGTCTTCGAAATCTCCTCTCCATCCAAGTTCTAAAGTGATCCAGTTTACTACAATCTTTAGTCCAATCTTCACTAATCTTCACTGTAAAAGTAATGTTATTAAAAATGTTGAAATGTAATAATAAAAAAACAAACACATGACTCATCCATCTCGGTGGATGATGGTGCAGCCTCCACTTCCACCTGCACCTGCACAGTCTTAGCCGCTGGTGCAGGGAAGAGCGGCTGAGCCGCTGGTGCAGGGAAGCGCGGTTGAGGCTGCGACCCCAACACAGGCGGCACAAAAACTCCTCGTTTCACACGTCTCAAACGGATACGATGGGGTGCCGCCACTTGCTGCTCTGGCGGTGGCCGTTCCGGCGTCGCCGTCAGCGTTGGTGTTGGGGTGTACGTCGGTGAGATTGGTGATGGTGAGCTGGGTGGAACTTGCGGAAACCCTTCGGACCAATAATTAATGGTCGCGGTTTCCGCATTTAACAGAGTTCCATCTGTTAACTGGATGAGTACAAAAATAATATACCTGTAAACTGTAAAACTAAAACTAAAAATAATTGACTCACTTTCAATTCCACCTGCTCTAGGACAATGGACTTTATTGTACATCCATTGGATCCATTGGTTGAAGACATCTGTAAATTGAATAACTTTAATAATACAGATGTCTCATTAGGTATACTTTATACCTAATCTCTTGGGAACAACTTCATTTGAAGAACAAACCATTGAACAACAATAACACAGGCATATCTACCTTAAGAATTATCATAAAGTAGATATGTCTGCGGCAAGATTATGAAATAAATCTTGGATTAGCCTCAGACGGTCCTGTACAAGCAAAATTTTATCGTATTGTTCGCTCAAAGCCCGGTCAGTCGGAGACCTTAGGTGAACTATACGCATGATTTCGCCACATGTTGCTAACTCGTCCGTGACTTTTCTAAGATTTCTCTCACCCTGTAAACAATAATTCCTTACTTCAGGCATTATTCCATCATAATAATTTTGGACTGCTGTTGAGATAACTCTAGATAAATTGGAAAAGGGTTCTTGTAAAGGAATAAAGGGTAAGGGTTCTTGTAAAGGAATAGAGGGTAAGGGTTCTTGTAAAGGAATAGAGGGTGCTGGTGCTTGTGAAGGAACTGGTTGTGAAGAAACGAGTGGTTCTGAAGAAATGATAGGTGTCGACATTCGGGGCTGCAGTGGTTGTGAAGAAACGACCTGAGGTGCTGGAATTTGAGGTTCTGGGGATGGTTGAATCTGAATATTGGAAATAATGTTAACTCTGTTAACATTATCCCCAATAGGTGATTGAGCTGGTGATAATTGAGATATCTCCATTGATCGGTCTGATATATTAATTATCTCAGAATCACCAGATTCATTAGGATTTAGCGGGATATTATCTGCAACAACTCGAAGTTGCGACTGACCTAACAACTCCGCACTAGACTTTTGCTTAGACAAAAACATTGAGTCTGAGTCATTTTGCGGCGAACGTAAAGATGAAAGGATAGCTGCTCTTCGATTAACAATCCTAGTCATCCTTTGTTGACGCCTAAATAACGCATACTCATGTTTAGGCAACCACAAACTTTCAGCGGTCCTTAGATGAGAAGATTGACTACCTCGCCGCGTACATCTGCGATTACCCCGCGTACATCTGGTACCCCGCGTACATCTGGATTCACGAGAAAGAACGTCATAAAGTTCAGAAATAGAAGCAGGTGCAAGTGTAGAAATAGGAGCAGCTTTAGAAATATGAGCAGGTTTAGAAATAGGAACAGATTTAGCAGCAGCATGTTTAGAAACGATAGATTTTGCGGTGGAAACGGTGGAAGTAACGATAGGAGTAACTATTGATTGTTGGGAAACTAGTGAAACGGATTGAGTGGGCTTAAGAACGGATTGGATAGGTTTAAGAAAAGATGAAATAAGGGGTTGTGCGGGTTGAACGGAAACTGCTTGAAGTGACTTTGAAGGAATTGAAGGAATAATGGCTATAAATTGAGGAATTTGAGTTTGAAGCGGAATTTGAGTTTGAAGGGATTGTGTTTGAAGCAGGGGTTGTGTTTGAAGGGACAGGGGTTGAATTGTAGACGGGGTTACTTGAGTTTGAAGGGGTTTTGTTTGAATTTGAAAAGAAGTAGACGGGGTTAGTAAATTTTGTTGAACCGGTTGAATTTGAAAAGAAATATTCGGCGTTAGTAAATTATTTTGACTTAAACGATCTATCTCGTCACCAAGTACGGTCAAGGCAGAATCAACTACACCTTCCTGGAGGAAGTAGCCATTGTCAATGTCATTCCACCAGGATGGCACAGCATTTGCCTGAGTGGTAACTGCACTCTGAGAAGTTTCTGGAAGTGCAGAAACCACGCTAGTAGTAATTGAAGTTGAAGGATTAGTATCCTGCAAATATTGTTGTAAAATTGAACGTTCTTCATTTCTGCCACCAATATTCGACATTACTGTTATGTAAAAACACGGGATGCATTAAAACATATCATTTTAGTAATCGTATATAAAAAATACAAAAATACTCACTATTAGATTGTAGGATTGATGATTTGAATAATACAAGATCTGCAAGGAACAAGGAACAAAAACAGTATTAAATTGTATTATCTTCAAATGTATTATCTTCATTAATAAAGAATGAACAGCATTATATTATGATAAATAATAAAGAATTAAAAGAGGACTTACCAGTACTGTTGTAGAAAGCACTTATGATGTTAACTGAACGGAAAACTTCTTATATACCAAAAAAGTGAACGTTAAACCTTCAGAAATAATGTAATGGGGATTGTTTCATATTTGCAGGAATTGTTTAACATTTGTAATATCTAAAGGTTACATAGATGATGCAATAGGAAATTTCTATCATGTATTTCAATAACATCTAGAGGTTACATACCAGACGGGTGTGGGAATTTTTTATGACATCCTATTTTCCAAGGCAAAATGGGAGGAGACTGGACAAGGTTTAATGGGAGGAGACTGGGCAAGGTAAAATGGGAGGTCACTGGCCAAGGTAAAATGGGAGGAGGATGATCAAGGTTTAGTGGGCGGATTCGCCCCTCCCCGCCCCCCCTGCGAAATGAATTAGAAATGAATTTGCCGTGTCGTAACTTTCTCTTACTTGCTCTATTTTATATTATTGTGATTCATTTCAAATCGAAGAACGCAACGTGTCTTGAACACATGTAGTTATTTTAATTCATATCCTGATTTGCCTCGACTGTAAATTAGTAAATTATGTTAAATTGTTTAACATTTCTAATATCTAAAGGTTACATAAATGATGCAATAGGAAATTCCTACGCAATCGAATGCATAATGCAATATATGCAAAATATGCAATAATGTAAAAAAATATCAAGTTATTTCCTTTTAAAACTGTCTGATATAAGTTTATTTTGATTCTATAAAAAACTAAACACGAACGAAAATGTGTTTTGTTTTTACGATTCGTTTCTATACAGGGTATTTCAAAATCTTAACGCTTCAGTAATTATTATAAATAACGAATAAAGCAAGGTGTTCGTTTTGTTTTTACGATTCGTTTCTATACAGGGTATTTCAAAATCTTAACGCTTCAGTAATTATTATAAATAACGAATAAAGCAAGGTGTTCGTTTTGTTTTTACGATTCGTTTCTATACAGGGTATTTCAAAATCTTAACGCTTCAGTAATTATTATAAATAACGAATAAAGCAAGGTGTTCTTTTTGATTTCTTTTATTATAATAATTAAGCATAATTACATAAATTACAATTCATCTTACGGGGCGCTGGACCGTCTATTGCGTCGCTGAAATCCAATTGGAAACAATGATGGTGTTCACAGATTCTGAACATTTGTAGCTCAGCTTTCAAACGATCAGGAAGCTTATTGTAGACAAATTCTAGATCAGTAGATGTGACCTTGTGAGCTAAATACCATTTGGGGAAGTAAATTAAGTCCTTGTCAGGTATATCAGTGAACGAATGGTCTGTTTCATACTGCTTCATAACATTACCAACCTTTTCTACTGTGTGTTTTATAATTTGCTTGCAAAAAAGACGTCTCAGCGAATCCATCGCGAAGCTGAACTTTTCTTTCAATAACTAAGAACCAAAGTTCCCTCACAATATATCACAAATGCTAATTCCTTTGGATTAAACCAAGGTTGGCTACTTTCACGATGGTAATATTTTTCTTGGAATCTAGAATACATATCGTATAGGATGGCGTATTTATTATTCTCAATGTCGATGTCTAAATTATCATATGGATATCGTTCACCATTTAGAAATACTGTTAAAGATTTTAACTTAACATCATCAAACAGACTCATGTTAGCATCGACAACACCCTTCCTCTTAGTCTGAAAAGCAATAATTATATATCTTGGCGTTTCTAACTGTGGAGCAGTTTTTACTGTCCATGAATGATTTGTAGTAGTTGGAAGGGAAGGGTACTCGTGTAATTCCCAGCTCCTAAAAGGGACCTGTATTTCAACATCTCTATCTGTTATCCTCGTTAAAACCAATTGCTCTCGCAATCCTACTGATACATGCGGCATCCTCCATACAATTTTATCAATTGTTAATTTGATTTTTTCAGCCGTATTACTTTCAAAAATTGCATCACCGTCATCATTCGTTCTAATCAACACCAGTTCCTGCCTCATATTCAAGATTATCTTTCTATAATCTTCCCCAAAACCTAACAATGTCTTTAAAGGTACGCTTGCTGCGAAATTTCCCTTAACGTCGAGTACATTGCTTATTCTTGCGTTCTCCTGAAGCCATCCTGCATTTTCCAATTTTATTGTTTCGTTGGGAGTAAAAGAAAAGTAACCTTTCATCGTGGACGTTACCCCAACATTTCTTACCGAATCCACCTGCACTCCATTCAGAAGATATCTAATCTCGCTAAACATATAAGCCACTGGATTATTTATCAACTATGCTGTAGGACTATGCTTGGTATTATCGCTAGCCAAACGAAGTCTTCCCTCTACATACAAATAACTTTCACATGGTAAAGTGTAATTGTCAATTTCCGGAACTGTTATTCGAACTTCATCGTTATTACCAAATGATGAACCGAATGGTAAGTGTGAATGATACTCAACGTTAGTTATTGAAGTATCCATTTTAATTTTATCAGTCCCTCCCAAAATATCCATTTTGTTTAGGTAATAATTGATTTACGTACAATGTTGGTGCTCACCCTTTGACGGTTATGTCACTTCTACAGAATAATTCTCTTTAAGAGTTTTTAAATGGTACTGTTCTCTTTCTCTAAATTAACACATTATAACCTAAACTCTTTAAATACTTTTTATTTTCTCGTGTCAATTTCAATTTTTTTTGTCGACAACAATTCAGCATATATTTTCGTGGCTTAAATAATATATTACGTCTTATTCTATCCCACTTCTTTTGTTTCGGATAACCACTGTCGTAGATAATCATTGTGTAAACCTCTTCAAATGAAGTCTTATAGTAACTACTTCGTTTCTAAAGTTAACCAAACGATTCTCTTGATCTAAGAGTCGAACGACTAATCTCGTAATTACCTTCACGGTCACTGGCAGATAAATAGCTTGAAGAGGGGATTCTATTATTTTAAATCCCGGTGGTACGTTTGGAAAGAAATGATACAACACATGACCAGGTTCTCCGTTATTATAAGACCCACCGGTCAAATTACACTCTATTCTTATAGCATTGACGTTGTTTATATCGACTGGAAAATCACCGATGTTGTTGTCGTTTTCCTTCAATATTCTCGGTTCAAATCCCAACAATCTTCCCAATGAATTAGGTTGACTAAAATCGAGCTTAACCGAACTGTTTATGGTTGCCTTTAAAGTATTATTATTTCCATGAATGTTTATATAATCAAGAATATTGTTATTTTGAAAATAATCTTTCAGAAATTTATTAATATCATCGAGTTCATATGTGTCTGTAGGTATATCGATAGTTTTCCAAGCAGACTTTTTTCCTCTTTCTTCATAATGTATTAAATTATTACTTTCATCTATGTTAGGTATTGCGTTAAACGTCTCAAAATTTAACATACACATTTCATAGGTTGCGTCTTCGCTCAGGTATATTGGTGGATTAAACTCACAAACTAAAACCGATTCATTTCCCGTTAGAGTAAATGTATACGAAATCGGTGAAGATTCCATGTTGACAATCTTTCAAGAACTAAATCCTTACTTAACTTGTAAGGCTATTAAAAACTGTAGACATAATTGTCCACAATTTTGTGAATTCGATTTTTGATATCTTTCATAATTATAATTAATAACGCCTACTCCGTTTGACAAAAGATATTTTTCCACTTCCAATGGAGGTCGTAGATCTCCATAACTATCAAAATACTTTACAGTTCTACCTCTTTTGTAATATGCTACCCAATGCGTTCCTTCACCAGAATTGTCATCTAAATTTATAATTCCACTTTCATGTTCCCATATTTTTTTAGGTAATGTATCTCTCATAAACACTCCTCGAAAAAATGGTAATTTTAATATTTTAGCATACTTTAGTCTGTCAATGTTACTCAATGGTCGCCGAGGCAAATATTTCAGTTTTTTGAATTAGATGGTAAATATAATTCACATCCTGTTTTGTAAGGTTTAATGTAGAATCCACTTCCCACTGCTTTAGTTTCCATAGCCCTATTATGTCGTTCTGCCTCTTTCAATTGTTCTTTCCCAGCCTTTGCATCGTTTACCGCCTTAGCAATTGCAGCTGCACCGCCGCCGAGCGATCCTATTGCTCCCAAAGCTGCAAATAATGGAATTAAAGGTAAAAATCCTCCTCTCTTGGGAATTGGAATCACTCTTTGACGTGGAGGTCTTATTTTTTTGTGGTTTTTCTTTAAAACTGACTGTGCCAATTTAACATTTTCTAAGAGGCTCTTGTTACCACTGCGCGAAATGGCATGTCGAGCTTTCTTGACAGCTTCCCGAAATGATAATTCACCACCCCGCTTCCTCCGCTTAATCGTACGCTTTTTCTTCCCACTGTTCCCCATTCCGAACTTAGTCTTAGCTCGCATTATGGCGGCTACAGATAATGCTGATGCCCTCTCTCCAAGTCCCGCTTCTGAACTTTTAACTCTTTGTACTGCCGCTTGATACAATTTTCTATCTGCTTCGTGACGCTTATCTAAATCGTCACTTAACGAATATGCAATGTCGTGTTGCTTACACGCTTCATCCAATACATTAACACCTCTGTCTCCTCTTTTAAGTCGAGTATCTAATTTTGTACCTGGACCGCAGTAGTTGTAACCTGGTATATGTATCTCTATTGGCAGTTTATTAATTAACGTATTAAGTAAACCACGACCTTTTCGTTTTACACTACTTCTCAAAATGTGGTCTCTCTTGACGCGACGCCGCATTTATGGCTTTTGTTTCTAACAGTTGACGATGATAATGTGTACTACTCTGATACTCTTGTCGCTAAACATTATATATCAAAACTTATTAGGTGAGTAAATGATAAAACTATTGTCAGATAATTTTATTTTATTTTACAGTAATATGTACATAATGAATCAAAACATTTACATAGTAACGGCTTTATGCATACTTATGTCACACATTAATTTATTAATTCCGAACATTATTAATTCATTTGTAATCGCCCCTTTCTCAGATATTTCATTATTGAGAAATGCTTTGACAGTTAGCTTCACGTCACCATCCATAACACTCACGCATGGAATCATGTTGGAGTAGAATGTTTTATAATTCAGTTGCTTCAAAACCTCCAAACGATATGATATAATATCACACAATTTCCATAATTCCAATAAACCCTTATAAGATATATACAGTGTCTCGTCACCTCTTTCTAATTTCAATATTTTTGTTCCTTCGATACGTTCGAAAGATGCCTTTACCGAAGCAATTTTCATTACCGGATAAACAGTTTTTTTCTCGGTAAAATATGATTTTAATGTGTAGTTATAAGAACAGAATTGTTTCCATTCTTCTTCTAAAAACGATATGCTCTGCCTTTTAGTACCCATAATGCGTATTACAGGATCAAAAAATGTTTCGGCACACAGTCCCACACAAACCCACTTCGTGCGGCTCTTATTTAAAAAATATACACTTTGAGCTAACAATGGTAATTGGTCCACATCAGCCACTTCACTTACTTCTGATATCTCTGAAGGTGCTTTCTCGCTAACATCATACTGACGCAAATCTTCATCCGTGAAAAAAGGTTGAGACAATACTTCAAATTGAAACTCGTTTCGAAATGAGGACATATTCAAATCTTGGTCATCCTGTTCTTTTGGTTTATCAACGTTTTGAGTGAGAAATCTTTTCTTCTGTACATCATCACCTTGATCATCCACGTGTCTTTTCTTCTGCTTCAGGAAATATTCCACTTGTTTAGACGTCACTATTAAATACATAAAAAATATAAGAATTATATATGATTAGAAAAATATAATAAACTTACTTTTATATAGATCGATGATACACTATTAACTTTATATAACACGACTCACAGTTCTGCAACAACTGAATCAATTCACAAATTAACGGCCTTATATAACAAGATTTTAGGTGGGGGTAATACTAATTTAAATCCTCACCTCCTCCAACCACAAGGTCACTAAGCAGAAATCAACACTAGAACCTCCTCTGACCTCAACACCATTTTAAGGTTATCTGACTCTGGAACCTCCTCCACGTCAAGGTTATGGTGAAGGTCAGGGGTAGGTCGATTCTGAAACCTCCTCCGACCTTGACCTTGAAAGTGGAACCTCCTCCATGTCAAGGTTATGGCGAAGGTCACGTCAGGGATAGGCCGATTCTGGAACCTCCTCCGACCTTGACCTTGAATTTTTCCGTCAAGGTCGGAGGAGGTTCCAGAATCGGCCTATCCCTACTACTGTCATGGTTCTCAAAGGTTCAATTTCTACAAACCTAGAATAATAATCGGTCGCAATGAGATTGAGTTTGAGTCATGGCGTCTCACGAGACAGTCGCTAAACCAAGCTATATAAACAAAACCTGTAAAAGGTGTAAACAGACTGCCTTATCAGGCCTAAAATGTATCTCGTGCGGTTCCATATCCCACAATAGTTGTGTGGAATTATTAAAAAAAGAAAAAAACATTACTGTTATTGATAATAAATCAATTAATTGCTGTATAAATCTTGATAACACAAGTGAGGTGCCCATGCGCGTTGACCAGAGTAGAAGGATGGCTTCCCAAGAAGAAAAGGATGCACGCATTGTCGAAATTGTATACCTTAAAGAGCTGCTGAAACAGAAGGACCTGGTGATAAGCAATCAGTGTGACGTAATTAGTTGTCTTAAGCAGCAAGTAAGTCTACTGAATAATGTTAATGATTTCACGATCCAGCGGAGCAAAGTCAATACAACTCATTTAATCTCTGTGGATAGAGACAACAATCCTGAAATAAACAAAGATCAACGGTCATACGCAAACTCGTTAAAGGATCCTCCTCCCAAAAGTCGCTCCGTGCCTGCAGCCAAGGATGCAGCTAACAAAAACAAGAACGCGGCGGAAAGTGTAAACACAACCGTACCAGCTTCGCAGGAGCTGCGAGAAAAAACAATAAATACTAAAAATGCACCTTATAATGCACAAAAAAATGTTTTTAAGCCTAAAACTAAGCCAGTTATTGGCTCCAACAAAGCAGTCTCAACTGCAGCAGCGGTACCGAGGAAAGGATACATACACGTTTCCCGAATGCAACCTGATACTACAGAGGAATCCTTATGCAATTTTTTAAAAGCATCTGCACCTACCATCAATTTCTTATGTGCAAAACTAAAAAGCACAGAAACGATTTCATCTTTTAAGGTTGAATTTCCTTTGGAGCACCTGCAAGAAGCTTACGATCCTGATATCTGGCCGGCGGGAGCAACAATCAAAAGGTTCTTCTTCCCAAGGACGAAAAATTTTCAGAACGTGCCTTCCAATACTTTGAACAGGTAGAGGCTACTTCTCTCAGAATATGCCAACTTAATGTTCAATCCCTATTCAACAAAGTTGATCGTTTAGAAGTGTTTATTAATAACTGCAACCCTGATGTGATCTGCATCCAAGAACACTGGTGCAACAGTGTATCAATTAATCTGATGAATCTTCCCGGATATCAATTGAAATCACACTTCTGCCGTGAAGAGCACAGGGGTGGAGGAGTTCTAATCTATGTCAAATTGGGACTTGCTTCCCTACCTTTTGAGCTTACGTCTTATTGTACTGAGTCGCATTTTGAAATCTGTGCAATTAAAATCAAAGTTGGCGCTCTACAAATCTGCATATTAAATATATATAGGCCTCCTAGCGGTTGTTTGACGACCTTTTTTGATAATTTTACTTCCATTTTGCTAAAATGTAATTCATTCGCTTCTAGAGTATTCGTCTGCGGCGATCTAAATATCGATTATTTAAGTAACGGTAAACTTCGGCAATTGTTAAACGACCTTATTGACAGTTTTGGCTTAAGCGTCACTAATAACCAACCTACCAGAGTATACACGAATACCACTAGTTTGACTTCAACTACCAAAATTGACTATATAATGACCAATGTACGTCACTTAGAATCCTGTAACTCAAAAATAATCCACCCAAACTTGGGCGATCATCTTGCGTTGCTACTCGATGTAAATGTTCCGGTTAAGATTACAAATAATCCCGTGGTACCTTGTTATAAAAAATTTACTAGTAAATCACTTGATGTATTATGTGACCGTCTCTCGAAACAGAATTTTAATTCCAATTATTTGAGTTCGGTTGCGAAAGATGTTAATGCGGCGTTCAATGGCTTTATGAATGCGCTAAATAGTGAGATCGAGGCATCTTTATGTATCCCAAAATGTCCTTGTAAACCCTTGGCGTCTGGATGGATCAATGCATCAATCAAGGAGGCTGGTGATGAGCTAAAAAATCTGTACTGGCTCAAACAAAGTCTTGATGTACCTCAACTAAACGAAATTTACAATCAAAAGAAAAAATCATACAAGAAATTAATTTCTGAATCTAAAAAGCAATACTTCAGTAATGTAATTAAGAATTCCTATAACAAACAAAAAACGACCTGGAAAATCATTAATGAAAGTTTAGGGAGATCAAAACGCAGCTCCGAAATTACACTTAAATCTGTAGACGCTTCAATCTCGAATCCTTCCGAAGTTGCAGAAATTTTCGCGAAACATTTTTCTTCTGTTGCTGGTAATGCTCTCAAAAACTCTTTTGGCGTCCACACGACGGGTTCTCCTACGGTGGACCAACTTAACACCAAATCTTTTGCTTTTATTCCAACTGATTCTGCGGAAGTAATTAAAACTGTCAACAACTTGAAAAATAAGAATAGCTGTGGTCTGGACAACATATCTATTCGCATGCTTAAAACTATAGTCGAACATATCGCTGAGTCTTTGTCTCAAATTATCAACCAATCGGTCGAATCCGGGGTATTCCCGGATCTGTTAAAAACTGCAATGGTTGTCCCTGTATACAAGAAAAACGATGCACATAATGTGAACAACTATCGGCCCATCGCCATACTTAGCTGTCTATCAAAAGTTTTTGAAAAAATTATGTATAATCGGTTAAGCTCGTTTATCGACAGTTGTAACTTACTTTGTAATTGCCAGCACGGCTTTCGCGCGGGTAGATCGACTGAGGGGGCTGCGGCCGATTTTCTTGAGTTCACCTATAAAAAAGTGGATGAGGGTCATTTCGTTGCGGGCCTCTTCTTCGATCTTAGTCGCGCCTTTGATAGCCTTGATAGCAACTTTGTCGCGGATAAATTGTACAACTTAGGAATCAGGGGAAATGTACTGAACTGGTTTTTATCGTATTTAGACACTCGCAAAATCCGTGTTAAAGTGAATAATGCTCTTTCAACCGAACATAAAATGGAATATGGAGTTCCTCAGGGTTCTGTGTTGGGGCCTCTCATCTTTTTACTTTACTTTAATGATGTTGTCAAATATATTTCTGCTGACCATATTACTATTTTTGCAGACGACACGTCTATGGCAGTTTCTGCACGGACCCCGGAGGAACTCAATGCGAAAGTAGAGTATATTTCCACTCAATTTGGCGATTGGTGTCGTCGAAACAAATTAATACTTAACGTCAACAAAACCTGTGTAATTCAGTTTTATAATCGAAAGAATCCTGGTAATGTCACTTTCAATGTTAATAATAATTTCGTTGTTTCTAGTCCTTCTACCAAATTTCTTGGTATCTATGTCAATGATCAACTGACCTGGCAACAGCAAATTGATAATGTTTGCAAGCAACTCAACAAAGCCTATTTTGCTATTCTTCACCTTAAAAACATCATTAACATCGACCAATTACTGTCCATATATTATGCACTAGCTTATAGCCACCTTACTTATAACATAATCCTCTGGGGCAATGCACCCTACTGTTTGCGAGTTTTCACCGCCCAAAAAAGGCTCATACGTTTAATTTTCAACTTGATACCCAGACAATCGTGCAAAGACACCTTCATTAAGCACAGCCTGATGACGCTTCCGGCAATCTATATATACAAATGCCTTCAATACATTAAAGTCAATAGCGGTAATTACAATACTAACTCTGATTTTCACGATTATGATACACGTTCTAAACAATTATTTTCGACTCCCGGTCATAGTTCTACTAAATTTGAATATTCACCCAGCTATATGGGTCGAAAATTTTTCAATAGGCTACCTGAAACGCTTCGGACGGCAAATATTATAACCTTTAAAAACTCCATCAAGGAAATCCTTTTACGTAAAGCTTATTACTCTGTGTCTGAATTTTTAACCGACGACACCATAGCTCTAAACTAAATGTTTTAGTATGTAATTTATCTGTTATGAATTTATATTATATTATTCTGTAATCACTTCGTCGCCGAATTCTTTGGCTGAGACCATGACTTAGAACTAAATGTTTTTAATATGTTTTGTGTTTGTTTACTTATTTAATCATATTATACTTAAATTGACGTGTACATCCTCTGTTACAATGGCTTACGTACAATAAATAAATTTGAATTTGAATTTGAATTTGAGATACCATTTTCCGTGTTTAAACAAGTCTATTCCAATTTTTTGCCAAGGGCGATCAGGAAATTCATCTTTCACGAATCTTTCATGAGGATTAGATCGTTCCTGAATACATTTGGGACATTTGCTAACCATATCTTGGATTTGTGACGATAGCCCGAGCCACCAAACAGAATGTTTTTGCTCTTTCTCGGCACTTATTGATACCCATATGACCTTCATGTATTTTGCTCGCTATTACAGATTGCAAAGACGGTGGTATTATTAGTCTAGAATTGAAAAGGAGGTAGCCATGTGAAAATGAAATGTTTTCTGATAATGGTAGATAAGGACCTAATTCTTTTGGAATGAATTTCATATCTGGCCATTGATTTAAGCAATATTCCTTCAGTTTTTGACAAACGAAGTCGTTTTCTTGTTCTATTTTAATCCTCTCCAGCATGTTGGATGACGAGGGAATTTGTTTTAGAACAAAATTAATAAAATGAGATATCTCACAACTGAAAGCCGCGTTTTCTTTCCCGAAATTAGATCTCGGATTCCTCGATAATGAATCTGCAAGTGTCAACTGTTTTCCAGGTATGTAATTCGTTGTAAACGAGGAGTAATATCCTCCAGAAATTTCGTTTGCAAAATCTGAAGCAAAGGTTTATGATCAGTTCCAAAGATTACATTTATTCCAGTTATATAATCTATAACTAAATATAATAATCTATATAATAATCTATATCTAAATATAATAATTTCTCCGCAGCGTAAGCTAAACTTAGAGCTTCCTTTTCAATTTGACTATACCGGCGTTCTATTTCGTTTAAAGTCCTAGATGCATAGGCTACAACCTATCTGTGTCCCTCAAACTCCTGGATTAATGCACTCCTCGAGCCATAATTAGAGGCGTCGGCTTGAATTATTATTTTTTTGGAATAATCAAAGTGTGCAAGTGTTGGAGCTGATTTTAATAAAGTTTTAATTTTAGAGAAAGCTTGTTCTTGAGGACTATCCCACTGAAAATGTACATTATTTTTCAGCAAAATGTTTAATGGCTCAAGTAACTGTGCGCGATTGGGTATGTATTTCCCTACAAAATTCACCACAATTATTCTTCTGCGGCGTCCAGAATGTTGATCCTTTCGGCTCGGTCCAGGAGAATAGTGACCGTGGATTGTTGAGTCCAAAGTCCTGGGAAATGGTCGTTGTCGAACTGCAGCAATTTGGCTCCCGAAATGTCCAGTACAGCAGCATACTCTCACTGATGTTGTTGGCCAATTGAAGTTGAAACGTACAGAATTTGCTGGCTCGTGGATTCCAATAAAGTGTTGAAACACAAGGTTTTCTTGAACTTCCTTTGGAAATCCTACTCTGACTGCGTTACGTTTTTCTTTTGGGGTGACACTTTTTAAACAACTACACACCTTCTAATAAAAAAAATATATTTGAAAAAAGATGATCTTAACTAGTCTAAGACAAAACGGAATCTGCCTACTCGAACCCTTAAAACTTATCTTAAGTACTAGAGATAATAATCTAAACACACTACGCCCTAACACTTAACAGATATTTCTTATAGCTACATACATATAACACGCGCTAGAATGTGTGTAGCAAACAACGGGGGTCATTTTGAACACCTTTTCAGATAAAGTTAATAAAAATTCTGAAAATTACAAAACACGTATTCTTGAAAAACTGTTACTCCCTATGGTGACTTAAATTGAAGCATAAGTAATAACAATATAATAATGTCAAAGAACACAGTTTATAAAACAATGATTGCGGGGTTAACCAGCTTTTTTATATAAGTAAACGCGCACGCGCAGAAAAATCCAGCCAACTACTTCTGGGCAAAAATCTACAGGATTAAACCTGTAGATTTGTGTGGTGAACATCGGGAAAAAATCGACAAGAATAACTGCGCTGTTTTGGGGGTGCATTTTGGCACTTTGTCGTGCTTTTTATGATTGAATAATGTTTGGATTGTAAATATTTAATACAGAAGTATGAAGCGTATTTTCGATGATTGATAACGGTACTATTATAATATACATTTACTTAAATGATTAAATCATTACAATACAGAATAAAATTCTAAATTCTACTCTGCTTAGTAGAAATTTAAATGATGAGGTGTTGCAGCGCGGCGCAGCAGCCAGGCGCTCCAAAGTGGCCGACGCCCCAGGGCACTGCCCGTCTTGCCCTTATGGGTGGCGCGGCCCTGTAAAAGAGACTTTAATTTAAAGTCACTTTAAGCATAGGAAAACTAATGTGTTTTTATAGGTTAAAGTCGCTTTAAATTTAAAGTTCTATTATGAAAACGGCCCTAAGTAGCCTGAAAAAAAAATTGTTACGTTATTGAACATAAGTCAAGTCTGACAGGCATCTACAATTTAAACTTTGTCTGTGTTTGTTAATAATGTTTATCTTTACAAACCGTGAATATGAATATCTTTATTTCCTATTGCCATTATACGTTTACGTGTATATTCCTAGCGGCTGCACGTACTACCTATATCTGGAATAACTTTTACGCTAGGTGGCGCCCCTTTCTTAATTAACAACTAGGTAACGAGCTACCGACGATCCAATTGCGTATCCCCACCCCCATCTTCACTGAGCTGGACCTAATTTCAGGTAGGTTATTCACCAAAGCAGAAGAGTTTCCCTCGTTGCACGCAATCTATTCAAGATTAATTATTTTGACGTAATTAGGTAGATAGCAGGGTCACCTCAGCCAAGACTTTTCGGGACCCAGGGGTTGAACGACTGTCGGCACCCGCGACGGAGCGCTCACTAGGGCTGGATCTTGAGCGGCTCAATTTAGAAGGGTTGCCCCTTGCTTCTGAGATTGAGGCGATTTTTCGCAATTTCTTCGAATAACGTGCCGTGAAACTATAAAATACATTATTAGGATTAGTTTAGAACAATATAGTGCAAACACGTTCATTAATATACCAATTAAAGTCTTAAAAATCTTGAAAATAATACAAAATCTTAGTAGAAATGAGATACATTCTCAAAGCTAATTAAAGGTGCCATAATGATAAGTAATGTTGCATGACCAGCAAGATGACGGATTTTTAAAAAATTTACACACTTCTATTTATGTTTAGTAAATTTAGTAATAATAAAGGAAAATTACTTACAATATTTGTGTGGAAAGAAAAACAAATCCGTGTTCGATTTCGTTGCCATACTCTGGCCAATAAACAACTGAATGTGTTATGAAAAAGGTTAAAGCTGCCTGGTCAAGCGAGCTAACGTTGCTTTATGTTATCTTATAATTATAGTAAGCTAATCTTTTTATGTCAATTGAGAAGGTCCATTGGAATGCGAACCGGTTCATGGGTGGTTTACACGCTTTAGCAGAGTTCATTAGGAAATTTCTGAATCTGAAAATGGCTGTTTCCAAGTATTTCCTATTTATTTATAACGCCTGATCAATGTTTTTTCTAATCAAGTGATCTATGGAAATAAAATCGTGTGTTTTTGATTAGGGTGTAACAAAGTGATTTTGTTAAGTAATATTTGTTATGTTAAGGTAAATTGACTAAATATGGGCACCCTTAACGAATTTTGCCATTAAAAAATTGTATGCTTAAAATGCCGTTACAAAATTTTGAAGTTTTAATAGAAAATGCATATTCTACCGATAAACGAAGAAAATTGGTTAAAAAATTCAAAGCGCTTTAAAAAAACGTCTGTTTTTTTTGGCTGTTAAAGTGCCCGTATTAGGAACACCATGTTCGCAATATGGGCATTGCGCGGCCTTAATAAGGGCATGCCCATATTTGGAAAGGCTTTTGCGAGCCAGTTGTTAAAAAGCATACTGAGTAGCGTAGGAAAAGCATAAGTACTTATTAACACTTTTATTAAAGTTTTATAAAAAAAATAAAAAGAAATCCTTAAAAAATAAGGAAACAAAATTCTTAGAAAAAAACATTAAACAAAAACAAAATTCTTGTAGAGATCAAGTAAAACGAAGTTTTAATCACATAAGGGACACAACAAGCACTGCCTCATAGAGAGCTGTCGGTCATCTTTGGAGAGAGGACAATACCAAGATTCGTCAGAAGTTAAGTTGTCCTGCACGGCATTTCATTTCTCTCTTGATGCTCTTGCTGGTCTCAGGGATTTTGCCGGAAGCGCGTTAGAGGAAGCGGTACTTGTTGATGGTGTGGCTTTGGCCTTTTCTTTTCCTTTTCCATCACCTCTTGGGGTTTTCTTAGAAAATTTATCTGAAACAGTCCAATCACATGCAACAGCTTTTGATTTTTTCTGGTGCTTACCAATAGTTAGAGACTTTTTGGAAGTCGAGGGCGGGTCTGTGACATTTTTGTTTTGCTTTGCAAACATACCAATCTCTAATTTTATGGCTCGGTAATTAATAGACTTTCGCGGAGCAGCTCTTTGCCTCTCCGAAACTTTCTGGGGTGTTGGCAATAAGTCGGTTAACGAAGTTGAAGGAGCATCTGCGTCAGACTCCAGGTCCGAAGGCTGATCTACTGCGCTTGCATCAGAGCTATCGGATTCTGAAAAGCAGACATCATTGTCACTTTCAGATGTATCAGACTGTATATTGTTATTTCGACGTTTCCTTCCACCGTTAGTCCGAATGCCGGAGATATGCGGGTCTTGAGTTGACGTCGTGCTTGCACTAGCAGGTTGATCCACAGTGACGGGTATTTGTTCAGGCGGCGGTCTTTCTGACAATACTGACGGAGCAAACGCAGTTTCGGGAATCACAGTTGGATCAAAGGGATAAACTCCTGTTGCTCGAAATCCCGATATCACATTGGAGGAAGCAGTGGCCTTCGGCCAAACCTTAGAAAACACGAAGCCAAAACTGCTTTTTGTGAGTCGTCTATCGGGATTTAGACCCCAAAAGCGTTGGAGCTCGTCATCCCAGTGATATTCAAAAGAACGAAAAACAGATTTATCCATTGGTTGAAGCTCATGGGTGCAATTGCTAGGTAAGCAAAGCAACGTTACGTCGTTATTGTCAGCCGTTGCTACGATATTTGCGTCCAAATGGGATTTGGCCCCATCAAAAATCAACAGTACTCTTCCTGGAGGCTTATAAAGAACGAAATGCTCTACCCATTTCACGAAAACTTCAGCAGTCATGCTACCCTTAGCCGTCATAAAAACCTTGGTACCAGGCGGTAAATTATCTGAGTACTCAGGCTTATTCCTTTTACCTTTAAATAAAATTACAGGGGGTATCACTTGGCCAAGGGCGTTCCCACATGACACGACAGTGACATTTTCACCGTGCTCAGGAGCTACAAATGGAATCCTTTTGACCCCTTTTTTGGTCAGTATCTTCGGTTCCTTGTGAATGGTTAACTGGCATCCTTTTTCGTCCATGTTGAAAATCAGCTGCGGTTTATCCAATACGTCTAATTCAGTCATGATAGATCTAAGTGTTTCAAAGTAATGGGAAACAATGTCTTTATTCAGTTTTGCTGCGCGGGCTGGGTTCACATTTTGGCTTTTTCTCTGTGCAATATCCGGATGCCGTCCTAAAAACAACCGTAACCACTTTCTTCCAGCCAATGGGGATTCGTGTCGTGTTGTCGGCAATCTAATATTGTTCAGAGTGCAAAATGAATGGACGGTTCTTCTTAAAACCTTTGAGGTTAAGGGCATTCCTATTTCCGCAAAGCGGAATATTCTTTGGCATAGTTCGTTTTCCTGTTCGCTGGTTAGTATAGTGTGTCTTCCGAAACGTTTTTCGACCTTCCCGGAGCGCAAACGCCGTTGCAACGTTGCTCGGGGTATTTCATAAGTTAAGGCAGCTCGTTTAATTTTCATTCCACCTGCAACTGCTGCTAAGGCTTGTCTTAAGTTATCCTCACTCCAAAGACCACGCTTTCTTTTTTCTGGAGGCATGTTCTAACAAGTGACGTAAATTAGATGATCTACCTAGTATGGGCAGTGCTCAAATTAGGCACCCCAAGGGGTGCTCAAATTTGGCATCCACTTGTGCTTTGCATAAAACTTAAAAAAAAGCAAAAATTTTACGAAACCGACTGTTGCATCTTAAATTACCCATTCAGTAGTGCGTTTTGTGAATAAAGAGTTGAAATTTTTACATCAGTTGTAGCAACAGGACACTACAATAGACTCATCGCGAATTACACAGCTGTTGGTCGTTCGCCATTAACACAACAAATGTAACTTGATTTGGGCCACCTAACGGCAAAGTACAAAACTATTATATTTACACTATAGACTTCGACAATGTATATATGCTCCCATAACACGATCTAAGGAAACTGGAACTAGAGGGCATATAAGGGGTAGTGCCCATAATTGGGGAAGTGCCCATATTTGGTCTAGGTACCTTAATTAAGTTTTTAGTTTGATTTCAGTATTATATTTATTTAAGTTTCTTTGTAAATATGCGCAGAATAAAATTTTAGTTTGGGTAGGGATTACAAACATGTTATGTTAGGAGGGAGTTATAGAGTAGGGGGCTCTCTTCCACTCCTGCGGCTATATAAACGAGTTCCGGGCAGAGCTCAAGCAGTTCGTGATTAAGCGCGCTCACGACCAGTACAGTGTTCCGAATCCGTCCTTCACCGGTAAGCCGTTAGCAGATGTCCTGCTTGTATACCCCATCCGATCCTCCCCCATTACGAGCGTCTCGTAGACTCCGTCCTTCGAGTGAGTGTCTCACTCTTACCTGACACGAGCGTCTCGTGTACTCCGTCCTTTGAGTGAGTGTCTCACTCTTACCTGACACGAGCGTCTCGTGTACTCTGTCCTTTGAGTGAGTGTCTCACTCTTACCTGACACGAGCGTCTCGTGTACTCCGTCCTTTGAGTGAGTGTCTCACTCTTACCTGACACGAGCGTCTCGTGTACTCCGTCCCTCGAGTGAGTATCTCACTCTTACCCGACGCGAGAGTCTCGCGTGCTCCATCCTTGGACTCGTACCCGTCCCTAACCTAACACAAGCACCGCGTTTCACTTCGACCCGACGTTTGGTCGTTTAAATCTGTTTTCCGGACAAGCTTTTCCTATTTACGAATATATGAATACCGTAGTGTAAATATTTTGACAGTATTTAAAATAAAGTTTAGTTGAGTTATATCCTGTTTTATTTTGAACCTGGACACCGGCGAGCTTACACCTGGACACCTTTCCGTATGTGGCTGAGCAAGCGAAGGACGTGACCGGAGAAAAGGAGCCCGTTACATTTGCGCCCGAGCAGGGACCGTATAATATTTTGGACAAAAAAGTGATGGGAAAAGTTTGTGTGAAACTACAAAACCTGAAGATTTGTGCGACAATAGTGTAACCAGTGTCAACATCCGTCAATTTGAGTATGAAGCGATGGATACATAGTCTAAAAAGGGATCAACTCGTAAGTGAATTGAGGTCAAACAATTTAGAAACCGCAGGACCAGTAGAGGAACTAAGACGCAGATTCGGAAAATTTGTACAAAAAAATCCAGAACTGTATACTGCCCGACAAGCCGAAATGAATACAAACGAAGAAGCAACGCTACCTATCCCCGAAAATGATGCCGCCCGAGAAAATGTAATAATAATAATAATATCTTTTTATTCATCACCATTGCAAACTACAGTCAAATGTATTAACAAGGTATGTGAATATGTCATAATATAATAATAATAAAACACAGACAAACAAATAAAAGAAAAAAGGGAACATTACAGTCAAGCATCACAGTGTTGTGTTGTCCAAAAATTCTTGTACATCATAATACTGTTGAGAGAGCAAAAATGGCTTTACTTTTCCCTTGAAGGTACTTAGGTTTGTCGCACATTTTATGTTTGCGGGGAGTTTATTGTAAAATTTAATGCCATTGTGCAGGGGACATTGCTACTCCGCGTATTGTGCTCATGGAACCGTTCGTAGGAAAACTTGAAATATTTTGCCTAACATAAGTTACTAGATTAAAGATGTAAAGACACGGTAAGGTTAGTATTATTGTTTTAGAAAATAATGGTTTGCAGTGAGTGTTGTAGTTTTCACCGCAAATAATACGGATAGCTTTTTTTTGGATGGCGAATAATGTTTGCATGTTATATTTGGAAGAAGATCCCCAGAAAATAATTCCATATGATACAATAGATTGGAAAAGACCGAAATAGGCCAGACGCAAAACATTTATATTAACAAGTCCGCGCAATCTTCTCAGTACAAAACACACCGAGCTCATTTTGGAACATAGGTATTCAATGTGTTTGTTCCATGTTAATTTTTCGTCGATGTAGATACCTAAAAATTTTACATTATGTACCTGTGGTATGGATTTGCTTTGTAATCTAATTAGGAGACTACTACAGACATGAACGTTTTTAGTTATAAAATTGATGAAATTTGTTTTAAATGGATTCAAAACTAATGCATTGTTACAGCAATATAAATGCATCTCATTAACGATGTTATTTGAATTTTGGATTGGAGTTTCTAGATCCTTAGCGGCAGTTAGCATTGTAGAGTCATCAGCGTATAAGATGATTCTACCAGGCGTAGAGAGTGTACGCGTCATATCATTAACAAAAATAATAAACAATAATGGACCCAGCAGTGATCCCTGCGGCACACCCATCGGATTCTGTTTTTGTGATGACTGTACTTTGCCAATTTGTACATACTGAGTACGATTACTCAAATATTCCGTTAGCCAGGCTAATGCTGGTCCACGGATACCAATATTGTTTAATTTGTTTAGTAGCAGTGAATGTTCTATAGTGTCAAAAGCCCTTGACATATAAAAAAAAATAGCTGCAACTTTATTTTTATTGTTCAAAGAATCTAAGATGAAATTAAGTGCATCGCAAATAGCAGTATCCGTCGATCGACCTTTCCGAAAGCCATGTTGATACGGAGTGAGATAATTGTTTTTTTCTAAAAAATTTATTAATCGATCACTGAAGGCAGATTCAAATATTTTTGCAATGGAGCATTGTATGGCAATAGGCCGATAATTGGTGCAGGTAGTTATTTCGCCTTTGTTTTTATAGACAGGTAATATTTTGGACTGTTTTAATTACGAGGGAAAATGTCCTTCAAACGATAGATTGATTAAGTATGCTAGTGGTACCGATATGAGTTCATTAACTTTATTTAATATATAACCAGGAACGTGATCGGAGCCATTTGATTTTTGAGATGAGAATTTATTAATAAGTTTTGAAATTTCGTGGGGTGTTGTAGGATATAAGAAGATAGACTGGCTATTTGTGTATGACTTACAAATTTTAGAGGGTGGTATTTGAGTTGTTGTGGGTATGTTTAGAAATGCTTCGTTGAAAGCGTTAGCAATTTGAAAGGAATCTTTAATGATGTCATTATTATCATGTAGTTCTTTAGGTGTGTCGCACGGGACTCTGCCGGATGCATCACTGATTATTTGCCAACAGGTTTTTGATATTGTTACTTGACATAGTGATTTTTTTATTGTAGTAGGATCTTTTTGATTGAGCAATTTTCTGTTTGTAAGTATTTCTTATAAGAATTAGTCTAGATTTCAATGCATCAGTTCTGTAATATTTGTACATGTCGTTTAATTCTTTTAGTAAGTTAGACATTAGTTCATTAGTATACCAAGGTTGATTATTCCTAATATTGATTTTTTTACTGCGGACTGGAAAAGCGGACTTGAAATATTCTAAGAAGCGATTATAAAAACAAGAAAATTTATTTTGGAAATCAGTTGCCTCATACATTTCCTGCCAATTTTCGTTTTGTAATGAATATTGAAAGTGTTCAATATTGGCTACCGAATAGGATCTACACAAACGTTGTTGAATAGTCTTCTGTGATACAATTGGTATATCTAAAACTTGAAAGGAGTGGTCAGATAAATGCGTACCGGTCACACGTGCACTATCTGGCAAATGTGTTACATCAGTGAAAATGTTATCGATTAAAGTAGCAGAATGACTTGTAACCCTTGTTGGATCAAATATACTCTGTTTGATATTATATTCAAGAAATAAATGAATGATATCGTTTTTGGTGTGCGATTGTTCTAGAAAATTTACATTAAAATCCCCACAAGCAATTGTATGTGATTTGCCCTTAACAATGCTCGCAAGAGTATGTTGTAACGATAATTTAAAAGTGTCAAATGAACCGCTGGGCGAGCGATATATGCTCAAAACAGTAAAAGATTGATTACAAATTTTTAGTTTTACAGCACATATTTCGAAGTCCTTTTCAGAACAAAAATTTTGAACGTTAATTACTGATACATTATCAAACGTAGACTTTACGTAAATACACACTCCGCCACATTTATAATTTGCGCGACAATAGTAAGCCCATAATTTGTAATTTACCAATCTAGCGGTAGTTGCATTCGCATGTAAAAGAAAGTGCTCACTTAAGCATACAATATCCGGATTTATGTCATGTAAAAGTAATTCCAGTTCATCTAATTTAGAGTTTAGTCCTTGTATATTAAGATGAAATATTCTTAGAGTATTATTAATTAATCTAAAAAGGTTTCGCATCGTTTTTGGAAGCATTGTGACTCTGGATGGATTTTTCCGGGTATTTCTCCACCACGGTGTTGCTTTTGAAGGTAGTGTTAGACTTGCGACTACAGTTCGATGTTGATTCTTTAGCTGCAGTGGTTTTGGCTTGATCAATCAAAGCGATGTCATTATTAGCTGGTGAAGTTACTGACCATTTAGGTGTGTACTGGGGAGTGGTCTGTAGGGATTTTGCGGTATTATTCTCAATTATTAGCTTCGCAATGTAACTGAATAATTTTAATTTTCCGTTCGCATTTAAATGGAGTCCATGTGTGGTAAAATCTTTGGACCGAAGAATACCATTGGAGCTGACAAAATATGAGTAACTTCTATAGGCGAACATGGCGTTATATAGCCTTAAATTGGTTTCATATATTGTTTCATTGAGAATAGACCGTTGCTGGTAGTAGGGTATGGAAACAAAAATGACGTTTGTATGCCGCAGTTGTGTCAACATTCTGGAGAGTAAATTTGGAGAAATATTGCTGTTCATTAGAATATCATTTATGCCTCCGATAATGATAACATAGTCTTGCTTTGTCAAACAGTTTGTCATTGATGGTATATTTGATATAACTTCGTTTAATTTGGCATTAGGTTTGAAGAAGTTAGTAATTTCAAAGTTGCTGCAGGATAGATTTTTCCTTAAGTAGAAGTAGCCGTTGCGTCCATGGCTATCGGCAAACAAAAGGATTCTTGATTTTGATGTTTCCTGCATCTCCTTTCTTAACAGAGTTTCGTGGTTACCTTCAGTGGCGTGGACTGGTATAATTTTTCCCATAGATTCGATGGAATTTTCAATGCATTGTTCTGTTTGGGAATGGATTGATTTTAATTCTTCGTGTTCTGTTTGTCTATCAGATTCTTTCAAAACTCTTTTGGTGAAATTATTAGCTAATTTATCTACCGTGGATTTTAACTCTGAAATAATTATATCTTGTTGTTTGTTTTGGCTAGTGAGAAATTGTATTTGTTTGTGAAGTGACTCGTTTTCTGCATGATTTTCTTCTATTTGATTTTCTGCCGATGTCAACTTTATTCTTAATTTGCTAATGATATCTTTCAATTTACATTTACATTGAAATATTGACATATTTTCTCTGTCATGTCCGATTTACCAATACCGTTACTTTTTGGTATGGATCTGATTAGTGATTTACAACTAATAATACCACCGCCACCCAAGAAGTTACACATAGCTAATATTTGTCAACTGACATCCAGCCAAACGCTTTCAGACGTTCCGGGTAAGCAAATGTTCGAAAATTTTATAGAAGAAGAACTGAAGAAATTTGATCAGGTCGTCGGTCCAACCCACTATATCCTGCATCATATAAAACTCATAGATCCCACTCCCGTAAAGCAGCGTTTTCGACCTCGCAACCCGGCAATGCAAGCAATCATAAATGCCGAAGTAGATAAAATGAAAAGGGAAGGTATAATTGAAGTAGCGCAAAGTCCTTGGAGTTCACCAATCGTCATTGTCCCTAAAAAGGATGGTAAACCACGTTTTTGTGTAGATTTTAGAAAAGTTAACGCAGTAACGGAAAAAGATGTCTACCCATTACAACAAGTTCAGGCCACTTTAGATAAGCTAAGGGGTGCTAAATACCTTTCAACATTGGATTTAAAAAATGGCTACTGGCAAGTCCCGCTTTCACCGGAAAGTAAACCTATAACAGCTTTTACCGTACCAGGAAAAGGACTTATGGAATTTAAGGTAATGCCATTTGGTTTACACTCTGCCGCCGCTACTTTTCATAGATTGCTTGATCACATCATAGGCCCTGAACTAGATCCGCATGCTTTTGTTTACCTGGACGATATAATCGTGGTCAGCAAAACTTTGGACGAACACATTTTGCATTTGCAAGAAGTATTTCGTCGCCTACGAGATGCCAGACTCAAACTTAATCCGGAAAAATGTAAATTTTGTGTCTATAGTCTACGCTACCTGGGACACATAGTCGACCGTAAAGGAATACATACAGATCCGCTGGTAGCCGCTGTGTCAGCTATGTCAGCCCCAAAAAGTGTCAAAGAGATTCGTCACTTTCATGGCATGGCGTCTTGGTACCGTCGGTTTATTCCGGATTTTGCTGCCACTATAGAGCCCTTGACCAAGCTAACCCGAAAGCACGCTAGATGGACGTGGGGACCGAAGGAAGAAAACACCTTTGAGACGATTAAGGAAAAATTAACCAAATCACCAATTCTCGCCCGTCCTGATTTCTCACAAAAATTCTATTTACAAACCTATGCCAGTAATATTGGAATAGGAGTAGTCCTCACTCAGATCTTGGATCAAGAAGAACGTGTAATCGCCTATGCAAGCCATACTTTTAGCAAAACGGAGAGCAACTATAGCACAACCGAAAAAGAGTGCCTAGCCGTATTATGGGCTATACGCAAAATGAAACCCTGCTTAGAAGGATACTCTTTCACCGTAATAACCGATCACCCAATCCCTTAAGTGGTTCCAACATATTGATAACCCAACTGGACGACTAACCAGATGGGCTCTAGAACTCCAACAATACGATTTTGACGTCCAATATCGACGAGGGTCGCTAAACAAAGTACCCGATGCACTTTCTCGACAGCCGCTTCCTGCCGAAAACAATACAAATATTTGTATAATTCAACGTCACCCAAAGTGCCCTTGGTATACTAAGACTCTAAGACAAGTCAAAACAAACCCGTCCGCTTTCCCGGATTTCTGTATCAGCAACGGCAAATTATATCGGCATGTTTTAAACACCCTAAATTACAACGAACCCGTACTAACGATCCCGATCTAATTGGCCCTCTCCCACGTTCCCGTAACGGCCACATTTGGCTTCTCGTTATGCAAGATCTTTTCACCAAGTGGATCGAACTCAAACCGCTCCGAAAGGTAACCGGAGTAGCCGTGACTAGGACGGTGAAAGAAGAAATTATTTTAAGGCATCTCCATTATTTCCGATAACGGGAAACAGTTCGTCAGTCAGCAATTCATCCAGATGTTAAGAGAATCTGGCATAAAACACCGTCGTACCCCGGCGTACACCCCACAATGTAATCCGGTCGAGAGAGTTAACCGTGTGATCAAGACCATGATTTCCCAGTACATCCAGAAAAATCAACGTTTATGGGATGAACGAATCCATGAATTACGTTTCGCCTACAACTCAGCTCGACATGAGGCAACCGGCTATACCCCTGCATACCTGAACCATGGGCGCGAATTGCAGTTACCAAATCATCACATCCGACACCCCGACATACGAAACCCTGAAAAATGGCAACGCGATCTTAACGATCACCACAAACTGGTAGGCCTTAACATGGCAAAATCATTTCAACGCCAAGAAGCACACTATAACTTACGCCGTCGCGATTGGAAGCCCACTCTTGGGGATTCCGTATGGAAAAAAGAACACATTTTCTCTAATAAAAGCGCTCAAATTAACGCGAAGCTTGTTGTTGTTGTTGTTGTTGTTGCTACGAGCTGCAGGCCTGCAGGCTTGCGGATGCATATGTGCTCTTGGCGCGTGCTTTCTTTTTAAGCGGGAAATGTGAACTTGGGATTTGATATCAAAATTTATAAAAAAAGAACATGTAATAATGATAATACATAAAAACAGCAGTTAGATTTTGTATAGGAATGCAATATAAATACTTCAAATGGCATTTAAAATAGTGAACTTGTAACGGGCTCCTTTTCTCCGGTCACGTCCTTCACTTGCTCAGCCACATACGGAAAGGTGTCCAGGTGTAAGCTCGCCGGTGTCCAGGTGTACGATCGCCGGTGTCCAGATTCAAAATAAAACAGGATATAACTCAACTAAACTTTATTTTAAATACTGTCAAAATATTTACACTACGGTATTAATATATTCGTAAATAGGAAAAGCTTGTCCGGAAAACAGATTTAAACGACCAAACGTCGGGTCGAAGTGAAACGCGGTGCTTGTGTTAGGTTAGGGACGGGTACTAGTCCAAGGACGGAGTACGCGAGACTCTCTCGTCGGGTAAGAGTGAGACACTCATTCGAGGGACGGAGTACACGAGACGGTCGTGTCAGGTAAGAGTGAGACACTCACTCAAAGGACGGAGTACACGAGACGCTCGTGTCAGGTAAGAGTGAGACACTCACTCAAAGGACGGAATACACGAGACGCTCGTGTCAGGTAAGAGTGAGAGACTCACTCGAAGGATGGAGTCTACGAGACGCTCATAATGGGGGAGGATCGGATGGGGTATACTAGATACTTGCTTGGAACAAGCAGGACATCTGCTAACGGCTTACCGGTGAAGGACGGATTCGGAACACTGTAGTGGTCGCGAGCGCGCTTAATCACGAACTGCTTGAGCTCTGCCCGGAACTCGTTTATATAGCCGCAGGAGTGGAAGGGAGCCCCCTACTCTATAACCAGACTTAAGTAACTCGTACACATGATGAGTGGAAGGGAGCAGTCGGGATACAAAAATGTTTTGGTTGAAACAGGCCCTACCGAATATTTCTGCAAAATTTGTTCGCAATCGTACAAATTCATATGTCATCGTGACATGGGAAAACATTTAAATTCTCGAAAACATCTTGACAAAGAAGAAGGCATAATATCTGATTCAGAATTTTACAGTGATTTATCTGAAGCATTTATCGCTGCGGATATTCCGCTGAATAAATTAAAACATCCACTTCTCAAAAAACTCTTTAAGAAGTATACAGGTCGTGATTTACCTGACGATTCTTCGTTAAGAAGAACATATCTGCCTAAACAATATGATTTAACAATAGAAAAAATTCAAAATGAGGTTACAAGTCAATACCTTTGGTTAAGTGCAGACGAAACAACTGACATAAAGGGTCGTATTGTCACTAACGTGGTTATCGGGGTATTAAACCCACAAATAGAAAGTTACCCTGTACTTATTGAAACTGCATTTCGACATACATGTAAGGCAGAAGACATTTGTGACATCATTATGTGTGGTTTAAAAAAATACTTCCGACTGAGGGAAATAATATTTCAATGCCAGAAAAAATTTTACTGTTTATTTCTGATGCTGCTTCCACAATGTTGAAAGTCGGGAAATTACTAAAGAAATATTTTCCTAACATATTGCATCTCACATGTCTGGCTCATGCATTGCATCGTGTATCGGAATTTATTAGAGAACACTATAGTGGTGTGAATGAGTTCATTAACTACTCTAAAAAAATATTAATATTTTGGACATTAATTGATGAAATTTGTATTTAGAATATAACTAGAATTATGTAAGTTTAGTGATTTTATTGTACTTTTGTATAATTACATGTAACCTTACGTTTTTAGTTGCTCTGAGGAAGGTAACAAAAAATTACCGAAAGCTTAGCAGATAACAATAAAAAGTTTATTAGAAGACCGCTTACCCGTTTAATTATAGAATAGTATAACAAATATTACTTAACAAAATCACTTTGTTACACCCCCGTCTCCCTTCGGTTGGCGTAGATCCCGGCTGTACCGGAGCTATCCTCGGGCATCGAAACAGAGCAACCACCTCTCGTTGTTGACCCCATCGTGTACCTCCTGTAATGGAAGACGGCGCACAGTTGTAGGAAATTCTTAAAACCTGGCCAAAAATCGAAATTTTCATTGTTAACTAGGAGCAATTAAGTTGTTATTATCTTGTTCCTAAGGTGTTAATGGTTATTAATCCGTAAAAATTACTCCCGATACCCAGAAATTTATACCTGACAAAAGCGGTTGAATATGCTCGCACTTTACAGTCAACTCTTCTCAAGAGAACGTGACTGCGTTAATGTTATTTTTAATTGCAAATTCTATGAGTTCAAATTATTGTATGATTCTGAAATTTTTGTCAATTATACATTCAGGTATGTACTATTATATAACATAAGTACAATACAATTTCAACTTATACATTTACACTAATAAATTTATATGTGAACGCGTTCAAATATGAAATTATTTTAAGAAAATCTGAATTCTCGTAGAGATATAACAAAAGTCCAGTGTTATCCCGCTTTCGTTTATGGCTTAAATTGAAGCCAAAACGATACACATTTACTCTTTAAATTAACCCTTGCCCATAGTAAAGAAAATCCAAAAAGTTTATCAAACTACAGAGTAGCGCAATTTCAGCAAAATCGCGTATTAATTCGAAAATAATTAAATTCCTTGTAAATTAAACAAAATAGTGTTGAATTGAAGTTAAATATTATTAATTTATTAAAAGGCAGCACATTATGGCAAAAAGCATGTCAGTAAGACAAATGTTTGACATCCTTTTTGAGAAGAATGGTGACGGGAGATCATGTCAAATCACCCACCTGTTAAAAATTTTGAGTGATTTATATGAGTTAAAAGAAGATGAAGAAGCTCTGCAGGAACTGAAAAGAAAAGTCTGTAATAGAATTTCTGAAAAATTTGAGAGATGTTCGAGGACGAAAGATAGATTTTTACGTCAAAATACCTTTGGTTGCAATCAGAAGTGGAATTAATACCTGTTTCATTTTCAACGACTCCATCCTCATCTGGGCCCTCCTTGACAACATCATTACCAGGATCATCATCACCTCAACGGTTCCATGAAAACGATGAAAGGAGTAAAAGAAGAAAAACTGAGGATATTCGGAAACTAAAATCTGCTTCAGAATTGAGTTTTGCGACTCAAATAAATTTACGTTCCGAGAGTAATATTGATGCTGCCAAATTAATTCAGGAAGCAACACAGACGACTCCTACACAAGCATAAAAAATTAGAAGAGCTTCGTTAATATCTGATCCACTGATAACTTCTTTGGCAAAACAGAAAGCTAGGAAGATTTTCCTTTACAAGTTTTAGAACTTCTTGAAATCGAACAAGAAACAGAAAACGAAGAAGAAAAAGTAGTAGAAGAAGCGGGAGAGGAGGAAAAAGAAGACAAAAACGAAGAAGAAGAAGAGAACGAAAAACAAGACACCGAATTTTTTCTAAGGTTTTGCTCTACTTTTTTATTGTGGAAAACTTTTGTTTTTAAAATTTTTGTTGAGTGCGTAATTATTTCTGTGTGAAACATAGTAAATAAAATAATAAAATTAATAATAATAATAATATAGAAGTAAGTTATTATATATTTCTTATCAGTTTTGAGAATACTAGATTTTTGGCCAAGAATTTAGCAATTCCGACCACTGTGCGGCGTGAGCGGGAATCTCCACAAGCCGACTTGTAGTTAGCTGCACCCAAATTGTTGCGTCTCCAGGTTTTTTTTTGGGTATAGAGTACCGGGGGTAGAGGGACAGTAGACGTAGCCATCTCCGGTGCATTGGCGGGCTGTTGGGCGGTAGATGGAGCCTTCTCTGTTGCAGTAGGCTTGATCGGGACCTGGATAACTTCCACTTGGGTGGTAGATGGAGCCTTCTTTGTTGCAGTGGACTTGATCGGAACCTGGTTAACTTCCACTTGGGCGGTAATCGCAGGTCGACGTTTGGCAGAGTCCAAATTCGGAGC